>BROG01000225.1:885000-997948 GCA_030159075.1 Atrina japonica | reverse complement strand
CCTGTCACCCATACTAAGTATGACTTAATTTAGTTCTGTTGTGTTTGTAAAAATAGACGATGTCTATATGGTTGTTTATAACAGTGTCTTGTTCATATGATAATAAGAATGAAAAATAAAAACGATGAAAACATATCATAAAAAATAATCTTCTTTCGCATTCTTTTTCTTTACACTTTTAAAATTAGTATTTGGCTATGTATCTCATCTTGAGACGCGAATTTGTTCTCTTCGCCACATTTCAAAAATAAATCAACATAAAGAATACGAATTATGGATTCTGATTGTCTGAAAGTAGCACTGAATAAAGATAGTACGCTCATATATTGAACAAAATAACAAAGACAAAAATCAAATTCCTAACAAACATTTGAACTCTGATGACATCTGTTCTGCGCATGAGTAAAGGCATCATTGGAAAATAATGCATTTGAAAAAGTATCCACATATAGCATATCATTGATAACGCGCTAGGATCAGACAAACTGACACTGTTTCCCTTATTAATATAATTGGAATGTTCAAAGTGTATGTATACGAGTTCTGTAAAGACCGTAGAGTCGTAATGTAAATGTGATGTGACCTTTACCTCTTTCATCACATGTAAGTAAGGCATGAACGTCAATCATACCATTAACTTCATATGCATTATGCCAAGGTTTCCTAAAACAATTTCTCATACAAAACAAATATTGACATTATTTCTATAGGGCTTCTGACCTTTTCCGCATCACTGGGAACCGCTCTGTTTACTTTACTAAATGTATTTCTAGGAAATGCTCTGTCATTTGTTAACCATCGACGTACCGATTCTTTAAAACGACTCAAGTTCCAAATTAATATTATCTGAACGTGATATGACCAAAATGCCAGAATATATATTTATTATATTTTTTATCAAATTTTTCAATTAAGTATAATCTATATTTTTCATTGATATTTCAACGGATTGAAAATACAACTCAATGCAAAGTAAATGGAAAATGCTGTATTCTGTTTTAGCCAATCAATATACTTTTAAAATTCTTGTTCAAGTTTGTTTATATATTAATGCGCCCGTATTTTTTCATAGTTTAATAATAAATAAAGGAACATAAATTACACATATATTAAAATGATTTGTTATTTGTAAGGAATGTTTGGCTCTCTGTTTGTTTGTCTGATGTTTTTAACTTTCAACCTATATTTCCCCCATATCAATGCACTATTTTCTTAGTAGCGGAGTGATGGATTTCAACAAACATGTGAAGTGGTTTGTTTACATTTCACGACTCGAAGACTGTAGACTGTATCTCGGCCTAGCAACAAAACGTCAGGTAACAAAACATGCCTGGAAAATATAATAAATAGTAAGAAGAATATTTGATAATTGTATTTGAATAACAGAGTTATTACATATCGTGAGGCAGGGGAATGCATATTTAAAACTCGTGCTCAGCACTCGTCTTAAATATGTTTTCTTCTGCCTCAATAAAATAATATATTGTTACTTTCATCTTTAAGCTACTGTCACACTACACTTTGGTGCGTTCCTTAGTCGGTACTTGTCCTGTTTACATCCGTTCTTGTACGGTGGACCTAATATACAACCGGACTAATACCGGATATGTAACATATGGTCAACGTACGATAACTGACAAGGAACGCATCAGAACTGATAAATAACTGATGTGAAACGTTGGTCCACTGGACAAAACTGATGTTGAATAATCTATGATTGTAGGGGTTCTTCGCGTTCATTGGATAATTTTGCTACAAGTCACCTAGACTGCGGTCGTCTGCCAAATATATTCTCATTTGTCTGCCTGTATTGTATGGGAAAGGACCTTCGGAAAGTTTTGAGTTCATTGATCAACATATTATGGAGTGTCGCGTTAGAGCTCGGATGCAGTATCAAGCTGCACTGATCCAGGCACGTTTTGATCTGTTGGATGCCCATTTGGATATCGTTGGTTATGAGAACAGAATCTTAGATTTTTTATACCCGTTCTGTCCGTTTCGTGACCGGTAGAAATTCGTTCGTCAGACTTTCTAAGAACGTTTCGGCCGTTCCCCATACCTTTTATGCAGTACAAGTCCGTTACTAATACGGTGATGTCCGTTAATTTAACGTTGTAAGTGCGTTTATGTGCGTTGATCGTGCGTTCATTGTAACTTTTGTGCGGTATTCGTGCGTTCATTGTGGGTTTTGTCCGTTTTATGCGTCCCATACATCGATCGCGAGAGCACCCTTCGCCAACGTATAACTTTCTGCGGCATTTTTTCTATACATTCGACGTCCGGTATCGCTATACGGTGTAGTGTGACAATTACTTTAACATTTGAAACCATTTTCACATTAATATTTTAACGAATCATCTGTACATTGATTAAAGAGGCATTAGATGGGTTTTTTTCAAACAAATTTCTTTCCGTTTTTCTATTAAGAGAAAGAGATAAACACAGGCATAAATATTCTCAAATTCCTTTTGTGAAAATTGCTTGAGAGACCCAATTTGGCACTTTTTGACTTGCAATTGATTAATTCAACCTTACTATTTGTATATTCACAACATACTGGACCTGACCTTATATTCATAAAATCTATAGGAATATAAGATATTTTATCTCTGTTTAGCTCTTACTTGTTATTGTACACCAAGTACAAGTACTTTAAGTAGAAAAAATCGAAATACATGTATTGTCTTTCGGTTAACACAGCTAATGCCCCTTTAAGATTACGTTGTATGTGTATCAGACAAAACAATTACTGTGGTCACACTAAATAACGAATGGAGCATAAAACAAGACAGTAAACTCGAATGAAACAATTCAGGTGAGAATATGTCTAACGTGTTAACCAATATATGCAATCAGTTATCGCAATGAATAAAATCGCAAGAGGCACATACAATCGGACCCATAGATTTACGTTCACAGTTATATACACGAGTCCTCATCTAATCACAACCTCACTCGATAATCAGACAACTCTGACTCAGTCAGGTAGGTTATATTATTAGTGAAGTTCTACTATATTGCCAATAAAAATGCAGTACACACTCATCTTAGACAAGCAAACTAATATATTGTAATTGGACATTGTGCACGTTATAGCGTCTTCTTCCAGTTATGGTTTAATTGCCTTTCTTTTGAGTGTATAAAACACATACAATTTATAACAATTGGATATACATCAACTCGTTTATATCTGTTTTATATCTATACAAAAAAAAAACAAAGATCATAAGGTTAACTATGGAATATTGAAGAACTAATTCCTGTTTAATACTGAGACTTCATCTGTAGCACAAGAGTTTTAAAGATGCATTCGCTTTGTTTTTTTTTCAAATTCTGTTCTCCTTTTTTACTACTTATAAAACAAAGAGATATACACAGTCATAAAAATTGTTAGATTCCTATTTTATTTGTGAAAATTGCTTGTGAAACCCAGGTTTGGCACTTTTTCAAATACAATTGATTAACTCAACCTTACTATTTGTATAGGAATATCACACTGTACCTGACCATATTTTCACAAAATACAAAGGAATATAAGATTTTTATGCCTGTGTATAGCTCTTTGTTATTGCTCATCAAGTACAAAATACTAAAAATAGAAAAAATCGACATATTTTTTCTTGGTAAACACAGGTAATGCACCCTTAGATACTTGCATTGGTTGAAAGAAAAAAAAAACTTACATGAAACAAAACAAAAACAAAAACGTAAGGAAGGTAAGATCTAAATTGTTTTAGTGTAATAATTGTGAACAATTTCAAAATTTCTTAAAGGCGTTTTTTTTCATATAATATTACGGAAGCCGATACGTGCCACATGTAGTAATAAAAATATGTCGTTATAACGACATATATCTTGTTAAAACGACTTAATATGTCGTTATAACGAGATATGTATTATCTTGTTATAACAAGATATTATGTCGTTATAACAAGATATTATGTCGTAATAACAAGATATTATGTTGTTATAACGAGATATGAATTATCTTGTTATAACAAGATATTATGTCGTTATAAACAAAATAATATGTCGTAATAACAAGATATTATGTCGTAATAACAAGATATTATGTTGTTATAACGAGATATGAATTATCTTGTTATAACAAGATATTATGTCGTAATAACAAGATATTATGTCGTAATAACAAGATATTATGTTGTTATAACAAGATATGAATTATCTTGTTATAACAAGATATTATGTCGTTATAACAAAATAGTATGTTGTAATAACAAGATATTATGTCGTAATAACAAGATATTATGTTGTTATAACAAGATATGAATTATCTTGTTATAACAAGATATTATGTCGTAATAACAAGATAATATGTCGTAAATACGGAAGCGTATTTGGGCCACGAGTTGTCTTATAATTGTTAGTTATTAAGGTTTTATTTGAATTTTTTTCTCATCGTTGTTCTTAATAAGGCATAACTTCGCATTACTATCTGGTAATAATTGTGTTACAAGACACTAATCATGTTATATTGTATCATTCTTATTCAATATTATTATTATTAACGCAACCTTAGTTTAAAAGAAGCTATATTTTATGAAAAATAAACCACTTCTAACTTTTCACGAAATACTCCTTTTTTAAGGCATTGTCTTGAGAAAATTGCAACAAATTGTTGTGTAATATCACAACCTTCATTTATCTATTTCTATATATTTTAATGGTGTCTTAATTTAAGTTGTATTATGGTTTAACCCTTTCACCCCTGGAAATCTGAGTGGTATGCTCTTGTTATTGTTAAAGACTAGTTTTTATGGTATGTAGGGTTGAAAGGGTTAAATAGACCATTGTAACTCGCTGGCAAATTTTGTCGAGTCAGATTATATATTTTCATACCGTCGCAGGACAGAATATTTATTTTAAAGCAGACCAAAGACAGATTGTTTATATTCTTAAGTTTTTTTTACTTTTGTAGTAAGAAAAGTATTATATTGCTGTGGCGGATAAAAAAATGTCATAGGGGAGTTGAGGGTGTAACATAAAAATATTTTATACTGTTTAAAACTGATACATATCTACAATACATACGGCACTGCATATTGGATTAGTGAGGCAAGATTTCGCCACGGAAAAGGAGACACGCTCTCGCATCTTTCAGAAAATTTCAGAAATCTGGAATCCTGAACATACGGAAGTATGGAAGGAACGTGTAAAAAAAATTATCTCGTGCGCACGACTTAATATTTTTTCTCTCTCATTTTTTATGCCGTGCGCACGACTTAATATTTTTTCTCTCTCATTTTTTATGCCGTGCGCACGACTTAATATTTTTCTCTCTCTCATTTGTTATGTCGTGCGCACGACTTAATATTTTTTTTTCGCACGACATAACAAATGAGAGAAAAAAACATTAAGTCGTGCGCACGACATAACAAATGAGAAAAAAAAACATTAAGTCGTGCGCACGACATAACAAATGAGAAAAAAAAAATTAAGTCGTGCGCACGACATGATTTTTGAAGAAAAAAGTATTAAGTCGTGCGCACGAGATAAAAAATATTTTTTTCCGACATGTCCCTTCCATACTTCCGTATGAACAGGCATTTTATCAGCGTCAAGATACAAAATTACGCCTGTCTACCTGGCTAATACAGTGGCGTAGGAAACAAATCAAAAGGGGGCCAAATTTGTTTTTCTGAAAATGTTTTCCCCGGTAAAAAAAAATATTTTCATATACCTTTTGATTATGCAATAAACATATACAACAGTGGCGGATCTAGATTTTTTTCAAGAGGGGGTGAGTGGGTTTGATGCTGGAGACATGAAATTATACTTGTTAAAACTGTCATATAATGCGTACCTCACCAAAGGCAGACATATGATTTAAAGTTGGATAGGGTACAAATGTAGAATATATTCGCATTTTACATTTGAAAGCTCCGGGAAGCATTTTCCTCGATTCCAGACGTGTTGATAATATAAAAAAATGTATGTGAAAAAGTTGGGGGGGGGCGTCTAGGTAATATGTCAAACTTATTATCCATCTAAACTAAAACTGTTTCAGGAAACATAATCCATCCCTCTGATAGACGGATCAAACCTCCAAAAATGAAGTGAAATTCAACTCCGGCTAGGGGATTCTAGAGTATGTTCTCCAGAATAAAAGTTGGAATGTTTCCAATTTGGAAGCCCAATGAAGCATTTTGTAACTGCCCCCCCCCCCCCCCCCCCCGCCGAAACAAATCAGTTTTCCATATGTTCCAGGGAGTATACCAGTACTCTCTAGGAAATGTTAAATTTCACAAGTCCAGAGAGTTCAAAGTTCATTATCTAGGTTCCAAACATTAAATTAGAAACTGGTTTTAAACGGAGAGACTGATTATTTGTATATTTCAATTATTGGGGGGGGGGGGGGGGGGGTGGGGGGGGGGGTGGTCAGTCGTTCAGGGGGGGTTTACCTACATCCTCGTGGTGGTTTGCAGAACAAATGGATGGTGGTCAATGAACTACACTGTTGGAAGTCAGCAATGGATGCAGAAACTTCTTTGATCGAAACTTCTATGATATCAATTATATATAAATGTCTTTATGTATTAATCAAGAAAGAGGGGGGTAGCTAGTCGACAAAATTTTAGAGAAATACGGCGAGCGAAGCGAGCCGAAACTTTTTTAAAACTGACTTTCTTTAGCACCAGTTAAGGTCAGATTATTTATCAATTTGCTAATAAAGGACAGACTATTTCTTTTCAATGTTTTCAAGGCCAGAATATTAATTTAAAATTCTGCCAGCTCCCCCCCGCAGAATCAATAGTTATCGCCTTATATATCCCATTCCTACAGAATGATGGCGAGAATGAACTGCCTGGGAGCTTAAAAAATTAAAAACAAGTTAGTGCGTTAATATTAGAAATATGACACAATTATTTGGAAAAATGTCTTATAACGGACCAATCTAATTATAAACCGATCTATAAGATTTTTATGCCTGTGTATAGCTCTTTGTTATTGCTCATCAAGTACAAAATACTAAAAATAGAAAAAATGGACATATTTTTTCTTGGTAAACACAGGTAATGCACCCTTAGATACTTGCATTGGTTGAAAGAAAAAAAAAACTTACATGAAACAAAACAAAAACAAAAACGTAAGGAAGGTAAGATCTAAATTGTTTTAGTGTAATAATTGTGAACAATTTCAAAATTTCTTAAAGGCGTTTTTTTCATATAATATCGATCAAAACTTCGTAAAAGTTATGCTTTTGATTACTATTTGATGAATTGAATATTGTTACAAATACATTTCTTCAAACAATATAGATTACTGAAAAATCTGCCATTCGTCATTTCGCTGCATGCAGTTTGTTTGTTTTAATAGATCTATTTTCGAGTTGTCACGTTTCGACATTAAAGTATGCAGGTTCAAAGCAATACCTTTGGTTTAGCAGTTAATCGTATATGTGATCTCAAATATATGGACATCATGCATTGATAGGTGCCAGATTTGAAAAGCAGGACAAATATGACACTTGCCATCTTTACAGGTGAGAACTAATTTCGAAACCCTACTCTTCGCAGATAAACGGAAATAGGATATCACTGAATGTCGTTAATGTAGCTGAGCTAGAACATAGAATATTCTCAAAGAGTTATATATGAAATTGTTCCTTGTTTTGTGGTCTGTATACCAATCATGGCTTTTCAAAGGCATTGAAAATCAAATAGATATTTACGTAAAAATGGCTCTACATTCTAATTTGTGCGTTATAATTTTCGACTACAAACATGTTAAAAACTACTTTTCTTGTAATATTCTAAATATTAAAAAAGCCTTATTCTGAGGAAGGCAAAATAGAATGATACATGGTTTCCCATTCTGAGGACTATGAGTTCGGGTAAGCAGTGGCAATCTCATTTCTACATCGGTATCTCATGTATATCACCACTTATTTAATATTATACAATTGTAATAACTATAAAACCAATAAATTTCTATCTAGAAGCCAGAAGAATTACCATGCGTTAAACAGAAATATAGGACATGTATATGACACACCAAAATCACATCACTGAGTTAAACTTAGTTTTTCACTGTTAAGGTATCCAGTGTATAAATATATAAAAAATCTCAGATACCAAAGTATAATTCATTAGGATGTCCAGGATATAGATACAGATCCGGTGAAAATTGGACAAACACAGAGCTCTGGAAATCAAGAGGTGGGATCAGATGCCATGGAGGAGTAAGCATCATCCCATGTTGACCGGTCACACCCGCCGTGATTCCACAGTCAAATCCAAATAAAATGCATGTGGAACAAGTCATCGGCACGTCTCAACAACCGCCATCACTTAGTGAAACAGAGTAATCGCAAACAAGACTATTATATATATGAATGTTGACATCAAACGTGGTTTTCCATATCCCTTTGTCAATAATTTTGTCAGTAAGTAGTTTACCCCTGTCTATGAAATGTTCATATGTTGAACACGCCCTGGCATATCGGGTCATTTGTGAAATATAAACTCCATATGTAGGTAATTGTGGGATATTACTACTTAAATGTGGAAAATTAACGATGGGAAAGCCGAAAACGTCGCAATTTGATACCAGGTAAGGTACTGAAATTATTATATTTCTTGATAGTTAGGCATGTTTTATACAAATATCAAAATTAGAACAAATATAAACATGATTCCTGCAATAGTTTGATGTGCAATAATCATACAAAATACTTTATAAATATCAAATATAATTTTTGTTTGCACCTTGTCATATCCTGTTTGGGATTCGCAATTGTTCTTCATGTTGAGATCGCTTTTATATCTACCTTTTTACCATCAAATTTGACTTTTCATCGAACTGGACCTTTTCAACAAACTGGAGAGGTTTCCGCGGGGCATTTTCGGTGGGTGTGGCGTGCTGGCAGGGGTGCCGGCTCCTTTCAGACACCTGGTCCTATCTCGTTTGGGATTCGCAAAAGAAAATCATTTTTATGATATTGTGATGGAATTCCTTTTTTTAGGTTGTCGAGATTGCGACGGAAAAATACAAATTTAATATACTCATATATACAATGGATCCCTTAAATCCAGCTTTTATGGAACACCGAAAGCAAATCAACGAGTTAAAAATATAAAGGTATAAAGATCACAGATATCATACAATTAATTTTAAGGATGTCCAAATAATATAATTCCAGAGTAATAATTTTGCGACGAAATAAGAAATAAATGCTCAAAACAATTGAGAGAGAGAGAGAGAGAGAGAGAGAGAGAGAGAGAGAGAGAGAGAGAGAGAGAGAGAGAGAGAGAGAGAGAGAGAGAGAGAGAGAGAGAGAGAGAGAGAGATATGCAGTTGCCATAGTATTAATACCTTTCGACTGTCAAGTAAAAGCTGCCGGGTTATATTTTCCGGTTTGGGGGTCATGGCTCAGTTTAACAAATATAAGTTTTGTTCCTTGACCTTGTCTCGACCTTAGATATAAATACCGCGAGTCATTTCGAATGAAACTTAAAGTCGTGGCCCGGTGTCGTGGCAATTATGGCAATGTTCAATAATCCTCACTGCATTAGCATAAGTCCACAACGCAGTTCAAAATATGTTGCATTAGCTAATGACATTTCTTTTAAAGGAAAACAAATCTTTTGGGGGAGGTAAACAACAACTACAACAACAACAATAAAACCAACCAAAATACGTATTAAGCACTCAGTACAATTAAGGTACGTTAGGTAATGTTCCATGTATATTTACGAAAGATCTTATAATCTTATAATGTGATCTTAAGACCGGACCACACTTACAACTTGCGACCGTTTAACAAAGAATTATGACTTACGACCAAATTAGGTCCTGTCTCAATGACTAGCAAGAGGCAATACGTAGACTCTAATTATTGTTTATGTGCAATATTGTAAAAGTTAAATATATCCATATACTATCATAATCTAACTTGAAAATGTACAAATATGCGTTAAGGCTTGAGTAAGGGTAGAATTGATAAAACGATCAATTCACTTCAAAAGACTAACGACTAAGAAATTACCGCTTCTTGATAAAACGCACCCCAGGTTTTTGGAACGTGTAAGCAATTAAGTATAAACGCCATCTAATGCGTTATCGTCAAACCAATTATTATTGTTGGTCTATATATGATACACGTGGAAGAGAGAACTCTGTCGATCACTATTTTCTCATTTAAAAGTTTTCTAATTATGCGTTCAATGAACAGATGTTTCTCCCTACCCTACATATTTGTAAGGTGTAATAGATAATTTAATACCTCTCTAATGACACCAATAAATGTTATGATATACTCTACGATTTTCAGACTTATTCTTCGACTATATCGGATACTGCGCTCCGGACACATTTAGATGTATGTTATCGTATGCGATATATCACAGCGAACTAGAAATTAAAGATACAAAAGAATCGAGCACACACGCTTCATACTTATACATTTTACCTACTATAGACACAGACAGAAAATTGGCAACTAAGCTATACGACAAACGCGACGATTTCGGCTTTCCTGTCGTAAATTTTCCACATTTAAGTAGTAATATCCCTCAGTCACCCGCATATGGAGTTTATATTTCACAAATGATCCGATATGCCAGGGCGTGTTCAACATATGAACATTTCATATACAGAGGTAAACTACTCACTGACAAATTATTGACACAGGGATATCGAAAACAGCGTTTGATGTCAACGCTACGCAAATCTTACGGTCGGTATAATAGTCTTGTTTGCGATTACTCTTTTTCACTGGGTGAAATACTGAGCTGCCTTTTCGTTGGCGGTTGTTGAGACGTCTGTACCAATTGTGACGAGGATTTGTTTTTCGCGTATTTCATTTGGACTTGACTCACGGCGGGTGTGACCGGTCGACAGGGGATGCTTACTCCTCCATGGCACCTGATCCCACCTCTTGGTTTCCAGAGGTCCGTGTTTGTCCATTTTTGCCGGATTTGTATTTGAGTCCTGGACATCCTAAAGATTTATACCTGAGATGTTTTATATTGTTGAACATAGCTTTATCTGGAATAGGAATCCTTTATTCAAATGACATTATTTGCAGCTTCGAATTCGTTGAATAATCTGCTTTTCTTATCGTATCAGTCGGTACAAAGTCAACAAATAATTTTATTGAACCTAAGATATACTGAATAGCCATTTAGATGCACACTTACACACTTCATATCGAGTTATATATGATTAGTTGCTGTATGCGATGGGCATGCAACATATAAAAAACTGATCATTTCTGATTTTGCATGCTTGTTTTATCGTTTATTTTTGTTTATTTGTTTAAGGCAATATATTGCCGTTTTTCTTGTGGATATTACTTTCATGAGAGAGGACAATTTTAATATATGGAGCATATTATGTGTATTGCATTGTTTCTACTGCTATCACACCAGCCGTTTCGTTTTCAGCTTGCCTTGTTAGATATTCTCTGATAGGTCCATGCCTCTATACGTAATTTTCATCAATGTAATTTACTTGTAAACAATAAGAATATACTTTAATGGGATCAGTTTAGGTATAATCACTTAATTGTATAGGTTTAAGAGACTCATAAAAAGGAAGAGATAAAATTTTAAATTTTAAGAGAAAAAAGAAATCATCAATAATTTGTCTCTAAGACACCCATTTGTTAGACGGTAATAAAAACGTTATTCATTTTCAGTGGGGTTTCGAACACGTACAAGGTCAGGGTAAAATGAATGGATTATTAAATTTACTTAACAATAAAATTGAATATACAATGAATAGAACTAAATAGGATGATATGGGGAATATAATAGCCATTGAAATTTTACTTATGTGATAAATTTACACTGACACTAATTAACCTGTTTAGTCCAAATAAAGATTACACCAACTTCTTTGAAAATATTGATAACATAATAAATCATTGCAGAAATGATTTTGTTATAAAATGTGGGGTATGCCCTCTACCAAAATTATGAAATCCATGGGGGTTCTATCCCAGGGCAAGGCCAAAATGGTCATATTGTGGAAATAAACATAATTGTAGAAATTCGCCTTCACTTTTGTGCATTATGAAGAAATATTAGAAAGAGCAAAAGCTTTACCATAATTGTGAAAATGTGAATTGCATTCAACGAATGATGTTTTAGAACCCAAATACAGAATCACATCTCGCTATGATATGATTAAACTTAATATCCTATAAAAGGATTGAAACTTGTCAATAATGTATGGTAGTTAAATAAATATATCCACGATATATTATGAAGCATAAAGGGCACAAAATGATTTCTAAAGACAAAAACATGTGCATACTCAGGTGACCGTTAAGGCCCAAGGGCCTCTTGTTAATTCTATAACAACGTTTGTATACTTATGACTTTGTTTTCTTGCAATTATTATTTAGTTCTCTTTATCAGTGATAACAGGACAGGATTCCGAGTTGCCGCCGGTTGGACTCGATCTCAAGACCACACGATCAAAAGTCGAGCGCACTACCGACTGAGCCAGGCCGGCTCGCATGGCTAACTCTGGCTTAAATCTTCGAAAGGTATCATTTGCAAGAGACGGTCATTGCAGCTGTACATATTAACATTTTTCTTATTTTTCAAAGCTAATAACCATGACTATTTTATAAAGGTCAAATAACATAACATAGGTCACAAATCATGATACCATTTGAAAGGGTGCTCATTACAATTGTTCATTTTAATTTCATAACCAGGGATAATATTTACAAAAAGGAGGTCAAATGGCATTATCTGGTCACGTTGTTATGGTACAATCTCATGGGATGGTAATCAACAATTGCAGATATCAAATGTCAATGTTCTACTCCATATATTTCAAATGTCATAGCCGAGGTCTAATGACATTATCCAGGAATCAAAGGTCATTCGTCATGATGCAAATTGAAAATGCTCATCATAAGGATAACACATGTTACGTGTTAAAATTCTACTGTCATAAGATATATCCAAGATATTTTTTAAAAAGTATTAAAATTCAAAGGAGAAGTTTTCTAGGTCCAAAGCCAAGGTACCATTCTATATCTGTCATTCCAATAGACATACAAGTGAATTATCATGCAAGTTCCGATGACATAACCCATGTAAAAGTTGGTGCCCGCAGACGACGCCTGTGGTTTGGTATTTGGTCTCTGGGCATTTTGTCCCGGTGATATAAAATGGTAACTTAAAACTTAAAGAAATTCTGCGGTCTTGAGTGATACGTTGATTTATTTATTTATCAAGTAATGAAATAAACGTTCATGGTATAGCTGTGTCTTGACAATATCATAAAGTAATGAACTAAGTGACATGTATGGTTGCCATTACTACAGTTGTACACCTGACTGATATTTGTAGATATTGTAGGCGATCAATACATGCATTTGATTTTAGATGGATAATAAAAATACATTTTTGTTTTAATAATCATAATTGAAGCCACAATACAAACATAAAAAATCTCAGCCATCTTCGTTTTTTAGAAATGTACTCATTTGATCTCAGTTGTATCAATTTGTTCACGTTCTTTGGTTTTGTATGTTATAATACAGAGTCTGTGCAGTGCGGTGCGTCGGTCAGAAGACTGAAGTTTTGGGGAGAAGAATACTAAAAAAAACATGTTCAGTGAAAAAAGAACGATGTCATTTTGTATGCTACTTATTTTATCCTCCGAGATATATGCCACTAAAATAACACGTGTTCCGAATTTTCAGTATCAAAAGAACTTAAGAACACTGGATAGATATTCGTTTGTTGACATTCGGTTAGCGACTATGTATCAGTGTGGACAACTTTGTTATGCATATAGTATTTGTAAATCTATAGACTTTGATACCATAACTGGTTTGTGTCGTTTGTCTATGGTTACACGAGTTGATGTGAAATATATGGTCTTTCCGAAAGGTACTATCTACATGGAAAAACTCCTCATACCCAAGGTAAGGAAGAGAAAGAAAAAGTACCAGTGCCGTTGTTTGGTCAATCGACTCCTCTGTCAGATATAATCCTGATAACTTCTTATTTTGAACCTTTTCCCCAACAAAAACTGATATAATAATTTGTTTAAAATATTGCAGGGTTAAATTTCTTGTACGTAAAAGACATGAATTAAAGTTTATGTTTAGCATTTAATAGCAACATTAATTTTCCGTTAATGTCAAGTAATTATGCTACATAAAAGTTATTTTTTGATAACCCCCTAGAAAGATACTATTGTTATGTTGTACAATTTGAATTTACTGACATTACAGTACACTGATTTAAGGAAAACCCGTCCCGATTGCATATGTTTAAGCAACATATTGCTCGACCGACTGCGAATGTGTTTATAGGTGATTTGTACATGAATCTAAGGTTAAAGTCTCATTAATTATTTGCATGAGTCAAAATGGTGAAAGTGGAACATACCTTTAATTGATATTGTGAGTCTACATTGAATTCTAAGGTCTGATGAGTCTAATGAAACGATAATTCCATTTCATTTTTTTCCACAGGAAATCATAGGGGTATGCTTTGAACATAAATGCGACATATACTCACAGTGTGTAGAGACGTCTGGTATTGCATCATGTATCAGACTGTTTTCCGGTAATTTTTTTTATATATTTATTCATGATGTTAAGAACAATGTTCTAAATACATGAAAGTTAAATTGGAAAAGACCTACCATTGTTGTGGTTTTGAGGCTTAAAGCTGAAAATGCTATTTTGGCCGAAATATCATACGCGTAGACAAATTAGCTTTAAGATACAACAGAATCAAGATATATCCCAGGGAACAAGAAATTAAAGATACAGCAGAATCAAACACACACGCTTCATACTTAGACATTTTACTTACTATAGACACAGACGGGAAATTAATAACTAAGCTATATGACAAACGCGATCCCACAGTCACCTGCAAATGGAGTTTAAATTTCACAAATGATCCGATATGCCAGGGCATATGCAGCATATGAACATTTCTTATACAGAGGTAAACTACTCACTGACAAATAATTGACACAGGGATATTGAAAACCGCGTTTGATGTTTGTTATGAGGTCAGAATTACCCTAAAATATGCCAGCAAAAATCAAGAACACAATAAAGTAAATTTATAAATTTGATCAAAAAATAACAATAATAGTAGTTAAAATCACAACCCACAGTTCAGTTCAGAGATCCACACGAATACACAATAAATTCCAATCCGAATGTAATATTAAAAGGATCCACTTGAATACTCAATAAAATTCCAATTTGTATGTAATATTGATGTGCACTAATCTCACATAAATCCCAATATAAAAAATATGGTCTGCTCTCCACAAGGCTCCATGTGTTTAACGTGCAACCATGATGGAATTCGTTACACGTGCTCGCCCCTACGGAGTAGGCTTGAGCTGTGGATCTGGTGGTGGCGTTGGCCGGTTTAGGGTCCTCTTCGCCCTGGGTTGGTCGGCCCTCGACTCCCGGATGGGAGGGGCCTTCTGGCAGATCACCGACTGGCTCCTCTGCGTCTTGTGGCTCTGGTCCGATGCATGTGGAGACCACGGGTCCGAGGTGGGGAGTGAGGCACAGCTGCAAAGTCACAACGGCTATAGAATTTTGAAATTAGAAGAATTTTTGACGGAGTGTCTAAATAAGATATTTATTTATAGAGAAATGCCAATAAGATAGAAGAATTCCATTAACCGAATAATATAACCAAAGTGTTTAACGTGGAGTTGTCCATGCTCGCATGTCTAAGTACCTATAAGAGGTAAACAGAATAATGTGCATTTACCCAAAATTAAGCTCGGTTAAATACAATTACAATTATTGTTTATTTAGATGTTAATGTATTTTGTGTTACTTTGAAAGGTATTTTGGGAGCTTTAAGCTTATTTAAGGGAGCGGTACTAATCCGCTTGATGTGGGGCCATAATAGGAGTATTGTGTGTGGTGCAGGTTAGGTGTGGTACTGGTGTTATGTACTTTGACCAAGGGGGAAAACTTTAATTACAGCAGACCAAGGGGATGTGGGGGACTGGTGTTGTTTGAGTAGGAAGTAGTCTTCCTTCACTTGAGTACCTATTTTTTTCAATATAAGATAAAAAAAACATACTTCATACATATGATATCCTATTCTGGCTTATATATCGCTAGATAGAGGGGTTTCCCGTATGCCAAGACATACCCTGGGTGTCTCAAGCAATTTTCACAAAATGTATAAGGGTTTAAGAATTTGTATGTCTATGTTTATCTCTATTTTTTGTTATTTGATATCAATCTAAGTTGTTAAAAAGGAAAAACAAAATGTTTGAAAAAACAGCTAATACCCCTTATTATTGTAGCTTTTAACTAATTCAACATTCTTCTTACTCGCATGATCTCAGTCCCTGAGACATCCATCTATTTCCAAATTTGAAAAAGGTCATTTTCGATATCCACTTCCAGACACATGTTATACATGCTATATTTCCTAGACAGTCAAGAAAGGGGCTGTTTTAAAATTGTTATTGGTGCTCTTAAACATCGCTGGTAAAAGTGTGTAAACACTGAAAGAGATTATGTTGAAAAATAGTGTTATACGTTTCACAAAGGACAAATCCTAAAATATAAGGTTCAACACTTATAAATCAAACACAAACATCCCCTCAGTATGACACATAATAAATGTACAAACAAATATTTTTAGGAGTTTCACAAGAGTGTATGTGAGAAGTACATGTTTAAGTAGCTAAGTACATAAATACTGCGGGCGACGATATCGAGATGCTTATTTTTTTTGTCGTAGGGTATTCAGTATAATAATTTATTGCGATGACGACATATGTCCACAATGTTATTTATTATGTAAATTATTGTGTGGTTTTCCCTTGATATTCTTGTCTCATTTTAACTAATTATAAAGTTGTGTTTCATAATACATTTCAGATAAAAAGTGTGAATTTTCGTATCCGGAGCCACATCTCAACGCAAGTTTAACATCTCCTGTTCCTATAGGGACATATGTCGACCTTTACTGCATCCCTCCCTTAGTCGGTAAATCAGATTCGTTCATTTTATTTTTAGAAACACGTAATTACAATCATGGTATTTGTCAATAGCAAACCTAACCACATCGTCCATTTCCCAAATGCCTTGCTTTATCTGCACGCAGTACGTCACGTTGTTTAGTTATCATTTACTTATTCAATTTTTTCTTAAAGGGAAGAAGGACACCTGGTCACGTGACCAGAATTTCATTGTAGTAATATAAACTGGAACTGATGTTGGCAATCTAAACAAAGAAAACAGACGAGACAAATGTGTCTACAAAAGACATAAATTGAATGGTAAATTCACATCAAGAAGTAAATTAAGTTGCTCTATGTGAAAAAAAAAATAATTAAACAGACCATCCGGCATAAGAGACAAGCTTTGTATAAGGAAAATAATTTGTTCCTCGATCATTTTCCATTGTATATTCATATATTCAACGTTTTGAGTTCTGATAAACAATTACTAAGGGGACAGAATTTGTAATGGACAAACAGAAGCATAGATGTACAGACAGATGCACAACCAGATATACAGATTACTATGGCGCGCGAACGATAGTTAGTGTCAGGATACTAATGACCAATGGGGCTGCAGTGCCCCCCCCCCCCAAGACTTTGAACCTCTGCTCCAAGGTTAAAGCCTTTCATACTTTTTGATATAGGGCTCTTGCTCTTGCTTTAAAAATGTATTTTCTAACACAGTGCATTCTATAACTATATTGCTTTATTTGTCCCTGTCTATAGCCTGACTCCTGAACCCATTGATCTTTATACTTTTCATGTATTCAATTTCTCCTCTTGATGTGCAGGAGTAAAATAAATTTTAACAAGATTCAATGGATCCTGTTGGCTGTTTAATGTCCACCCCAAAAGTTCCTATGAATACAACCCAATACCTAATTTTTTCCAAATTATCAGAGTGAGGCTTCTTTCGAAATTTGAAAATGAGGTTAGAAATGTTTAATTATTTACGGGTAACTGACAAGTATCTGACTCGCATTACGACACACGTAGTACACATTTTAAACATTCAGGTACAGGACATGTAGACAATTTGTATTTCAGGCGTATCAAAAGGAATCTGCAGTATAGGTGGTGTCTGGACCATACCCTACTTTGAGGAATGCGCACCAGGTAAAGTACTCAGACGCTATAGGTTTAAAACACACATGTATAGCTTATGTATGTCTTTCTTTCTTTATGACTTCTTGTATATAGTACGTCTCTTGCCTTAAATATTTCTATGGTTTGGCGCCAATGCAGATTCGCTAGTTCTGACACTGGACGTCGGTTGTTTAAAGTCTCGCACTGATCTTGACAATAGAATGGTTACTACTTGTTAAAAATTATAATGTATGATTTCGCACTGGGAATCGCAAGCATATTGAACCTTTCTGTTGGGAGAGGAACTCTTTACCAGTAGATCACCGGGAGCCGTCTCATTTATCATATAGCAATTATTAGGCGTCAAATGTATTACTCAGAACAAAGCTGAGGTATAACATTATCATACAGAAGGTAAATATGTGAGATGACAATGATTGGTAGACGTCCAGAATATAAGAGACTATTTACAATGCACCGGTAGGAACCTCTCGATCGATGTTTAAAGTAATTGTATGAAAAGAAAACGTAACTGTATTCAAAATTGTTTTCTTTTTTTCTTTAGACTTCTGTGATACGGTACATGTATTATTTCCTGGTAAAAGATCTGGCCCTGTAATTTTACGAAGTCCTGAGAAGATATTCTATGACATTACAGTGTTTTGTGTAGCGGAAATAGACAGAGGAGATTGGCTGGTAATATCAGATAGTTTTGTTTGTTACAAAATTTATTTTCACTCCTGTCATGGTATGAAGGTTAAACGTCCAACCTACGGGTTTCACTGCTCAAGCCAATATAATCTAAAGCGGTGAAGAAAATACTCCTGCCCACTAGGCCAGAGTTAGTCACACCTGATGACAGCAATAGAATCAGTGACGCGAACACCTCTGCCCACTAAGCCAGTATAAGTCATGCCCTGATGACAGCAATATAATCTGAAGCAGTGACGCGAACACTCCTGTCCACTAAGCCAATATAAGTCATTTTCTAATGACAGCAATATAATCTGAAGCATTGACGCACACTTGCCCACTAAGCCAGTATAAGTCATAACCTGATGACAGCAATATAATCTGAAGCAGTGACGCGAACACCTTTGCCCACTAAGCCAGTATAAGTCATGTCCTAATGACAGAAATATAATCTGAAGCAGTGACGCGAACACTCCTGTCCACTAAGCCAGTATAAGTCATGTCCTAATGACAGCAATATAATCTGAAGCTTTGACGCGAACACTCCTGCCCACTAAGCAAGTATAAGTCATAACCTGATGACAGCAATACAATCTGAAGCAGTGACGCGGACACTCCTGTCCACTAAGCCAGTATAAGTCATGTCCTAATGACAGAAATATAATCTGAAGCTTTGACGCGAACACCCCTGTCCACTAAACCAGTATAAGTCATGTCCTAATGACAGCAATATAATCTGAAGCTTTGACGCGAACACTCCTGCCCACTTAGCAAGTATAAGTCATGACCTGATGAAAGCAATATAATCTGAAGCAGTGACGCAAACATTCCTGTCCACTAAGCCAGTATAAGTCATGTCCTAATGTATGTTATTATCTTACATGCGCTATTTCTGATTTTCAGGTAATTCAAAGACGTGTTGACATTACATCTGACTTCAATTACAACGAAACTATGTACGCAAAAGGATTCGGAGACATCTGGATGGACTACTGGATAGGTTAATGATTTGATGATTCAATGAATTACAGATTTATTTTGTAGACTCATAATAAAACTAAATACGCCAAAATCATAAACGCTTAGTCGAACCTAGTTTTATCGACCAAAATTAGTTTAACTAGGTTTAATTGCACCAAAATTAGTCACTACCATTTTAAAGTCTATAGTATGACCCGAATTTTTCTATAGATTAACCTCTAATTTGATAATTAAAACCCGTGACTTTCATTAAATATGTGTGGCGAAGGGACAACTTTTCTTGACTTACGCTAGTTTACGTAATAGGTTTGCCGCGACATGTGGCATTAGTTCTAAGTCTCACACGAAAGGGCCTTGATTTTCTCATGTTCTACACTTTCGAAGATGTAAGAAGTAGAAGCCCAGGCCATTAACTAAAGGTCTCATGTCTTTTATTTTGATGCTTGAAAATAGATTTACTGCGTAGAATTCATCAAGCTGACTAAGTACATAAGTATAAAGTTGTGTTTGTTTGCATTGCAACTATTGCTGTTTATATAACTATAAAGGTGAAAAGTGCATGTCTTATAAGAAGTAGACTTTAAGATATAAGTTCAAGGAAATATCTTGTAGGAACCAGGCTTCTCTCACAGCTAACTAGTTATGCTGATGTCGAGCTGCGGGTAGACTTCAATGTCACCGGGAATGCAACGAAGTTCTATGCAAAGTACGATCGATTCTTTGTGGATGCAAACCTCATATTATCCATTGGAAGTTACGTTGAAGGAAATTCTGGTAAGTATTCCAAACAAAAGAACACTTGACAGTTGATCATGAACAGGCTAAACTATGATATATAGAATATAAAATCCATAGAAACTACAATATAAACCGTCAGGGGAGAGTGTATAAATATCGTAAACGCCTCTTGTCGACCTAATCAAAGTTGGTAAAGACGATTGAAAAACAACTCTTCAAAAAACACAACAATCCTGTTGCTGAAACATGGTAATTACTAGCAAAGTACCGACCCGGAAATTTGGGAAATGTTTCCCCTCTACCTGTATATGGAATGATCTTATATTCAACAAACATTCACATCAAATTATTTTATCGAACCACCCATACAGACCATTAAAACACATCACTCGTTGTATGTGTTCATGTTGATGAGATCTGAGCCGATATCATCCCGCTTGTCATAGTACTTTTGACGATTTCTCATTCATTCAGTTTTTATTTGTTGACTTTATCTTCAAGTTAAGTAGGATACATTATCTTCGTATGAAGATCACAGATACCAAAATGTTAATATTCAGGATGTCCAGGATACGATATAAAAATACGATGAATATTATTGAACAAACGCAAACCTATAAAAATCAGGTACCAGGGAGGAGTAAGCATCTCCTGTTGACCGGTCACACTTGTCATGAGTCTTCAATCAAATTGAAATGAAATTTGTGAGGAATAAATCCTCATCACAATCGGTACAGACGACTCAACATCCGCTACTGTACAGCGGTGGAGTGCGTTCTATTTAGTGAAATGTGATATAATAGTGTAGCATTGCAAACAAAGTCATTATACCGACCGTAATATTTGCGAAACGTTGACATAAAGCGCTATCCCTTATCAATTAGGAGTTTCCCTCTGTATATGAAATGTCGTATAGCATGCTTGCTTATTCACCGTCTGTGTCTAAAGTAAGTAAAATAGGAAGCGTGTGTGCTTGATTATATTGTGTCTTTCAATTTCTGGTACGTTGGAATATATCGCATTGACATATCTATGAACATTTTTAATAATAAATGACAAAGCATCGTCGATATACCTCAATGATAAATTCAAGGCCACTGCTAGCTTTTTCGTCTTTTGATTCAGAATCTTCCAAATTAATTCCGCCTCATATGAATACACAAACAGGTCAGACAATAAAGGGACATAACTGGTTTCCGTGGGAATGCCAAGAGTTTGCTGAACGACTTGTACAAATCGCCATTTTCAATGATAAAATTTTGTATATAAAGATATTTGGTAATGGTAATGGTAAGTCATACAGAACTTTTTCGTCCGATTCAAAAATGTACGGATGAAGCTTACTTCACATCGATAATGGCATAGATGGGACTTGATGATCAACTTAATAGTTTTTGTTTTACACAAATCCATGTTCAACTTATATGATAGATTTTTAAAATTTTTATACAGGGGATGGGTCGTCATATAGGAATGGATTTATATAGATTTTTACAATTTTTATACAGGGGATACATTGTCATATATGAATGGATTTATATAGATTTTTACCATGTTTATACAGGGGATGGATTGTCATATATGAATGGATTTATATTCAACGTTTCGACAATTGGAGGTGGTGGATGGTGGTGGCACATTGACCGATGTGAGGGTACAAACCTCAATGCTGAACAAGGTGGTTTTCTAAAGTGGACAGATGGCTGTAAAAACAACAACTCCATTTCGTATACCAACATTGAGTCCACACTGATGATGATAAGACGAAAAACAGTATAAACTAAAACTAAGCTTACCCGAGCTTGACCTACTGTTTAAAAAACAAAAAAAGGTATAAAAACTGAGAGGCTGTGTATAAAATGACCCATTTGTACGGAATTAAAATAAACCCTCTACATCGTTAGCAAATCATCATAATCTATTTAGTGCACACATACCATGAAGCACGTCGGGCTTATCAAATGTCAATTTACGCCAGTGTTTCTTGAACAACTAGAGTGTTGTATATATGCTAATATAAAACTAAGCCCCTTTAGGGAATTGTAATTCTTTAGCCATTATATATTACAACCACATCCGTATTAATGCACATAACAAGCATGGTATATGTGATATCTAGCGATAATGTGTTGCACAGAAGAGTTTTAAATGTATTTGCATGTTAAAATTAGTCCAATATGTGAGCTTTAGTTTTCAGTTAGTGAGCTAAAATTAACGGCATGTATCTTAATTTACATCGATGTTTTGAATAAATTAGTTTTGTATCCATCACCTAAGTTCTATTTTTCAATATTTGTTATCTCTTGGTATCATAATTTGTAAACTAAAATTTTCTGTTTTAATCGCCCAAATGATGCAGTGCTAAACTATGTCCACTATGGGAACCTCATTTTAAGCCATGAACAGGAAAGCAATGGCAAAATGCAACAACTTAGATCACTATACACTTCTAATGTTTGCATTAATAAGTTGAGTGGTTCATGAATAAGACGTTTTGTATGTATTTCCATCGGGATCAAGTGTTACAATATAAAAATCTCATATACCAAAGTATTAATCTTCAGGATGCTCAGGATATATTTACAAATCTGGTGAATAAAGGACAAAGACGGACCTGGAAATCAAGAGGTGAGATCAAGTGTCATCCCTTGTTGACCGATCACAACCGCCGTGAGTTCAGAATCCTATGGGAACCAATTGTGCTCCTTTATTGGCTGACCTGTTCCTTTATTCACACAAAGCAGACTTTATTCAGAAACCGCTTAATCAAAAGATGAAAAAGTTAGCGGTGTCCTCTAGTTTGACATTTAAATATATATCGACGACGTTTTGGCAATTAATAATGACAATTTTCATACATATGTCAATGCGATATATCACAACGAACTAGAAATTAAAGATACAACAGAATCAAGCACACACGCTTCATACTTAGACATTTTACTTAATATGAACACAGACGGGAAATTAGCAACTAAGCTATACGACAAACGCGACTTTTTTGGCTTTCCCATCGTAAATTTTCCACACTTAAGTAGTAATATCCCTCAGTACCCGCATATGGAGTTTCTATTTCACAAATGATCCGATATGCCAGGGCGTGTACAAAATATGAAGATTTCATATACAGAGGTAAACTATTCACTGACAAATTATTGACACAGGGATATCAAAAACCGCGTTTAATGTCAACGTTCCGCAAATTTTATGGTTGGTATAATAGTCTTTTTTGCGACTACTCTATTTCACTAAGTGAAATGTTGAGTTGCCTTTTCGTTGGCGGTTGTTGAGACGTCTGTACCAATTGTGACGAGGATACACTCCTCATGTGTTTCATTGTACTTGACTGTGAACTCACGGCAGGTGTGACCGGTCGACAGGGGATGCTTACTCCTCCATGGCACCTGATCCCACCCCTTGGTTTCCAGAGGTCCGTGTTTGTCCATGTTAACCGGATTTGTATCTATGTCCTGGACATTCTATTGATTTATACTTTGGTATCTGAATTTTTTTACATCCAAATGAAATAGCTGAGGAGGGAATTCTCTTCACAACTGGTACTGACGTTTAAACATTTCTTTTAGTTTCGATATCCCTGTATCAAAAATGTGTCAGTGAGTAGTTTACCTTTGTGTATGAAATTCATAGAATGTCCCCAATTGGCGTCTGATTTTTCAGCACAACAGGCAGGCATCGTAACCCAAACTGCATTGGTGTCATACTTTGTGGCACTTCATCTAAAGTTGGTGACATCTCAATATAAGTGATAAATATCCTGACGGATATATCAAACAGAAAACAATCAAAAGAGATCTATGCAAAATAGATAAATAGTTGTATATGATCTTGCCCCTGTATGCATTTAGGTTAACCAAGACACATTGTCACATCTGTATAAACACAGCGAATCAAAACTAGATCATAATAGGGATGCCAAGGTAAGATATCAGAGTGACGTACTCTGTAAGTAAAGTATGCTGTCTGCACATTTCTACTTAGGGGAGGTTTCTTTTTAGTTTCTGTCAGATCCCACAGGTCTCTTTTTATCGTGTAGGGTTTATATTTGAACCAGCATACAGAAAACAAAAGTCATGTTTTGATAGTTTTCGAAACGTGTCTTTTTTATTTGTAAATGTTCTACCCCATAATGAATTATGTACATTGAAATTGCCAAGTAGAATGTTAAGAGAACAAATGGTTTATTTTACACAGCTTGTATATCGTCTTAAACCTTAATCTCGATATGTCCACACCAATTTTTTGTCTTATAAAATGGACGAGCCGCCTGCAGCTCCCATTGGAAGTATCATTTGCATTGTAAAATGTATACCCGGAGGGAAGAACTATTGTTGACTCCTGAAAACATATGGCGGCTGGATTAAATTTTTGAACCAATACATCCAGTCTCTAAAATTTGATTTTAATATTCGATAGTTCCATTTTAGAATAAAATCAACCGACCATATAGTATAAATGTGACAAAATGTGTGTCATTAGTCGCAGACGGATATTATTGTTTCTCTTAAAGCTAGGACTCACGTGTCAACCAAAAGGTTGCCAACACAAGATACAAAAGATAACAAGAAAACTAATGCACGTATGAAAGTTTTTGCCCGAGGTGTAAACAAATATTAAAATATTGTGTATATTACAAAAAGTAATATCATTCATCCTGATATGACAATGTATACTAAAGCAAAATTGTAGCATACCAATATAAGATATTGAGTTTGTTTTTCTTTACTTAAATATCTATATATCACTTACGAATAACATATCGCATCAATGCTTTTATCTTTTGATAGCCATCTTATCAATATTATTAACAATACCAAACCCATGGTTTCACAAAGGAGGCCAAAACACTTAGAATAACTATTTTTTATAATGCAAAATTTCGTAAAGAAAATGGATGACGAAGACTGATATATTTTGAATTTAATATACCTTCGGAAATGTATGTGTGTGTGTGTGTGTATGTGTATGTGTGTGTGTGTGCGTGCGTACGCCTGTGTGTGTGTGTGCGTGTGCCTGTGTTTGTACCTGTGTGTGTGTGTATGAATCTTAATAATACAGTACAACGTGAATGAACGGTACTTTGAATTGCGTTTATTCACGTTCCACTTTTCTTGCAATTTTTCGTTTTGTGGAACAAAACTATATACATGTACTTGTTTCATCAGTGCTTATATATATGTACTTGCTTCATCAGAGCTTATATACTTGTACTTGTTCCATCAGTGCTTATATACATATACTTGTTCCATCAGTGCTTATATACATGTACTTGTTTCATCAGTGCTTATATACATGTACTTGTATCATTAGCGCTTATATACATGTACTTGTTTCATCAGTGCTTATATACATGTACTTGTTTCATCAGTGCTTATATACATGTACTTGTATCATTAGCGCTTATATACATGTACTTGTTTCATCCGTACTTGTATACATGTACTTTTTTCATCAGTGCTTATATACATGTACTTGTATCATTAGCGCTTATATACATGTACTTGTTTCATCCGTACTTGTATACATGTACTTTTTTCATCAGTGCTTATATACATGTACTTGTATCATTAGCGCTTATATACATGTACTTGTTTCATCAGTGCTTATATACATGTACTTTTATCATTAGCGCTTATATACATGTACTTTTTTCATCAGTCCTGATATACATGTACTTGTATCATTAGCGCTTATATACATGTACTTGTTTCATCAGTACTTGTATACATGTACTTTTTTCATCAGTGCTTATATACATGTACTTGTATCATTAGCGCTTATATACATGTACTTGTTTCATCAGTGCTTATATACATGTACTTGTATCATTAGCGCTTATATACATGTACTTGTTTCATCATTGCTTATATACATGTACTTGTATCATTAGCGCTTATATACATGTACTTGTATCATCAGCACTTATATACATGTACTTTTTTCATCAGTGCTTATATACATGTACTTTTTTCATCAGTGCTTATATACATGTACTTGTTTCATCAGTGGTTATATACATGTACTTGTATCATCAGCGCTTATATACATGTACTTGCTTCATCAGTACTTATATACATGTCCTTGTTTCAACAGTGCTTATATATATGTACTTGTATCATTAGCGCTTATATACATGTACTTGTTTCATCAGTGCTTATATACATGTTCTTGTTTCATCAGTGCTTATGTGCATGTACTTGTTTCATCAGTGCTTATGTACATGCACTTGTATCATATGCGCTTATATACATGTACTTGCTTCTTCAGTGCTTATATATATGTACTTGTATCATTAGCGCTTATATACATGTACTTGTTTCATCAGTACTTGTATACATGTACTTTTTTCATCAGTGCTTATATACATGTACTTGTATCATTAGTGCTTATACATGTACTTTTTTCATCAGTGCTTATATACATGTACTTGTATCATTAGCGCTTATATACATGTACTTGTATCATCAGCACTTATATACATGTACTTGCTTCATCAGTGCTTATATACATGTACTTGTTTCATCAGTACTTATATACATGTACTTGTTTCATCAGTGGTTATATACATGTACTTGTATCATCAGCGCTTATATACATGTACTTGCTTCATCAGTACTTATATACATGTACTTGTTTCATCAGTGCTTATATACATGTTCTTGTTTCATCAGTGCTTATATACATGTACTTGTTTCATCAGTGCTTATATACATGTACTTGTTTCATCAGTGCTTATATACATGTTCTTGTTTCATCAGTGCTTATATACATGTACTTGTATCATTAGCGCTTTTTTCATCAGTGCTTATTAACATGTTCTTGTTTCATCAGTGCTTATATACATGTACTTGTTTCATCAGTGCTTATATACATGTTCTTGTTTCATCAGTGCTTATATACATGTACTTGTATCATTAGCGCTTTTTTCATCAGTGCTTATATACATGTACTTGTTTCATCAGTGCTTATATACATGTACTTGTATCATTAGCGCTTTTTTCATCAGTGCTTATTAACATGTTCTTGTTTCATCAGTACTTATATACATGTACTTTTTTCATCAGTGCTTATATACATGTACTTGTTTCATCAGTACTTATATACATGTACTTGCTTCATCATCATGTTACTATATTAACCCAAAGGGAATTTCCATGAATATACTAAAAAGGTCATTTCTTGTTAATTCCTGACTTAGTGTTTTCTGGAACTGTACTAGGGTATATATACAGATATACAGATGGTCAGTTCTCCAAGTAGATCAAGTTTAGAACAACTAAGAACAAGGGATAGTACCTAAGACTATTTTAAGACCATGTTATACCAGAGCAGACTACATTTTATTGATAGTTATACGAAAGTAGTTCACATCAATATTACATACTAATTGGAATTTATTGTTCGAATGGATCTCTTTTGACATTACGTTAGGATTTGAATTTATGTGTGTATTTGAGTGGATCTCTGGCTATAGGAACTGAACAACAATCAACATTGATATAGTGAGTTTTGACTCTTATTATTTGAAGATTAAGTTTTTATTTTACTATTGTTAATAAAATGTATAAATTTACTTTACTATGTTCTTTATTTTTGCTGGCATACTTTAGGGTAATTCTGACCGATAACACTTGAAAGAGTAATCGTTCCATCTTGTAGCCGAAAATCCAGTGTAGAATTTTGCCAGAAGTGAAAATAGAGTACTCATCCGTATGATAGTAAAACTGGTAAAGCTAACAAAACACTTCACCAGATGAAATGCACCTTTTTAATTTAAAATAATTGACTTTGTTGATAAGCAATATAACATATATATCAAAGCACAATCGTCTTAAACAAAACATCAAAATTGTATTGAAGGAATGAAAAATAAAGATATAATTTATATTTTCGCTGTTTTTTTTTTTTATAATTTAGTTACATTTCTGTTATATACCTGAACTTTATTCTCACCCGGTAAATCATGGCAGATCTTACCCACTGTATGTCTTCGTTTTTCTATTTTTCACATTTGCATATATGTTTCTTATCATTATTACAATTTTAGCACTTGATAATATAAAGTATAACGCATGCATCTTGATGTTCAAGTAACGGATATATGTTTAGATAATAACGACTTTGTCTCTTTCTGTTACCAGAAACCATTTTACTTC
Organism: Atrina japonica; assembly: GCA_030159075.1. Classification (NCBI taxonomy): domain Eukaryota; kingdom Metazoa; phylum Mollusca; class Bivalvia; order Pterioida; family Pinnidae; genus Atrina; species Atrina japonica. The sequence continues at coordinate 969,272 of BROG01000225.1, read as the reverse complement.
AGTTTGTGTATTGTTATGATAATGTGTAACAGGTATGTCATGGACTAACGGCGGATGTGACCGGTCAACTGGAGATTACTCACCCATAATACCAGATTCCAAGTTTGAATTTTCAGAGATCCCTGTTTATCAAAAATTAACCAGATTCGTATATTGTACCCTGCACATCTTGAAGATTTCTGATTTGATATATGGCATTTTCATATCTATTCAACTTTATAAATTCTAACATACTTTAATGCATTTTCCAAACCTTTTGCAACTTCATCGTTGTTTCTGGAACATTGCCATAAAAACTTTGTTGACAGTGTGAACAGGTTTGCTTGGATTCCTTGTATCTGTACATAACACTTTGTAATATTGAAGCAAACGGTGTGACACCAATTCCTACACCAATAAGAACAGCATGTTCCGTTTCCAGTATTTGGCGTGTTGCAGTACCATAGGGCCAATCAATGAAACACTACAACATACAACTATTTCTTTTTACATATTACCAGTCACCATGATTGATAATACGTATTCGTCATTTCTGATTTTTTTTTCATGTCAAATGTTAAGTACCCCGAAGAAGTAAAAAAGGAAAGCGTTATGATTGTAGCATGTGTGTTTGAATGTCTGTGTGTGCACTACATTTTGATTTAAATTAATAATTCAATTAAATTTGATATGTTACGATGACAAACTATTTATCTATTACGACCACCCATTGGCAATATTCTGCGGATTTTTGGGACTGTAAAATATTCATGAAATGTTTATCTTGGGGTCGAACTGTTTCTTAAATACTTCTTTTCAACATTTAATTTTGAAACCATAGTACCAGTTATTTATGACACCTGATCCCACCACTTGATTTACAGAGGTTCGTGTTTGTCCAATGTTCACCAGATTTGTATATTGTATCCTGGACGTTCTGAAGATTACTGCTTTGGTTTATAGTCACTTGAGTTTTGTTTTCACATTTCATATACAAACTGTGCGAATGGTTTATAGAAAGTTATATCTATTTACTATAGTTACTCTCAAACGTATTTCACGATAGATTTTGGGTCACTGTATTTGTAATATATATATATATATATATATATATATATATATATATATATATATATATATATATATATATATATATATATATATATATATATATATATATATATATATCAACTGAGTGAATCTTATTGATAAAACGATCGTATTTATCACTTTATTGTTCCCTTCTTTGAAACACTTAAACTTTGGTAACCTTTATGTGATAGTCTACTTTAAATACTCTTGAGTCGCTTATGTACATAGATCAAACATGTCATTATAGAACTGAAAAGTCTTACCAGTTCCTCTGGAACCAGACTCCTTTTCCTGGTGTACTTTTCTGAGAACAATAGATGGTTTACATTCTTATGTATTTATGAAATTTAATAGAATATATCGATTAATAGATAGATAGATAGATAGAAAGAAAGATAGATAGATAGATAGATATATAAATAGATAGATAAGATAGATAGATAGATAGATAGATAGATAGATAGATAGATAGATAGATAGATAGATAGATAGATAAGATGGATAGATAGATAGATAGATAGATAGATAGATAGATATTTTGGCCTATGCTCTGCACAGTAAGCAGTGATGGTTATTTAACCTGCCACACCTACTGTGACACGGAACCTCGGGTTTTACTGTCTCACCCGAAGGTCAGGAAACCAACCTGCCGCCGGCTGGACTCGAACTCAAGACTTCACGATCAAGAATCGCGCGCGCTACCGACTGAACCAGTAAGTAATATATCCAAACAGGAAACCTGTGTGCTTGATTCTACAATTTTAAAATGCGGTAGAGATGATGTAAAATATATTTGTGTGAGTACTTTAAAGTTAATGCAATTTAACACCTGTTATTCTAAGGGTTGTTAACCCCCTACAAAAGTTCAGTTCCCACATATTCGTTTTCTGTCATATCATAAAAATGTATCTTTATTGCAGAATATATAACTAAAACTGTGCAAACATTGACACATACAAGTCATTATGTATCATCATTTATTTTTATAAGTAGATTTATTTATTGTATTGGCATTTCTGACAACTTATGGTGATCAACAAAATAAAACCGTTTTGGTCCCCCCCCCCCCCCCCCCCCCCCCCCCCCCCCCCACCCCCCCCCCCCCCCCCCCCCCCCCCCCCCCCCCCCCCCCCCCCCCCCCCCCTTATAATGGTATCAAGAATATATTAAAACCTCTATTGAACCTGCCAAATATAGCAAATTTATCAAAGATTTATTTAAGAATGTTTATCAGGTGTAACAGCAATATAGAAAATTTAAACATGAAAGGATTTTAAGGAAATAACACTAAGGCGTTGAAGGTGTAAAGTATAAGAAATATTAGAAACCTTAAGTTATGAAATACTCTGGTATTGGGACTAGGGAGTTTTCGATATCTCTCAACACAATATAAATATTTTATATAAACCTAAAGGAGCATAAGCTTTGATAATTTTTTTTTTCAGAAACATTACCTTAATTTTTTTTCTATTAGGTTGATATATCATAACAAAAAGAAATATTCACGGGCATTAAAATTCTTAAATTCCTATATATTCTGTGAAAATCGCTTGAGAAACCCAGATTTGATACTTTTTCAATGTTAATTGATATACTCAACCTTACTATTTGTATATGAATACCACACTAGTCCTGTCCCTTTTTTCACAAAAGATATATAAATATAAGATTTCTTATTGACACATGGATATCGAAAACCGCGTTTGATGCCAACGTTCCGCAAATTTTACGGTCGGTATAAGTTTTGTTTGCGATTACTCTGTTTCATTAGGTGAAATGTTGAGTTGCCTTTTCGTTAGGGGTTGTTGAGACGAGGATTCGTTCTTCACGTATTTCATTTGGAATTGACTGTGGACTCACGACGGGTGTGACCGGTCGACAAGGGATGCTTACGCCTCCATGGCAGCTGATCCCATCTCTTTGTTTCCAGAGGTCCGTGTTTGTCTATTTTTACCAGATTTGTATCTATATCTTTGACATTCTAAAGATTTATACTTTGGTATATGAGATGTTTTATATTTATACCTGTTTATAGCTCTCATTTGTTATTAAACATCATGTGCAAGTAGTAAAAGGAAAATAAATAAAATTATGTATTTTGATAAACACAGCCCCTTTAAATCTGTTACAGAAATCCGGAAAAGTATAATACTTCATAGCATGCGAGCAACTTATTGGATACACGTTTGATAATAAAAAACAAGATGTGTTTGTGAAACACAAATGACCGCGGTCCCAACAAATTTTTATGTTGGCAAATAATATATATACTTTAAATACTACAATGTCTTACATTTTGACCCACCCCATTCTCAGGTGCATGTGATATCAGTGAAATGTGAGCATCAATTAGATGAACTTACAGTATAAGTTTGGTTACTGTATCACAATCGATCCAAACTGGAAATATTGTACTCTATATGTAAGAGGAATCGAAAAACAGACAGACAGACAAACAAACAGGCAGACAGACAGACAGACGGATCCAAACACTAAATGTCCCCGGCGGACTTTTCAGTCTGGGGGCATAAAAACTAGATCTATTAATAGCCGATTATTTGTTCCTCTTTGGACAGAATTACGCTTTGTTTTTGTTTTGGAAGGTGTTTGATATTTAGTGCAATGGAATAAATTTTGGAATTATTATGGATCAAATATTCATTCTCTGTTGTTGTTGTTTGTAAAAGAAAACACAATTAGACTGAGCTAAATCATTGATTTATAGAAGAGTTTATTGTTTCTCCTGAGTTAATAAGTTAAACAATAAAAAAATATGATATGTATTGTATCTTGTAATTTAAAGGTCTGCGTGAAGAAACCGATTTCAATGAAAAATACCACTGACCTTCCACGACCAAACATTCTTACAAAATCAATTAAAATTAATATGTATATTGAATATAATAGTGATGTTAAATATAAAAAACATCTATAACAAAATATTAACCGTTAGGTGGTGCAGGAGACAGTGAACACTTCTGACGAGCATTGGCAAACACAGATCTTCGGAGATTCGGAGGTGGGATTAGGTGTCACAGAGTATGAATTGTCCTATGTCGAACTGAATGAATCAAAAGCATAGTTTCTAAAATGAAATGGGTAAAATCGACATCCATAGCTGTTTAAAGCTGATAAAAGAAAATTTCATATTGCATGCATTGCATTGCATTACAGGTGTTGTGTGAAAGCTCTTTAGAACAAAACCCCAAAAGAACGGGCGATGACAGCGCATTTTCGTATATACTTGTCTATGGCACATTATTGACGTAATAGATCAGCACATTCTTATAAGATAGATATGCATATTACTTTCGTATTACATAGACACATTATTTACGTATTAGATCGACACATTATTTACATATTAGATTAGCACATTGTTTACGTATTAGAACGGCATTATGTGTACATATTAGGTAGCACATTATTTACGTATTAGATTAGCACATTATTTACGTACTAGATCGGCACTATATTTACATATTAGATTAGCACATTGATTACGTATTAGATTAGCACAATATTTACGTATTAGATTAGCACATTATTTACGTTTTAGATTAGCACATTATTTACGTTTTAGATTACCACATTATTTACGCATTTGATCGACAAATTATTTACATATTAGATTAGCACATTACTTACGTATTAGATTAGCACATTATTTACGTATTAGATCGGCACTATGTGTACATATCAGATTAGCACATTATTTACGTGTTAGATTAGCACATTAATTACCAAATCGAGTAGCAATTGACAGGATTGTTAATTAATTATAACTTTGGTATTATGTTTATAATATTAATATGAATCAAAACAGAAGTACGATATATTTAACACGCATTATAGATTACAATTTTGTGCACATGTCGTAATTTAACTTTAAATCAAGCGGTACTGTACGGTAGGTTATTCCAACATTATATGCCTCATAGATATGTCGACGACCATTTATATCCTAATCGGGTCTGATGTATAATAAAGATAACATATTTGCACGTTTACATGTTTGAGAACTGCGTGAATGTCAATTACGAAAACAAGCATCCCTTATTTTGTATATTAGAAGAACCTACATCGGTCAGAATGTCGATTTCCGGAACTCTCGAAAACACGAACTCTCAAAACCTCGATGTGTTTCGATGTCCGGGTGTACTTCGATGTATCGAGAGTCAACTATATATATATATATATATATATATATATATATATATATATATATATATATATATATATATATATATATATATATATATATATATATATATATATATATATATATATATATATATATATATATATATATGATATGAGTTGCTTAAGGTAAGGGATATTTAGAAGTACCAATGGATAATCGAAACTTTAAGTCCAGTATAACACGGAAAATCGGATATAAAAAGGATGTTAACATGACGAACAAATGTGAATCCCAAACGGGATGGGACCAGGTCCACACCCGTTGCAAACAGTACATCTTTGACATGTATATTTGTAATTTTTATTACCTAAGTTAAGAAAAACAGTACATTTTCGCATAAGTATATTTGTAATTTAAGTAACTTGCTTTAAGCAAGTGCCTTGATACAGAATCGATAACGAGAACAATATAAAGCGATTGTTTGATTTTGAAATATAGCATGCTAAGATGCCTAACCTTGCCAATAGTATTATAGTAAAGTCTAAAATGACCACCATTAATCTGTGAGGGCCGAATGGTTAGAACATTGCATTTAAAACTATGAATTCTCTCAACTGTAGTCCGTGCGGGTTAGAGACCCATTGGAACCTAAGCAGAGTATGCCAATTATGGTCTTCTCTAGGGTATTTTGTACCCGGAATTACTCCTCCACAAATGAAAACTGGCCGTCACCATGTGATTAAAAATTGTTGGCTTAAAACAATACTAAAAAAGCCACCCATTGATTTTTATGCTCTCAGTCAATTTCCATTTTCATATTTGAGTATGTATGGAGACAACAGAGTGGAATATATTCATGTCATCGTTGTTTTACATCCCTCTGAGAATTTTACACGTATTTTGTGACGTCACCAACTTTAGGCGAAATACAACAAGGTTTTACTTATGAAATAGATAGACGCCAATTCATTGAGTTTTTTTTTTATATATCTAGCACCTATCGTGTCACGGGGACTGGGTTATAAGTCTCATCTCGAAAGACCGGCGTGCCTTTTTAAGAAATAAATAAACTCAACTTTACTCAAATATTGTAATGTGCCCATCGTGATGTTTACGATAAAAGCATTTTCCCTTTGTACAGTAATTTAAAGGCACATAAGTTTTGTTTCCCAAAATAAACTATTTCGAGTTTTTCTACTTTTACTACTTTCACTTGCTATACAATAACAAATAAGAGCTATACCCAGACATAACAAATTATATTCCTATATTTTGTGAAAATATGGTCAGGTCCAGTGCGGTTTTGATATACAAATTGTAAGGTTGAGTTAATCAATTGCAATTGAAAAAGTGATTAACCTGGGTTTCTCAAGCAATTTTCACAAAATATGTAGGAATTTAAGAATGTTCATGCTTGTGTATATCTCTTTTTTGTTACTACTGCCCCTTTAATTTTCAGTTTAAACCAAAGCAACTAGAGTAGATAGAATATTCAAATTATTCTGTATTTTCGAAGGTTTTAAACATTTGTCACCAGTTAAACTTACTGTATTACTGCAATGTCCAGACTTTGTTTACACAAAAACTTAAATTTGATGCACGCAAGCATCCCAATCTATACAGTTTTTATGCCAGGTCTATCTTATTATATGCGTCTTTTAGTAATGTGAAAATGATACTTTTGCGCTTTGGAATTGAGGCAATACAATTCGGTGAAAAAGTGCGTTTTGTTTATTTTCAAATAGCATCCTTCATCTTTACAATCAATATGTTATGGAATGCGAGACTGTTCGTCAGTTAATCTGTACTAGCGACGTTTGATATGTATTCGAACTCTAATCCAGTAATATGTAAGGGATTACTATCAAATGAAACAGTCATTCTATACAGACGATTTCATCAATGGACAGATTCACCTAATGGCACGCTTTACAAATTCTAGATTCGTGTTTTTATCTGTTATTCTGAAGTAGGCAGATTTAATATAAAATGTTGCACAGTTCTCTGTAAGTTGGTTACTGCAATAAGGATCTTCAGAAGGAGAGAAATGAAACTCAAGTATACATCAAATCCCGGATTTATTCAGTGTAATTAAAAAACTAGGTATTCATTTATAATTATAATCAATACAAATCTTCTATCTATCTCTATCTATCTCTATCTATCTATCTATCTATCTATCTATCTATCTATCTGTCTATCTATTTATTTATCAATCTATCGTTTACAAACATGACATCATACTTTAGAAAATTAACCCTAAAAGTCACTAAAATTCTTAATTCTAAAAGCATAAATGAATTTTTCATCAAAATAGATAATTGTGAAAATGTTATCTAATAAATGAATCAATGTATTATTTTAAATGACAATACAAATGATTTTAATATTGCTGTTTAGAATATGATGAAGAAGTATAAACTCCAAGTTGAATACGACGAATTAGATATAACAACAGTCTCAACAGGAAGAACAACTGCGAATCCTAAACAAGATAGGACCAGGTGTCCGGAAGAAGTCAGCATCTGTTCTTTGCATGCTAGGCCCGTCACCACTCGAGTTCGTTGACAAGGTAATGTTCGGCGAAAAGGTCAATCTCGTTGAAAAGGTCATCAATTAGTTTAGATCTGATTGACGAAAGGGATATTTTATATGCCTGTGCTCAAGATTACACTCAACATTTTTGAGAAGGTGCTTCATATTGTACAACAAGGTGCCCATATCGTCCATAAAACCTCCTTATTGCCGATTTCAAGCGTTTAACAAAGTATTCGTTTGTGGGTAGTTTATTGGCGAGTCGTTTGGTTCTCAGAATAAAACATTCATTATAGGCATATTACCTGGTATAACGTATACGCTGTGAAACGAAAACGCCATAGTATGGGATATTGCTATTCAGGAACGGGGTATGGGAATTGAAATCGTTTGTCATAAAGGTAGGTGTTAAATGGACCGTTCTTTCCAATCGACAGGAGTAAATCTAGGTAAGGAGCAGATGTGCTATCCCTGTCACACTCAACAGGATACATCTGACCGAGGTTGTGTTCACATTTATAATAATTTTGTTTAAATCATAGTTACTTAAATAGTTTATACCTCGGGTAATAATCAGAATTTTTCATTATATTTTACGGATGAATTATTGGATCTATCTGTAAAACATGTTAACATTGAACGTTTGCGATCGGTTTCCTTCTCCGAGAAAGAATGTGGAGAAAATATGCTGAAAACAACCACATATAGCCGAATAGAATATATTTATGACCTTGACACATGCTGTTTTCCTGGAAACGATTTTGACCTTCACTTGAAAGCTATATTTCCAGATGAATATGTTGCGATTTCGAAACTCCAAGAGACACTCAGCATCAATATCCATGTCACCTTTACAATGTATATTCCCCAAAAAGGGTTCATTTACGTTTTTGTTTTGTGAAAAAATGGATTGTTGCCCCACAAGATCTTTGCCAAACACTCATAACATCACAGTCCAGATAAATATATTGTTCTTTAAGACCAAAACTTCAGAACCAGAACGGTAAACACTTTCGGCATTCCCCTGGGGTTCAACGAACAAGATGACACGTTTGGCTGAATTAAAAAACGACACGCAAAATGTATCCACAACACTTTGAAATGTTATCCATTTTGCACGAAAGATTCATGAACGTTGTACACTTTGTAACATATTATAACATGTCATTGGCAAAATATGTAAATTGTTTTCCCCAAAAGTTGTCACCAGGGATTCTGTATTTTTTTCAATTATTATATATTTTTTTTCGTTAACATGAACTTTGAATTTTATTTCGGGAACTTCAACCATACATGTCCTCTAAAATTACCATTGAAATGGGGTCACTTAACTATATCATATGTAATTTGTTCAAATTCCAATCAGTAAATGGCAGTGGAATGAAATTAACAAAATGATTACAACATACTGGATAGTCACTTTAATAAATTCATTCTACCGATAGAATATAAAAAATTCAGATACCAAAGTATAAAGCAATAGAATGTCCAGGACATAGATACAAATCCGGTAAAAATGGACAAACACGGACCTCTGGAAACCAAGAGGTGGGATCAGGTGCCATGGAGGAGTAAGCATCCCCTGTCGACCGGTCACACCCGCCGTGAATCCACAGTCAAGTCCAATGAAACACGTGAGGAGTGTATCCTCGTCACAATTGGTACAGACGTCTCAACAACCGCCAACGAAAAGGCAACTCAACACATTTCACTTAGTGAAACAGAGTAGTCGCAAACAAGACTATTATACCGACCGTAAAATTTGCGGAACGTTGACATTTAACGCAGTTTTCGATATCCCTGTGTCAATAATTTGTCAGTGAGTAGTTTACCTCTGTATATGAAATCTTCATATGTTGTGCACGTCCTGGCATATCGGATCATTTGTGAAATATAAACTCCATATGCGGGTGACTGAGGGATATTACTACTTAAATGTGGAAAATTTACGATGGGAAAGCCGAATTCGTCGCGTTTATCGTATAGCTTAGTTGCTAATTTCCCGTCTGTGTTTATATTAAGTAAAATGTCTAAGTATGAAGCGTGTGTACTTGATTCTGTTGTATCTTTAATTTTTAGTTCGCTGGGATATATAGCATTGACATATGTATGAAAATTGTCATTATTAATTGACAAAACGTCGTCGATATATCTAAATGTCAAATTAAAGGACACCGCTAACGTTTTCTTCTTTTGATTCAGCAGTTTCTGAATGAAGTCTGCTTCGTATGAATAAAGAAACAGGTCGGCCAATAAAGGAGCACAATTGGTTCCCATAGGAATGCCGACAGTTTGTTGAAAGACCACGTCTCCGGACATTACAAATAAATTGTCTATTAGAAATTCCAGCATGTTTTTTATATCAACTTCAGTATATTTATGTGTAGAATCAGAGTGGTGTTTGACGAAATAAGTATCCTGATAGCCAATCACTAGATATTTAAATTTTCGGGTACCACCTTTAGTGGAAAAACAGTTGTCTATGATGCTGAAAAGTCTTTCTTTTAATTTTTTATGTGGAATAGTAGTGTAAAGAGTAGAGAAGTCATAAGTTTTGATACAGTGAATTCGAGGAAAATTGTGTGCCTTCAAATTTTCTAAAAGCTGTTTAGAATTTTTAAGTATCCACATCTGATTTACACCGCTTCTGGAATAAGCAACTGTATAGTATTGTTGAAGTTTCTCCTTAATGGCTGTCAATATCTTGGTAAGGAGTACAGATAAAGGTTTGGTAGAACATTTGCTGGATCCTGCTATGTATCTTTGCTTATATGGGGTTTTATGAAGTTTATGTATCCAGTATAAATGTGGTAGCTCGAAATCGGTATCTGTTGTAGGTATATCAAATGAGCGTAATAAGGATCTCGTCCTTTGAAAGTGAGCTACGTGTATATGTAGGATTTCCAGAATTCGTATTAAACCCAAGTTCCTCTAATAAACAAGTATAGTAATGAGCCTTACAAATATAAACTATATTGTTTGAGGCTTTGTCTGCTGGTACCAGTACATATTGGTCATGTAACCTATCCAGTTCAGTTACTACTTCTGGATCATTAAATACAGAGGGATAACGTGTTTTCATAGTCCCTTTAAGTTTTCGAATACGAGATTTTATCAACCATCGTATGGCTTTCAGCCATTCAGACAAAGTGTCTGGTTCTACGTCTTCATGTTTGGCCCATCGTCTGGCATAATCTTCGTCTGAATTCATTATCATGAAGAAAAAAAGCCAAATACTCGAATACGAATTGAATAATAGTATTAGAAACATTATACTCATGTTATAAAGCTTAAGAGGATATTTTCTGTTAATTAGATTTAATCAGTTGACCTCCCAATTTAAAATAAGTTTTAATCCCTAAAGAGAAAGTGGTATCGATCAAGGTCAAATAATAAATCTTGATGTATAGCCAAAATCCACCTGAGAGTAAAAACTGAAAAAAGGATATTAACTTTAGAAGAATTTAGAATTTAAATGATGTTCTCAGAGCGAAATATTACTTCAGTACCGAAATACCAGGAATTAGGTTTATGTATACCCTTTGGGACTCGAACGATCCGCCAGCAGTTGCAACCTAGTGGTTATAAATATTATAAACATAATACAAAAGTTATAATGCTCAAGACGATCGTTTCTGTTTATTAGGCTTCATCAGCTGAGCTCCAGTTTGAAATAATATTTATTTTCTAAAGAGAAATTTGGATCATGCAAGGTCAAATGATAAATCTAAATGTATAACAAAATTTATGTATAGCTTTAGTAGAAACGAATATCCGAATACTTAATTTTTAGTTTTCGTGTCAGCTCAAAGCTCTCGTAGTTTCATTATGTTTTCTATTTGTTTTATCAATGAACTATTTTGCAATTCAATTACACTATTTTTTTCTTGGAATATAACACGATTACACAGACATTAATCATTGGGAATTAAATAATGCAGTCTTTTTCGAGTTTGAATTGATGTGTTTAAACATCTCGATTTCATTCTGAACAAAATACTGTAATTGAATTTAATAACCGAACATTAATTAAATCTTAGAATGTCATTGACGATTTGGCATTTTTGCAGGCAAGTGTAATAGATTGTTTCTATTGTAATTACCTTTCTTTTCATACCACGAGAAAACAGCTTGTCATTTTTATAAATCGCATTAAAATAACAGGATGCTTAGCAGGTACTTTATTATTATAAATATGAAACACTTCATTTTCTTGATGTTTTCTATTAAAATTATGCAGAAATAATCAATAAGGTGTTACATTCGTAGTATTCTAATTTTTGTTTTGAAACTAAGAATGATCTATGAAAGTTGCAAATCAGAGTATATTCGCCAGTCGGATCAAACAATTAAGACGCTTCGCATGACATTTTATTATATTTAATTGTTTAATTTCTATCAAACAAAATGTAAAATATCATCAAACCCGGAGTAACATAATGCTCGTAAGACATTTATATATATATTTATATATATATATATATATATATATATATATATATATATATATATATATATATATATATATATATAATATATATATATATATATATATGTATGCATGTATGTATGTATATATATATATATATATATATACATATATATATATATACAAAGTCTGTTAGACAATATGGCAATGTGCATCACCGATGCAGTTTTCAAAGTAATACGATGAATAATAAATTCCATTGATTGGGCACCGTAAAATATCGAAGGACTTTGATTAAGATACTGTGTATTAAGCGCTATGATAATTACCGTTATGCCATTATAAATAAGCATATTGGAAGCTTTAATGAAATTTGTAAGCTAAATTTAGATACTTTCCAAGTTACACGACGGAAATGATGCAGACAAAGTGCAAAGTTAACTTGCGATCGTATGATATATCTATATTTTGAGGTTACGTCATTTTCCTTGATTCTATTTTAGAGGACTGTAAAAATGAAATACAGAGACGTCTACTGACGACATTTTACAAAAATAAACGTTACTGAATAGCTGTCAAGAAACATACCTTCATCCCAATTTAACCAGTTTCGACACTGTAACGACCCGTTTTGAAAAAGGTACGGAAATTGATTTTTTTTTTCCAATTGCGTTGATTTGGGACAAACTGAACGCATTTTAAAACAAATCAAGTTTAGTTAGAATTAAAAAAGGCTCTATGCGATTTGATAAAATGTAAATTTTTAAAATTGTGTTAAAATAGGTCCTGTTCAATGCAAATGTTTTTTTTAAAGTGAGTCTATGAAGTGCATTCAACTTTTTTTTTATTTTAACCAGTCATTGCTTGAGTTGGTTTGTTTTTTAGTTCATCAGTCCTGCTTTTTGTAAAAAAAAAAAAGAGTTTGGGATCATTTAGTTCGTCTGACATGACGGGTGAATGGATCTAGAGGGAAGTGGGCTGAAGTAAAAACTCGGTAAAATTTATCAAGAAAGATCGTTACAGTGTAATTTTGGACGGGAGTATAATTTTCTGGTTAAAAAGGTCCTAAAGTATGTCGAACCACATTCTCCATTTCCTTCTTGATATGTCCATGTTCAGTAGTTAATGTTTATGCTTGATCTATCATACACCAAAGCCATTTGAACTGGTCATACGTTCAGAGACTGACATTATCCATTGCGGCAGCACCGCCCCTTTTTTCTCTGAGATCAAATTCATATTCCGCGAATATTATGGTATAATAATTATTCAGATCCATTGTTTGCAACGAACCGAATATGTTAGATTGTCAAAATTCTTTGTGCGGTCAATTTAACCTACATGTTTTGGTTTTCATTGTACATTTGTTAATTCTGCTCAGGCGAGCGATTTAGGCCTGTGCACACTTTTTGCTCGTTATCTTACTATTGCTGTGGCTAAATGTCCGTCGTCGTCCGTCCAATAACTTTTCCAATTTGTTTCAAAAACCATCGATTAGATTCAATCGACAGGAAGTTTTCCTCTGTAAATTGTTTTTTCATAAACCAAAGTCAAATATCTATTCGAATTTGATATTCATCATTTCAATATCTACAAAGCTTTTGAGTGGAATTTAAGCATGTTTATAAAAAACCTTTAGCAGGTGCCTCAGGATGTCCAGTAGGCAATATAAAGATCTGACGGACATTTATCACATGCAGAACTCTGGAAATCCAAAAATGAAATCAGTTGTCATGGAGTAGCAATCACCCCTGTTGACCGGTCATACACTCTGAGAGTCCACAGTTAAATTGAAATGAAATAAATCCTCGTCACAATTGCTCCAGGTGACTCAATAATCGTTTATTGAAAAAAATAGTAATTGCAAACAAAGCTATTATACCGACCGTAAAATTTGTTGTGCATCAAACACAATTCACAATATCCCCGAAATGATAATTGATAAGTAAGTAGTTTGCCTCTGTATATGAAATGTTTATTTGTTGAACAATCATTGGCATATCGAATTTTTTGTGGGTGAAAGTGGTTATTACAACTTATTTGTGGAAAATCGAAGACCGGAAAGTCACACTCGTCGCGTTAGTCGAATAGCATGATTGTTAATATAACGGCCATGGCCATGGTAAACAATATGGCCAAGTTTGAAGCGTATGTGCTTGATTCTGCTTCATATGTATGAAGGAACAAGTTGGTCAATAAAGGGACGCAGTTGGGCACCATAGGAATGCATCGGGAAGCTAGCGATGTATTTTAATTTGACATTTAGATATGACGTTTTGTCGATTAATAATGACCATTTTCATACATATATCAATGCAATATATCCCAGGGAATTGGATATTAAAGAAACAATAGAATAATTTTACATACTATGGTCACAGACGAGAAATTAGCAATTTAGCTTTACAAACAAATGCGACGATTTCGGCTTTCCCTCGTAAATTTTCTATATTTAAGTAGTAATATCCCACAGTCACCCGCATATGGAGTTCATATTTCACAAATGATCCAATATGCCAGCGCGTGTTCAACATATGAACATTTCATATACAGATGTAAACTACTCAGTGACAAATCAATGACACAGGGATATTTAAAACCACGTTTGAAGTCAACGTTCCGCAAATTTTACAGTCGGCATAATAGTCTTGTTTGCGATTATTCTGTTTCACTAAGTGAAATGTCGAGTTGCCTGTTCGTTAGCAATTGTTGAAACGTCTGCACGACTTATGACGAGAATTCGTTCCTCAAACGAATTTCTAATCAAAATTTCATTTAGATTTGACTGTGAAATCACGGCGGGTGTGACCGGTAGGCATGGAATGCTTACTCTTCCATGGCACCTGATCCAACATCTTGGTCCGTGTTTGTCCATTGTTACCAGATTTGTATCTGTATTCTGGACATCCTAATGATTTATCCCTGGTATCTGAGATTTTTTTATATCAATGACTTATCATAATCAGTGTTACTGATGTTTATTAAGGATTGTTTTTCATTTTTTGGAATGCATCGAGTATATATGCAATGGAGTATGGAAAAAAAATTCTGTGCAGCACGAAGTGCTGTACATTGATTTTTTTTTCCAATAATCCATTGCATTTATACTCAATGCATTCCAAAAAATGAAAAACAATCCTTATATTTATATGTATTACCATTTTCTGTTAATCTGTAGTCATATAGTTATGAAATTCATTCTTTGTAATATGCTTTGTGGTAGGAGGTTTTTCATAACAGCTGTGTGGGACGAGAAGTTGTTCCCCTTTTCTGTCCGGAAATACTAAATGGAATTTATTTATTTATGGAAGATTTATTTTCTTATTTTCATATCATTTTGAAAAAAAAATAGTGATATGGAAAATTTGGAATAAGTGTCAGATTTGTTTTTAAATTATTTTAGAATATTCGTCTGCTTGGTAACCGGAAGGTTAAATGTTTCAGAAGAAAATTGAAAATGCAAATAACCGCGCCCATGAGTATGTTGTATAATGTATTTACAATGGATTTGCGTTTGAATTCTGATATATCATTAATGGGATATACTATAGAAAGTTTGAGTGTGACTTACAAGAAATGAGACAGCTAATATTCATTCATGACAACTGAAAGTAGCCATTTTATTTGACATGTTTACCAATCAGCAGGGAACCATGATGACTAATTGGTACATAACCTACTTAAGTAGGCCTACTTCACAAAACCTGATTTCACACGATGCGGGTGACATATTGTTTCTGATAGGAATATCCAGTGAAGGCAAACAAATCGACTTGTTTATCAAGAAATGCTTGAAAAGGTTGTACTAGGCCTTACTCTCTTTTTTTCTGTTGTAACTATGAAGCGATCTTTTATTTCTGTGCCAGACGGTGGTCTGTGGTTTTGGTCATAACATGACCTAGATATATGGCGATATGGGCTTGTAGGTTGTACAATGTGCTACAGATGTAGTCTCGTGCTTCAATTTCTTTCTGTGATTTTTATTTGTTGTGTTGTAGGCCTAATGTATGGTTTTTAAGATTAAATATATAAGAAATAAACATGTGACATTCTATTCTTTGTTGATTCGTTCATATATTCTTACGCTGAATGGTAAAGCGGTTAATACTCGGGCAAACAACTGCATTTACCAGAATACAAAATATATCGCTCTATGCTCTAAACAGCTTTTAGAAAATTTGAAGGCACACAATTTTTCTCCAATTCACAGTATCAAAACGTATGACTTCTCAACTTTTTACACTACTATTCCACATAAAAAATTAAAAGAAAGACTTTTTAGCATCATAGACAACTACTTTTTCACTAAAGGTGGTACCCGAAAATTGAAATATCTAGTGATTGGCTATCAGGATACTTATTTCGTCAAACACCACTCTGATTCCACACATAAGTATACTGAAGTTGATATAAAAAACATGCTGAAATTTCTAATAGACAATATATTTGTAATGTTCGGAGACGTGGTCTTTCAACAAACTTTCGGCATTCCTATGGGAACCAATTGTGCTCCTTTATTGGCCGACCTGTTCCTTTATTCATACGAAGCAGACTTCATTCAGAAACTGCTGAATCAAAAAAAGAAAAAGTTAGCGGCGTCCTTTAATTTGACATTTAGATATATCGACGACGTTTTGTCAATTAATAATGACAATTTTCATACATATGTCAATGCGATATATCCCAGCGAACTAGAAATTAAAGATACAACAGAATCAAGTACACACGCTTCATACTTAGACATTTTACTTAATATAAACACAGACGGGAAATTAGCAACTAAGCTATACGATAAACGCGACGAATTCGGCTTTCCCATCGTAAATTTTCCACATTTAAGTAGTAATATCCCTCAGTCACCTGCATATGGAGTTTATATTTCACAAATGATCCGATATGCCAGACCTGTACAACATATGAAGATTTCATATACAGAGGTAAACTACTCACTGACAAATAATTGACACAGGGATATCGAAAACCGCGTTAAATGTCAACGTTCCGCAAATTTTATGGTCGGTATAATAGTCTTGTTTGCAACTACTCTGTTTCACTAAGTGAAATGTTGAGTTGCCTTTTCGTTGGCGGTTGTTGAGACGTCTGTACCAATTGTGACGAGGATACACTCCTCACGTGTTTCATTGGACTTGACTGTGGACTCACGGCGGGTGTGACCGGTCGACAGGGGATGCTTACTCATCCATGGCACCTGATCCCAGCTCTTGGTTTCCAGAGGTCCGTGTTTGTCCATTTTTACCGGGTTTGTATCTATGTCCTGGACATTCTATTGATTTATACTTTGGTATCTGAAATGTTTATATCTATATACTTGCAATGAAGGGAATTGCTGTCTGTATGTAAATATTAACTATTTATATGATAAAAATTCATTACACGAAAGATTTACTGTGGCAATTCAAAACTGTCTCTTAGAATCATTAAGTTGCAAATCGAAATAACACCAGATACATTTATTTTAGAAGTGCATTGTAACTGCATAAACAGTGATGTAAGACTGCAAGATGCTTTACCTCCTCTCCAAGGCTTGATTGTTTCTTAATTTAACATTTAGAAACGGAAATATGTTCTAAAGTGCTCTCACTTGTTTGCTTTTGGTACTGGTTTTCATTTTAATTACATTTAGTTTTACTTCATTTGCATTAATTCTGAAATAAATCATATATCTAATAAATTTTTGAATTCTATAATGCATAAATCTCAAAGAATTAAGTCAATTAACTGGTACCATAGCGAACTACTCCTTGTGATCATAATTTTGGCAGCTAATCAAAAGATTGTAGTAGTTTAGGTACACTACGCTATTTGTAAGTATGGGAACACTTGTTGCAAGCTGTCTTTGCTTTGATCATGCCTTATTCTAGAATATTAAGTCACAAGTCGTCAACAATAGTAGTAAACGGCACGTACGTATCGTGTAGAGAAAACCGATAATGGGTTTTGTTGTAAATAAAAAGAGTCAGAGAGAGAGAGAGAGAGAGAGAGAGAGAGAGAGAGAGAGAGAGAGAGAGAGAGAGAGAGAGAGAGAGAGAGAGAGAGAGAGAGAGAGAGAGAGAGAGAGAGAGGTGTTATCTGATAGTGGATAGTAATGTAAATAAAACAGTCCGCTCAGGGTGAAAAGAGAAACAGAGAGTTATCTGAAAGCGGCTGAGAAAAAGGCCCTTCGAGCAATTTAGTGGGATTGTTTTTTTTTTTCATATTTTCAGAAACTAAAACATATATTGATTTAAAAATTATATTATATTAGAATTATGGCAGGGGAGAGCAACGCTTTTTGTATGCAATGTCCAATATCTACAAAATTAGATAGAGTGTTTCTCGCATTTCACTGGAAATGTAAGACCCTTACAACCATACATTTCAACCATCGTTTAGCCAATGGCATATCAAATTCATCAAACCGTTAACTGTTAGTCTTAAAAGTACATAACGTACATAGTAATTATAATAAACATAATATGTGAATGTTTTACAAGAATAAATCTATAAAACAATGCTGTGATGGTTAAAGAATTGTTGCGTTTGATATACGAGTTTCTGCAAAAAAGACTAGTATTGATTTAATGTGTGTATGTATGTGTGACATTCTAGAGTTTAAAATGGAAAATTTAAAGGAACTTAAGATAATCAATGAATTAATTAGGATTTACTGTATAACAATTTCTTAGTTCTCAAGATGTACCAACTGGTGAATAAAAAAGTGGATGTTCATTGTTACAAAACTTATCAAGACAATAAAGCATTTTATCACATTTTAATCTTTCAATTTCTCCGTAACCCAGATAAGCTGAAAAAAAACTAGGTTTAATTAAGAAAAACTAAGATTGACTGTGCAAAAATAACATAAATACTCATTTCATTCGCGACAAAAGTTCAGTTTAACTCATTTTTGTGATTTTGACGCAGTTAAACCTAGTTTTTCCCAGAAAAACTAAGATTTGCTCTTGTTAATGTGTGTTTAACTGGATAAAAACAATGTTTATCTGAAACCAATTTCCTTCTCTAATGTCATCAATCAGTGCGACATTTTCTTTGTAAGCGATAAAAATTTACTCTGAAGCAAATCAAATGAGCAGTTTCTTATTCACAAACTAACTGAAAATATTAACCCATTCATCCATGAAGACACGTTTGGACTAGCCTATTTCATAGATTTTCCATAGAGTTCATTAAACGTTTAGGAATAGATGTGCTAGGATACACGTATCAAACATCATCAATTTCATTCAGTCCAAGTCGATCAAATCAGTGACGTCAGTGTGTTTTCCTTTGTATCATTCCCTGCTGACTATGAGGAAATATCACCACAATGCTGCTATGGTAATAGCAATATATTTTCAATATAGGAATCACATATCCAAAGAGTATTCATGAGACAATATCAAATCAGACGAACACCGGATACAGGTGGGCATGAAAATAATTTCTTTTCAAGGAGGAAATATGAAACTACTAATGGAATAAAATCATTACTTTGTGTATATCTATACCTATTCTGCACTTGTATAAATTCACATTCTAATTCCATTTGGTTATTTTGTTAATTTGATTTTTTATTTTTGTATTCTTGCGGTTTCAAACGGTTTTAATATGCAACCATAAATACATATTCAAATGATGAAATGCATAACCTATCAAAGATAAGTCACATCCATTTCCTTTTCAATTATTTGACCTAATTCATAAATGACAGAAAATTGTTATTTTGTATTTTCTAAATACACATACACATACGTTTCTACATAACAAATACGCAATTTTCAATTTTTCGGTCCAGAGATGTGAATGTTATAAAACTTAATGTAAAATACGAGTAGAAATTTACCTCTTTTCCGACGTGTTAAGTTACTATATTGAACAGCAGTGGCGATGAATTGCAACAGTATAGGGACCGTTTAAGAAAGTCAAAATTATAAAATTATTTAGATAGGTCTAACTTCGGTCTACCGTGAAATACAATGTTAATGTACAAAACCACTAATAACAAGCTTGGATGTGCCTTTTGTTGCATTTGCAGTCTGCAAATGAACTGAAATTGTGAGGTCACCAATCATTCAAGCACCAGTCTGATACCTAGGGAAATTGTCCTACACAATGCCTCACTTTAGAACCGATTGAGTTTAAACCTTTGAATAATAATAAGCACCATTTATATGGAACATAAAGCTGCCACCTGTTTCGCTAAGTTTTCGATATGGAATAAACACAGATTTTAATAAAAATGACACTTTTAACACCACAAATTTCCGAAACTAGACTTTTCTACGACATAATTAAAGCATATATTCAGACGTAAATCGCATTGACGTTTAAAACTCAAATTATTTCGAACTGTTTCCTTATTCCCAATATGCTACAATGTGCAACTAAAACGGCTCTTGACTTTGGTAGCATTTTTCTCCAAAAGAATGAAACATTTCCGCTCAATTCATTATTGATATTTGACACAACCCCTTCAGATTTAATTTTGTGTAAAATCTCTTTAAACACGTGAAAAAGGTTTTATATATTAAATTTGCATATGGTAAACGTGTTTATATTCAGTTGATTGGTCACTTGTGTTCACATGACAAAAAAGTATGTAATACAGCTGTCCTGTTGATTGTTTTATCCCTTCGTCATGAAATAACAGAAATTTTGAAGAATTTCTAAGAGTACAGGGCCCAATCTTCTGTATGTATTTATGTAGTAAATTCTGTGAGTTTACGTATTGTACAAGCGAATTCATTTTACATAAGATAGTGGATCCAGATATAAATGACTTTGAGAAAATCATGAAAAAACATTCTCCTATATGTACCCACACACACTATACACAGTAAGTATCGGCATGTTAAAAAGCCTCACTGCTCAAAATGCCATTAGTGCCTAGCCAATTAGGTCCAGATTTGAAGCCCTTCACCGGCATTTGGTGACGTCTCCATATGAATGTTTGATTCTTAGGTGGAACGTTAAACAACAATACAACAACAAGAGGAGAAAACGAACCAAAACAAACTGCCCATGATAAATAGCCTATGCTAGAATCAGCACGTCGTGTACAAGTGTACTTAATATTACATTAGCCTATGTTACTTCAATTACACCTTGTTGAACAGGACGTACATTTAGGCGAATTGTATCGGATCTCCACTTTAAGTTATTTTGTTTGGTAAAGTCGGTCGGTTTCTTTGTACTGGTAACAAGATTTGCCATGCGACGCATTTTGACTGCAGCATATCGATCCGTATAACTCTACATTTCTCGTCGCAGCCGTCAGAATACGATCTATTATTTTCATTAATCCATCGGCATAAAGTCGTGTCACAACATAAATGCAACTATTTGAGACGTGAATTCCAGGTACCGATAGTCATTTTCGTGTACAAATCGTCTTGAACTCATTTCGTATTCCTGAATACCCTTGCTGATTGGCTGACGGTAATGGGGTCAAATCATCTGGCAGACCATATACGGAAAACACCTACTACTCTTTAGATTGTCAGCCATTTATATCTGAAACGTAGTAAGGCTTCCTTATACGGAATGTCACATCTTTCATCGAAGAAAGTTTAGAGATGTCTGATGAAATTCCGTTAAAACGACGTATTTTATTTAGAAATAATTTCCTTCTGGGTGGTTTTCTAAAGAAAATGTCAAATGTTACAATTACTTTCGCGGAATGTGGTTTTAAGTGTTTTAAATTTGATAAATTTGAATTGGAAATATATAACCTATTACTCAATTTTAGTACAGGATTATCGTTGGTCAGTATATTTCTGTGGGAAGATAAATCTGTGCCATACTCGTAATTGGCATGGTAACGTTTTAATCCTCCGATGACCTAATTTATCTGTAAAATCAACTTGGCACTTTTACTTTCACTGTTAGATTGTGTCAATGGACAAACGAATATTGATTAGAATGAGTATTAAAATTATCAAGTATTGATAATACCTTAATTGTTTGAAGGATTCTAGAAAATTTCACCGCATCAACAGTACTTATTCATAGCATATTTTGGTGTGGATAATTTTGTATTGTTTCGTTGTTTTATTCAACAATTTTCAGTTATATGGTGGCGGCTAGTTTTTAATGGTGGAGGATAGAACGCAGCTAATTTGTACTCGACAAGCGACCACCGGCCTTCTGGAAGTAAACTGACAATCTCTAGGTTTTAAATTCACCTGGGGTTCCGATGGGGCTCGAACATGTGCTGACTTAATGGTTTAAAATGCTATGTTTAAACAACGTTTTGGGTATAAAATTCTTTAGCATAAAACAAAACTTATGAATGTTGTCTCCTAATTGATATTTACATGTT
The DNA here is from genome assembly GCA_030159075.1 of Atrina japonica. Classification (NCBI taxonomy): domain Eukaryota; kingdom Metazoa; phylum Mollusca; class Bivalvia; order Pterioida; family Pinnidae; genus Atrina; species Atrina japonica. Next base: position 946,772 of record BROG01000225.1, on the reverse strand, counting down.
AAATGTCTTATTCTTATGGATTATGTTTAAGAGTTCATATTGCCATGAGTAATCCATTAACATTGGTAAAAATGCCAAAGAAGTTTCGTCTACATATTGTGTTTTATGATTTGTTTTAACTGTTACTTGTCGTCGGTTGTACTTAATTCGAGTTCATTTAAATAAAGATGTATCACTTTATTTGTAATATATGATTATTCTGTACTTTTCTACTATTTGTAATGCATAAAATTGCTTGTTCAATTTGTTATGATTATCTTTTTTCTGATATTTTCGAAAATTTCACTTCCATCAACAAATACACGATCAACAATTAATATTAATCGGATTGTATAATTCTTAATCATGTTCATAATACTATCACTTGTATCGTTGAATTCTCACCATTTAACAAACTGTTGGTCATATCTCTGTCTGGTACTTTAAATACGAATTCCCAATATCAAATAGATACATATTACCTTCACCAATAATGTGTAATATAATTATATGATGCAGTTCATGGCGTCAATTACCAATATCATATATACTTAGTCACTTATCTTTGCGACATAACAAATTATTCCCTATTTGTTCCGTTTAAATTTGTTTAAAGTTTCTGGCATTTACAAAAACCACGCTATTCATCATCATCAGCAAAAATTTTCTGTTCGACAATAAAGATAAATAAATTTATGCGATGCATTTCATGGCGTTCCTGTGTCCTCTTTTTAAGTTGGAAAAACGAATTACGACTCATTTCATCATTATCATTACTGTTGCATGCATAATTTCTGGAGATGTGATAAATTACAATAAAATATCAATAAATTGCGTCAGAACGGTTACATCATCCGGTCACCCTTTCTATGTGCTCAGTTGCTGGTACAGAAACATAAGCATTTAGAGTTGGCTGGCTGATAATGGAATTCATATCACGTCTATGATCAATCATTTTATCAATATTTTTGTAGGAAATATAATGCTACTGTTTAACCTTTTCAGACGATCCTGAATACAAAAATTTAAATATCTCCTTTTGGACATTAATTTGTAATGCACTGGTCTCTGGAGTTATGTAATATTAATTCTAAAGCACTCTTTTTGGATCGCGTTAATTCATTTGTCAATAAAAAATTTGAAAACTCTCTAAGGGATTTGCGTTTTTCTGCTTGTTTTGAATATCACTTAACACAGTTGGTCGACTTTGGTGCACTTGTTGAACTTTACTGTTACCATATTTTGAATTACACCGAAATCGTTTTAGTGTCTAGAAATGCTTGTTTCAAATACGAAACATAAAAAGTATCGTTTCATTAATTTTGACAATAAATCGGTGTTGAAATTGTTAATCAAAATGCCAACTATGTATCATATTTTTTAAACTGCATTAATACTTTAAACACAGTAATTTTGTCATTGATAAAGATAGGGGCCAACAAAAGCCTATGTAAGTTCTGTTTTGAAAATACTGATTGAAAGTGTGCATTAGAATGGGAATACCTTGTGATTGTTTTACACAGTTGACAGGGTAGCGGCAAACATCTTGCTTTAAAACTTCGTTTCTGACTTGGGGACCCTCTCAGTTTTTCATTTATGTAAAAGAGTCAATTAAATCTGCTAACAACTTATTAGTCATTTTATTTGAGAGGGAATTCTCGCAGATGATTTGTGGTAGTGTTTGACATGCAATCCGGATTAGACTTCCGGTACACTGCCATACCTAAGACCTGTCAAAGTTAGTAGCGACAGTTCATTCTTTAAGAACTGGGTCTAGGAAGTGAAAATCACGTCATTCTGAGAAGACTTAGATAACGAGACCCCGTGTCACATACCCTCTCCCCCCCCCTACCCTCTCCCCCCCCCCCTCCCCCCTTTCCCTGTCCCCCCACCCTTCCTATGCCCCTCTTCTCCCTTCCCTATCCTTTTCCCTCCATTCCCCCCCCCTCTCCCTTTCTTTCCCTTCCCGTCCTTCCCTCTTCTCTCTCCTCCCTTCCTCCCCTTCTCCTTTCCTTCTTTCACCCTTCCTCCTCCTCTCTTCCCTCTTCCCCTCCTTTCATCCTCCCCCCCCTCCCCCCCCCCTCTTCTCCCACTCTCCTCTCTCTCCCCCCCCCCCTCCCCGGTCCTCCCCTTCCCCCCCCCCCTTTTCTCTTCCCCCCCCCCCATCCTCTCTCCCCCACCTCCTCTCCCCTTCCTCTTCCCTCTCTCCCTCCTCTTTCTCCCTTCCCTGTCCTTTCCCCTTCTATCTTGCCTCCTCTCTCCTCCCCTCCTCTTCTACCCTCTCTCTCCCCCCCCCCTCCCTTTCCTCCCCTCTTGCCCCCTCCCCCCTCCCCCCCCCTCCTCCCCTGGTTCTTCTCCTCCCGGTTTCCCTTCCTTCCTCCTCGCTCTCTCTCCCCATCTCCTCCTTTCATCCCTCCCTCTCCCTATTCTCCCCTCCCCTCTCTCCCCTCCCCCCCCCCCTCTCTTCCCCCTTTCCCTTCCTCTCCCTCCCCCCCTCCCTTTCTCTCCCTCCCCCTCCCTTCCCCCCCCTTGTCCCCCCTCCTCCCCTTCCTCTGCTCCTCTCCCTCCTTCCTCCCCTCCCTTCACCTCCCCTTGAGTCCTTTTCCCTCCCCTCCTCTTTCTCTTCCCCTCCCCTCTCTCCTCTCCTTCCTCCTCCGCGGGGGGGGTCTCTTCCTCCCCTCTCCCTTCTTCTCTCTCCCTCCTAGTCCCCTTCTGGTTGCCCCCCCCTCCCATCCTCCTCCTCTCTCCCTTCCCTCTCCGTCTCTCTCCTCCGTCCCCATCCCCCCTCCCTTGCTTTTTCTCCCCCTCTACCCCCATCCTCCTTTTCTCCTCCCACTCTCCCCCTCCCCCCCCTTCCCCTCCCTCCGCTGTCATCCCCCCCCTCTCCCCTCCCCTTCTGGGTCCCCCCACCTCGTCCCCCCCCCTCAGCTACCCCTCTTCTTTCCCTCTCTCGCTGACGCTCCTTCCCCAGCAGGTCCCCCCCACCCGCTCTTCGCCTTCCTCCCCCCCCCCCCCTCACCATGGGTATGATGACGAGAAGTATGCCGGTGTAATTTTAATGTCGTAATGCTGTATTACTTAAAACCTCGTCAAGGTCAAGAAAGCGAAAATCCACTCCTCACAAGTTATATGGAATTTACTATACAAGACGTCATAAGTCAAACAAAAGTTAATTATTGGATCCACCTAAGTTCTGAATGAAAGTATCGTATTTGACATTTAAGGGCCAGGCTTTTGCTTCTTTTAAACTAACTTGAACGTACATAAATATGACTTTTGTTGTATCATTATGGGAACGAGTATGGTAATTCAGGGAACACCCGTATTGTCCTCTGTAAAGGCTACGTAATTTAACCATATTCAGTAAAAACCGTATCATCTGTTGATACATGTTGTACGAAAATCAGCAGCTTTAGGTAAATTACATTTGCGGATGATACATGACAATATTTCTAAACTTTCAGCAATCATGTTTAGTGAACAAAATGTGTTGAATGTTGCTAATGTCCATTTTTAAAATTTATCGTGTACATGTATTACATTAAAGTATAAAGAAAGTCGACGTTGAAATATTTTGAAGAAGGTAGTGATTTGTTATTTCTAATGATCACTTCTACAGAAATCAAGGCTTATTTACACTGCTGCTTGCATATTATCCAGTTTAATCCTACAATTTCTGTCTAATCTCCGTCATTACCTTGGTGTATATAGCTGATAAGTTGTATGTGCTGGATCTTCCAATAGATATCCGCCTTTACGGATTTCAAGAGCTTAACTTTGTATCCGGTACAAAGAATCAGAATACGTTGTAAGGATATAAAAAAAAACTCAACAAAAACACGAATTGCTGATAGAGCTTATACATGATTAAGAATCACCGTTATCTAAATAAATCTAAGTGCATATAAGGAACAAATGATAATGCACTTTGATATCATACACTTTCTTGTTTTGATGTTTTGTACACTGGAACCAGTTTACACTGGACACGTCATGTCACATCCAGTTCATTTTAAAACGGTGAATGTTGTCATTGTTCTATTGAATATTCTTGTACGCACGTTTATCAACGATTATTATTCAAATACTTCAGATATCTGGGTTCTGTGGTTCAAATTCTGGCACCTCCTTGCAAAATCCTTAACAAAATCATTACAATATCGAAGTCATGATGTTAATTGAACGAAGTAGCGAGGAAAATTTTGAAAACCTCAAAATTAATTGCCATTTTAGTAACCAGTTATGCTGGTATCACTGCGGATGACATAGCTGATTGAATCATAGAAAATTGATAGCAAAGTATCGATCGTAACATATCCGTATTGTTGATTTTTGTTGACTACCAATGTAGAATCAATTACGAAGAAAGAAAGTCATCTCATCGTATATAGAAATATTTTATATCATTATTTGGATCTATATTCTAACTCACCAGCTCAAACATATATACGATATTTATCAATAACAATGTCGCCGCTGCTACCTGCTCTGATAAAATTAAAATTATGTAACTAAAGATACAGTTTTGCAAAAGCCAAATACGATCGTTTTTGTCTACAAGACTTCATCAGATGAGCTACAATTTGAAATAGATGTAGATTTCCGGAACAACAAGTGTTATCATACAAGGCCAAAAATAACCTAAATGTATTCCTAAATACGCTTATACGAGTATCTACTGTAAAACGGTGTCAATGTGTGCTTTTGATAAGTTTAGAATTTACATATTACCATAACAAATTATAGAAATGGTTCGTGCGACCTTGTCATAAATCTGTTACAACAGTCATTGGAAATTGTCTCGGTGGTGAACCGATGAAATTATAACAGTATTTATCATCAGGAGATTCAATAGCATATTTTACCAATACATGACAAACACACGTCATTAAAGGGGAATAAACTGTAGCATTTGATTGAGCAACTCAGGTTTGCCATTTCAATTGCAATTAATTAACACGGAACGGACGGATTAGACGAAATATAAACAGAAAACAAACGTTAAAGTAACCGAACATATTCATACTCCCTCTAAATACAGTTGATAAATTCATTTTTATCAAAATACTAAGCTGTTTGTTGACCTCAGAGTCGGTTTATCGTGATGTTTAAGTTAAGTCCTTCAAGTGTATGATAAGTTAAAATATCCCAGGTTAAATGCCTTTGATATAATTTGAACAAATTTTCTGAAAAGTATTTGAGCTGGGATTTTACTGTCCATTCACTGTGAAACTTCTGGAGATTGAAGTATGCAATATGATATGACAGAAAAATCTTCAAGAAATATGTATGGCAAGCCACAATCACATTCAGGAGTTAAACTTAGTTTTTCTCAATTACACCCAGTTTTTCTCCAGTTAAACCTAGTTTTTCTCAGTAACCCACATTAACTGGAGAACAACTATGTTTAATTGAGATAAAAACTACGTTTAATTGCGCCAAAGTCAAATAATGAGTTTATTTATAACCTATTTTTCTCGAAGAAAATCTAGTTTAACTGAGAAGAACTAGATTTAACTGCGCCACAATTACATTTATGATTATTAATATGATTTTGGTGCACTTAATTCTAATTTTTTTGCATCTAAATCTAGATATCTCCACTTAATGTGGGTTACGAGAAAACCTAGGATTAAGTGGCAAAAAATTAGGTCTGACTCGTAACCAACTTTAACAGGAGAAAAACTAGGTTTAACTGAGAAAAACTAGGTTTAACTGAGAAAAATAGGTTTATCTCGAGAAAAACTATTATTAACTTATTAGTGTAAATTTTTAAAATACTAAAATCACATTTTTTTTATCTATTTTTGTTTTCGTCATTGGATTATTATTACATGTATTGATTAAAAAATATTAATATACATGGGATACTTTTAAGTGTTATTACCTTAACAACCTGTACCTTATTTCTTAGTCTGTCGACGTCGTTTAGTGTCAGAAGGGCATACCTGTCGTTGGAAGAAGTGTTGTGTGTAAGATGTCACGTACTAATACATTTAACATCTGTGATTTATTAGTCTTTATTGAGAAAGTAAACAAACGTAGGTAGCCTCTGTTATTTCATAACGTTAAAAATTGAGTTTGTGAAAGTGTTTTGTCTGTTCCAACACGAATCACAAATAGATAGAAAACTTGACACCTCTCTGGAAATATTACTCACAAAACATAATACAATGACAAATATAAAAACGGTATTATTTACATGAACCAGATTTAATTTCTTAAACATTTTTATTTTAATTTATTATTATTTTGATGTAAAACATGAATATTATTATTTTGTCGAACGTCCATGGTATTATTGGATATTCCTTTGAATTACAAGTGATTACCTTTACCTTGAAGACAATAGGACGGCATAACGTGACAATAATTCCAGTGGTCTCTAACGGTAACAAGACTAGAATATATAATTACTATTGGAAAATGTAGTTCATTGGTTCACGAGAAGAATTTTGAATATGTATAATGATTTTAGAAATCGACAATGTATAACAGTTTTTAAAAATCTGATAATATCCATTTACGTAGGTTTCTATCACCTTTGCCCTTGATCCCATAACATTTTAATTTTGTCACAATGATCCAAGTATTCTCATATATCTTTGTATACAAAAAAAAAATTATTAGACATCTGTATAAAACTGTAAACTATGTTATCAACTGAAGCAGTACCTCATGGATCATTTACGACTATATTGTTTTAATTCGCAAACTTTGTAGACACTGTTCATAGAATTAGGCATATCAAACTCGAAAGACATCCGGTACATTGGTTCATGGGGAGATTTGTAAAGACAATATATTTGTAATATTCGGAGACGTGGTCTTTAAACAAATTGGCGGCATTCCTATGGGAACCAATTTGCCCCTTTATTGGTCGACCTGTTCCTTTATTCATACGAACAATTCAGAAACTGCTGGATCAAAAGACAAAAAAGTTAGCGGTGCCCGTTAATTTGACAATTAGATATATCGACGACGTTTTGTCAATTAATAATGACAATTTTCATACATATGTCAATAAGATCAATCACAGTGAACTTGAAATTAAAGATACGATAGAGTCAAGCACACAGCTTCATACTTAGACATTTTACTTAATATAGACACAGACGGGAAATTAGCAACTAAGCTATACGCCAAACGCGACGATGTCGGCTTTCCCATCGTAAATTTTTCACATTTAAGTAGTAATATCCTTCAGTCACCCGCATATGGGGTTTGTATTTCACAAATGATCCGATATGCCAGGGCGTGTACAATATTTGAAGATTTCATATACAGAGGTAACCTACTCACTGACAAATTATTGACACAGGGATAAAGAAAACCGCGTTTAATGTCAATGTTCCGCAAATTTTACGGTCGGTATAATATCAGTCAATGGTAATCGTGTTAACATGCAGCGTTAACAATCCTTACTTAAACAATATGTTTTGAATGTTTTACCTTAAAATTATTTTACACTCTTGAAACCTGGCAATGAATCAAGTCAATTAACTAAAGAAAACGTTTTATGGTAGCATAGATCGCATCAAGTTAAACATTGCAATGTTACAAAACAGTTTTCCCTGACAAAGTTTAGACAGAAAAGTGGCTAAGAAGAGTCAATGCCCCCCCCCCAAGAAAAAAATTAATTCCATGAAATTACTGCAATACATTTTGTATAGAACATATTACTGTCTAAATGTTTTTGTTCTGACATTATAAAACAAAATGTTCTCAACAAAAATCTTTGAGAAAATAATTTTAAATCCAATTTTAACTGATTTAAGAATGTGCTTTACTTGTTGATATCAGCTAGGAAAGGGGCACAATTGATACGCATTGGAATGCCAATTATATGCTAGAAAACTTTCCCCTTGTTTTTTCACTCGTCTTCAGTGTACTTGTAATTGGAATCTGAGTGTTCCTTCACAAAATATGGTTCTGCATTACCAAACATGACTTGACACTAAATATTTATATCTACGATTTTTATTTTTGTGTATAAAGGATCACGAATAATGGAAGTGAATCTGCTTTTAATTTCCGTAGCGAGTTTTACTAAATGTCGCAAATCCAGACTTTGCCGAAGACGTAAACGAAGAGTTGACGAATGTTTTTACTTGAGCTCAAATTGCGTTTTAAAACAGGGTGTAATTTATTTGTAACTAACTTTTAGGGGCCAGTGGTACGTTACGACCGGAGTCCTTCAGTTGGAGATAGATAAATAGATATAGCAACAGAAGCTATGTATTTACTTTTATCTTCTACTTTACGGCAATCACAACGAATTCTTAGGTACATTGGTACAGAGCAAAACATTGTAACGTAGAGAAAAAACTGTAAACCCCATTTGATAGAAGCCGATATGAAATTCTTTCAACTGAATATGGTATAGCAAAAGGAAATTTTAGATAAATCGATGACAAAAAATAGATATCTAGATAGATCTATATATATATATATGTATATATATATATATATATATATATATATATATATATATATATATGTGTGTGTATATATATATATATATATATATATATATATATATATATATATATATATATATATCAAAACATCTTAATATAATTATAAATGTTTGTTTGTTTATGAAAATTAAGTTTGTGTTAAAATTACATCTACTCCCTCATTGATATGATTTTTCTGGTGTAACATATGTTTAGTCTTAAACGAGGATACTGTGGTATGATATATTACCGATAATCAAATAATTTTTTTTATCGTCAGGTGTTTGCATTTTAATTATTCCCTTTTTACAATGTTATTTTATTTATTTATTTATCTATTGTATAAAAGTCATCGATATAAAACCTAAAAATCTTATTCTGAATCAAATTTCGAAGATAATCCCTGCTCCGTAATTTATTTGTAGTATATTTTTATGTCCAGTGCGGTTTACATTTTTTCTCTTTGTTAAATTGTTTTCCTCAGTATCTACGGCCTCGTTGTGATTGGATTAGAACTAAGGTACGAGTAAATTTACACCCTTTAGTAAAACGCATTTGCGCACACGTAAAATCAGATGTAAACTCTACGTCTGGATTTACGAGTTTTGGTAAAACTCGCTATAGATGAGGAATTGTTGTGTAAAATTCTTTGATTCTAGTGCTATGTTTAACATTTGGAGACCTTAGATGTTCCAACAAAACTTTAGACTTCTTTGTGATCCACATCCGATTGTCTCCGCTTCTTGAGTAGGCAGATGAACAGTACTTCCGAAGACATCGTTTAATATGCATGTGTAAGCAGTTTGGGGAGTAAAATGGATAGAGATTTCGTGTAGTACCTAGATTACCTCGTAATGAACATATGTTAATCTTACGAATAACATAGAATTTAGCAAACATCAATAAATCTTGTTTAATGTGAGGTTGTACCATATATAGAATCAACAAACAGATGATAAGGAAGTACGAAATCTTAAATGTGATACAATTGACATTAAATTGCTATTGATTTTGAAATAGTTATCCAATAAATCGTCAATGTATGAAGTGAACGTGCTTTAATATGTATGTTTATGTTCGCTAGGGTATATCCCAGTATGACAACAATTTGTACATTAAACGGTCGATGCCATGACCTAATTTTCAAATACCTTATTTAACTCACTTAAATGTTGAGTTGCTTGTTTGATTTTTGTTATCTTTTACCAGAAATCAAAGAAAAAAACTATGACAATATTCTTCTCAATTTACCTTTAAACTATCATAGATCTAAATGGAAAATAATAACCTGCAAAATCTAAAAGTACACAATATACGTCATCAGTGTGCATTATCATAAGATATACCCGTATTCAATATTACGCTTTATCATCATGATCTGTCGACCTTTGGCACAGTTAATCAATGATGACAGTTTTAATCGATTTGTATATCAATCAGCTATGATTATGCTATTCCGGATGCAGTATACGAGGTTAATTGTAGTAAACATTTAGTGGACTGTTTTATTTTTGTCTTTATTTAGTTGAGTTATTTTGAAGTAGGCCTCATTTTCTTCTACATTCGGTATAGAACTAATATAACTGAAAATCCACTCATGAATCCTGGCATATCACTGTTAATATTTTAGTTCTATAAACAATTACCGATATTTATGTCAACACAATTAATTTTTTCGCGAATCTGCATTTTTGTTTTCTGGTATTTGAATAATGTCTTTTTTTTTACAAAACAGGCCTCAACGATATCGAAAATATAATGACTGTATAACGATCCCCTTACTAAAAACGATTGTGATTCTGTGAGTGATTAAATTCCCTATAAATTCGCGATTGGACCTTTTAGCAATTTGACCGTTCGCAAAAGGCCCGAATCATTACTGTTTAGTTTCGTTTATGACTTCACAATTAAATGACCCGTCAAGCATTGGTGAAATTATGACGTCAAAATCTAATGAGTCAAAATGTGACATGGTGACTCTCGTGCGAGACAGATCAATTCAGATATCTAGCGAATATGTGTATTATGATATTTTATATTCATAGAATTCGTCCACGTGTATAACAACAATATGTGACTATCAATTTCTTTGCTTGTTCGATGTTTTTCGACACACTCAACATTTTTTTTTCAGGAACACGTTGGTGAAGTTTTCAACTAAATAAAGAGTACTCGGTAACAATATACCCTGGAACAGATCACCAGCCTTCAACAAGTAAACTGCTGAACATTCTCTCAAAAACAGCTTTGGTTTCAGTGGGTCATAAATCTATATTAACTGATGGTACGGGACTTCTTGCCTTGAAACGCTATTGTATTTCTATAGAATGTACAACATTGCAAGCAACATTCTTCCTTAGTTCTTAAAATGACAACGAATGCATTCATGTTCTCTTAATGTGAAAATTCCTTAGTTGTACCTGCGACATGGTCGCCCTCTAGTTATTTGCATGTTCAATATTACCGCCTGCAAATAGCGTAAAAAAAGTCTCATGACCTTTATAATTGCTAATTAATAGGCAATCGAAAGTCATCGTGAAAAATACGTGCTTTTAAGTATATAGAATAGTTTCTATCGAATGAATTTACAATTCCGACAAAGTCTCATGGCAAAACATTTTAAAATTCGATATTAGCAAGGTTGGAACTTGCAAAGTGCTGAACTACATTTCTTTCAAAATTTCTATCTCGGCGATCACATAACCGATATTTTTATTATATTTGCATCCTTAAATGCCTCTTCTTTCACCAAACACCACCCTATTCTATATTTAGCGATGGCGATATAAAGTATGTATTCTCCAGATTAAAGTCAACGTTTCCTTTTTTCAGTGGTTACTCTTAGACGGATTTCGGCTTTACTTTTAGAGATATCATTTGCCCTTGTATGATACCACTTTATCTTTAAAAAACACACATACTTTTCAAATTGGAGCTCAACTGATGAAGTCTAATTGACAGAAACGATATCGTCTTGAGCATTATAACTTTGGTATTATGTTTATAATATTTATAACCACTATGTCGTTGCCATTGCTGGTGGACCGTTTGAGTCCCCGAGGGTATACATAAACCTAGTACCTGGTATTTCGGTATCAGCTCTTCATCTTATACTAAAGTAAATTAATATTTGACACAGTTAACACAATTTAAAATAAAAAATTGTCTAAAGCTAAGATAGTCATTTCTTTTACAGTGGTTACTCTTAGACGGATTTCGGCTTTACTTTTAAAGATATTATTTGGCCTTGTATGATACCATTTTTTACCACATATTTTGTTTGTTGTAATTATCTTTAAATTGTTGCAAATAATACAACTATCATAATGAACTGGAACGAATAAAAATGAATTTCAACAATTTCATACAAAATCCTGATTTTACATACGCCTAAGAACTGTGCAATCGATAAGTCAGTTGGATTATAGGGTAAAACGTTACAACACCCACACAACACTATTCAGTTTTTGTTCGGTGTCCGGTAATTTTATAACAACGTGAACTAAAAAAAAACTTTTTAAAGGTTTCGTCGTTTTTATGTATCATGGTGAATAATACTATATTTCTGTGTTTCACGTGGCACGTCCCTCATTTCGCAATCCAATAGTATTGTCCCTCTCTACATATATACATTCTACAGGTTCGAGAAATAGAACGGAAATCTTTTGAAATAAGTAAACCTGATATGAATAAAAATATATACTAGAAATCAATTCTGAAGCATGCATTTTGTTCCTTTTGTGTGAATTCGGATCGAAGTATTGTCACAGATAAATATTTTTTTTTAATAAAATGCTCTGCCGACCTACACCTATTTCATCTGAGCCTTTTAAGTCCAATCTTACAGTTTGTTTATAACGTGAACAATCAAAATGTGAGTGACTCTTATTTTGACTACCTGCGTCATGGACCTCTCGGCAAGTCTGACCATTCAAGAAAGTATGCTAACACCTCCTTGGCACCTGTTCATATCTCAGGATTTTCAGAGGTCCATATTTGTCAGATGTTTTTATATTGTCTCCTGGACATCCGGAAGATCCACAGAAACTTGTTCGTTTGTTTATTATTGTTAACGCCACTTTCAACGATATTTCTGTTACATGTATATCATGGCGAGTACACCTTGGTATATGTAAATTTTACATACATACATACATACTTACATACATACATACATACATATATAGATACATACATACTTACATACATGCATACATACAAACATACTTACATACATACATACATACATACATACATAGATACATACATACTTACATACAAACATACATACATGCATACATACATACATACATACATACTTACATACATACACACATACATACATACATACATACATACATACATATATACTTATACATACATACATACATACTTACATACATACATATACAAATCCATACATACATACATACATACATACATACATACATATACATACATGCCTACATACATACATACACACATACTTACATACATACATACATACATACATACACATACATACATATATACATACATACATACATGCAATCATACATACATACATACATACATACATACTACCTACCTACCTACCTACATACATACATACATACATACATACAATAAAATTATTTCAATAAAACTAAATGCATTTCACAAGACAAGCTTTACCTAGGGGACTGTGAAATTGAATATAAAAATGATACTATATATGCAGGAACAATCATATAAAACCGTAGAAGAACTGATATGTTTGCTGAAAATTCATGCGTGAAACTTAGAAATTTTTTTTACTCCCTAGGTGACTTGGGTATTAAGTTTAACGGTTTAAACCCTATTTATTCGGCGTTAGAGTCTAGAGTCATATTACCTTCAGGTATATGAATGTGAAACTCGGCACACCGAATCAACAAAAGCTTGAAATTACACAACGTAAATGTTTTAGGAACATGCAAGGATTTGATATGAACTCTCCATCCGTTTCTACATGCGAAACTCTAGGAGTTATGAAAATTAAACACTACATGGACAACATTTAAAGTCTCCAAATTTCAAACATATTATACGCATCAAGTTTTTTTACTCTTTACACATCAATTCCTCATACAAAACTTCTTTGTATAGAAAAAATGGAAATTGCAGATATAAATATTTAGTGTTAGGTCATGAAAATCTTTATTTTGTGAAGGAACACTCTAATTCCAATAACAAGTACACTTCAGGCGATATCATCAAGATACTGGGGTTTTTAATAGACAACATTTCCGTGGTTTTTTCTTGCGGCATTCCAATGGGTACCAATTGTGCATCTCTCTTGATTGAAATATTTTTGTATTCACATGAAGCGGAATTTATATTGTCTTTTCTCTCCAAAGGAAATAAACAGTTAACATTGCAGTTCAATTTTACTTACAGGTATATCGACGACGTCCGGTTTATCAATAATTCAGAATTACCTCGGTCAGATATATCCTGTTGAGCTTGAGATCATGGGACGACAGAGAACAACACACCTGCTTCTTACCTAGATTTACTCCTGTCGGTTGGAAAAGACGGTCAACTTCACACCTCCCTTTATAACAAACGCGACGATTTCAATTTCCATATAACGAACTCCCCATTTCTAAGCAGTGATATTCCATCTTTCCCTGCCTATGTCGTTATTATTTCACAATTTATACGTTATGCCAGGACATGCTCTTCTTATGAATGTTTTACTCTGAGGCGAAAAGACTCGCTTATAAACTATTTACACAAGGTTGCGTTGTTGAAAGCTTGAAATCGTCGTGTAAGAAGTTTTATGGTCGATACGGGGATCTTGTTAAACAGTATGAAGTCCCCCTCTCAGGAATATGAGATAGTATTATGGAGCACGACCACAGACATTGACCCCCTTTTGCCTATCGTGCTTTTCACCGAACTTGATTTTGTCACCAAACTTGACTTTCCACCGAATTTGACACCGAATTAGAAAGGTTTCCATGGAATTTTTTCGACGGTTGTGGTATGCCAGCAGGGTACGCTGACTCCTTCCGGGCACCTGGTCCTATCCCTTTTTGATATTTGAAATTGTTTTTCATGTTAAAACCATTTACACATCTAATTTGTCGTATTCTAAAAGACTTGAGTTTTTATTATCAATTGGTACTTTTTTGTTTGGAAAACACATCTAATGGCCCTTAAATCATTATTAATTATTATAAATTTTATCATAAAAATGATCGGATGACGAGTACTTTTAGAAACCACACAGTCTCGAGTTGAGCATTAAATTTATCTCATGACTGCTTTCCATTTATTTCTAAATAAATATATAAAAATTTCAGATATCAAAGTATAAATCAATAGAATGTCCAGGACATAGATACAAATCTGGAAACCAAGAGTTGGGATCAGGTGCCATGGAGGAGTAAGCATCCCCTGTCGACCGGTCATACCCGCCGTGAGTCCACAGTCAAGTCCAATGAAACAAGTGAGGAGTGTATCATCGTCACAATTGGTACAGACGTCTCAACAACCGCCAACAAAAAGGCAACTCAATATTTCACTTAGTGAAACAGAGTAGTCGCAAACAAGCCTATTATACCGACCGTAAAATTTGCGGAACGTTGACATTAAACGCGGTTTTCGATATCCCTGTGTCAATAATTTGTCAGTGAGTAGTTTATCTCCGTATATGAAATCTTCATATGTTGTGCACGCCCTGGCATATCGGATCATTTGTGAAATATAATGGTGGAACAGAGAACCCGGGAAGAGACCACTGGGACGAAAGTCAGAAGAATAAAGAATGTTTTCAAGGTATTGAAGGTGTCCTCTGTGTCCGAGTGGTAAGAACATCGCGCTTTGAACCATGGATACTCTCACTTCTTATCAGCGCAGGTTCGAGTCCCGCTGGAACCTAACTTGCTGATTTTTTTAGAAAGTTTGCCAGTTTACTTGCGAAAGGTCGGTGTTATCTTCCAAGTACATCGCGGCATCGCATGTTGAACCATGAATTCTTTCACTTCTGGTCAGCGCAGGTTCGAGCCCTGCTGGAACCAAAGCTGATTTTTTTCATAAAGTTTGCCAGTTTTCTTGCGGTCTTTACCCGAATACATTGAAACTAGGTTCTCTCCCCACCAATAGAAATGGCCGCAACTATATAAATCATATTTAGTTCATGGTTATAAAAATGGTCTGTTTTAATAAAAAGATAAATACTGCAGACAATGCTTCATGCCAGTTTAAAGGTCGTGGTTAGCTAGATTTTTGTTTTCTGAATAAAATTTATTTGATGTAAATAAGAAACTGGTCGTTTAATAAAGGTCAAACCTGAGAAGTCCAACTCTGTCGTGAAAGACCAGTAACTTAAAAATCCAAGCATACTAGTATTGTTCGTATCTCCTTCAGTGTATGTGTGTTTTAAAACAGATTAGTGTTGAACCAAATACGTTTGTGGATGGCAATAAATTTATTTTCTTTTTGGGGGATTGGTCTAGGCCTTGAAAAGTGTTGTTTATGGAACTGCAAATGATACTTTAGCACTTGCTTTTGTAAAAGAATACGGGTCAAACGTTTACCAATAATCATAAAAGAGCAATTTTTTTCATCACGGACGAACACAGATAAATGTCTAGATAATACAGTTACCGTGTACTGTGTCAAGGACAGTGTAAATTAATAAAGAATGTTACTTACAGTTTCTTACATGATATATTAACATGGTAAGTAGTCCCTGTCGTTTTTCAGAAGTATTTAAAGATACCTTTTGTCGGCCGGCAGTTCAGTGGTATGAGAATAGCCAGACGTAAGCCTGTTTAAGTATAATCGATAACTACTAGAAATGGGTTACAAATCAATTTTGAAAGGTATCTCACACCACTATCTTTTCAGTTTTATGGTTGCGGCCAGTTTTAATAAATGAGGAGCCGTTCACATGACCTCAACTTAGGTTCCAGCAAAACTCAAACCCGCGTTGACCCGAAGTGAGAGACTAAATGGGTAAAACCACAATGCTCTCACTATTTGGCAACGAAGGCCACGCTGCCAAATTTTAGTATATTAAAAAATAAAAGGACTACAAACCAATAAACCACATACGTTCAAAAACTGCCTAACGAGATGAAATATTAGTTATTTTGTGATATATATGATAAACCAATGACCAGAAAATCCAAGGGATGAAGATGATGACATGTGTGTTTTACTTAATTTTAAAATCACCATAAAATCTACCCTTATTTTTTTCTATGTTTCTTTTTACTCTTGCGGCAAATATCTTTTTACATGAATTTTATTTGAACATAGGTAGGTTTAGGCAAATAAAACTTGAAAATATGATAAACATTTGGAATCAGACTTCCGGAT
Organism: Atrina japonica; assembly: GCA_030159075.1. Lineage (NCBI taxonomy): Eukaryota > Metazoa > Mollusca > Bivalvia > Pterioida > Pinnidae > Atrina > Atrina japonica. The sequence goes on along the minus strand of BROG01000225.1, from coordinate 929,982 downwards.
TAGGTTGAGTACAATTCTCAAACTGAAGTACATCTAAGACCATGGACATACATTTCTACAAATATTTCAATTTATAATGAATTAAATAATAGTTTATAAGTAAAAATATCCTTGTCCACATTTAGACATATAAAATTGCTTTCTGATAAACTGACGCAACCTCTGAATTTCCAGAGGTACTTGTTTGTTCAAACTGACGCGATGAATACCTGTGATTTTCATATTATAGATAAGTCCTTGTTTGTTCGATATGTAACTTCACTTAAATTTGTGTCCCCGGCATTCATTTAACAAATTTACGATCAAGCTAATACTTTGGGGATATCTGTTGATATTTCATATTATAATGCACTATGTATCAACATAGAAATATTTAAAATAATTTTACACTTTTTTTCTGTAAAAATTACAGTAAAATTTACACTTTTTTGTGTAAAAAAAAAAATGTGCTTCGATATTTTGTGTTCTGTGAATTTTAACTGAAATGTACATATCAATCTGTTGAGGTTAACATTTGACAATGTTTGAATTATCTTTGTTTTCAAACTGTTTGAAATAATCAAATTTGTTTGGATACATCATTTTTTACAAAGGGACTCTTCCGTTTTTTTTGTAGCTTGAACAGTTACATTCCGTAATGGATCACTTAAATTCAGGGGGTTTGTTTACACCCCAAATTTACGGGATTATCAGGAGAAGGGTTTATTCTAATAAATCCAACTCTGCTAATCTATCTTTCACGGGGATGGATTCTCACGATTAAAACACACAGTATAAAATGTTTTGCAACTGGGAAAATGTTTTTGCACAAGTTTCTATACCCCTGCAGTATATTATTTAGAGTAAATTGCAGTTTTGGATGAATTTTTTAAATTGATGTAAATGCTCACGCTTCTGCTTTCTTTACAGGTATTTTTTCAATTCAATACAGACTTTTCCAAAAATAACGAAATATTTTATTTGCGGCCTTTAGACTTTTCCATTTAGTATTTCCTTTGACTGAGTGGTTTTATATGAAAAAAAAGATAAATGTATTTTCCTGTTTCATTCACATCTCGAAGTTTTACAAAAAACTGCATCGTGATACTGTGGATTATGGTTTTTGAAAAACTGTAAAATTTAAAAGTTAAGCTTTGGCATTTAGTAAACTTGCAGTAGTGACCATACTTGTGCGTATATAGCTTTTAAAAGGATATATGATCTTCTTCAAAGTGTCTCTAAAAATTCCAAATGTAAATAAATTGAATTGGCATAAATAGAAAGGTTGGTGTTGGCAGTGACAAATACGTCTTTCTTTTCGTTTATATAGAAACTGCAGATTAATACAATTATATTTACAATGACCAGTGAAATTGCATCATCTGTACGCACATGCTCTACGAATGGTGTCTATTTCATCAAACAACGTGATTGTACCACCTAAGGATTGAACAATGCGTTCCAAATGTCAAGTTTACATGGTATTTTACAAAACATAAAATGATTCCGGTTACATCGAACAGAGGTGAGAGGCCTTGTAATTTAAAATGCAATGCTCTAGTCACTTGGCCACTGAGGTCCCCTTCAGTGATTGAAAATTTGTTTTGAGAGCGCGCTTTATGTAGACTCCTCCATCGTCGGGGGGGGGGGGGGGGGGTGTCCCGTCGCCGAGTGGTAAGAGCATTGAACTTTGTGTGCGACCCGAAGTTTGACTCACGAGGTGACCTGACCCTGACTTGACCGAAGCCTTTGACCCAGGCCAGATCTAGTCTCCCAGTAAGTTAAACCGATCGTTATTGATAACTTTTTAAGAGATAAGATTTTTCCATTACTGTTGGAGGTGTTAATAATAGTATAAACTGACTGTTATCTTTAAAAGCCATCATTACAGGACATTGAATCTATATTTTGGGATTGCAACAAATTATATCAGTACTCTGTCCAAAAAGATAAAAGGAAATTACCATAGCCCGAAACAAACAAAAAAAATAATCATTTAATTTGATCCGGCCAGCGACAAACCTAAGTTATTAACACATGAAATAAAGTGTTTAACGTCGATATTTTGCTCATGTAAACCTCCTCTGCCATCGCTCCTTTCCCGTCGCAAACGTTCCATGGAAACAGATAAATATGGGTAAAAAAATGATACTTTTCCTTTCAGTTGCACATAAGATTGCATGGATATGTTCAATTAAGTTCTAATCCGCAGGCAAATCATGTCAATATCTATGAATAACAATAAACTGACAAATTGTTTAATTATTATATTCTGAAAGTGTATCAGTCGGTCACCTTTACTCTAATTTTAATGGTTTTAGAGCATTTTGTATGCTGATTTTACAGTTTTGATGTGAGAAATAGAATAGCTTTTCTGAGCTATTATGAAATGAAGGTTTTCAAACTGAACGTCTACATCAGTGACGTCTACATTTGATCCGATTCTTTTAAAATTTACACTAAAAAGTGTAAATTTTTACAGAAAAAAGTGTCAGAAAAAAGTATATGTGAAAATTTTACACAAAAAAGTGTAAAATTTACAGAAAAAAGTGTGAAAATTAAAAAAAAAGTGAATTACAACGAGCAGCTTCGGCTGAAGAAACTATTTCAAGAAACTGCAGAATTATATTTACATGACCTTGAATGGTGTCTATTTCAATTGTACCATAAAACATAAAAAAAAAATCATGAAAGTTCATCAATATATGTTTACTACAAAACAAGTATGTATGAAAAAATAAATTCAGATATCCTTTCAACGCCAAGAAACACAGATAACATTTTATTCGAATTTTATACGCTTATAGGCGTCTAGACGTGATTTAATAATTATCTTAAAGATTTCAATACTGTTACTTAATAAATTGGATCGCATACGGCATTCTGTATCTTTGGACGTGTTTACTACTTATTCTCACCGACGTTGACATTGCACTGAATTTACCATGCAGTGGCATTGGAAATATTTCAGTCACAGATTTTAGCATTTTTATTTGAAAACAATCATAGATATGATGTCTCCTGTATGACACGTCAAATTCATATCAATGAGTTGAACATAGGTTTTTTCCAGTTTAACTTAATTTTTTCTCGTTTTTATACATTTACATCTAGTGTTTCTTAGTTGTCCACAATAACCGGAGAAAAACTAAGTTTAATTAAGAAAACCAGGTTTAAGTAGGAAAATATAGGTTTAACAGCAGAACAACTAAGTTTAACTAAGAAAGATTAGGTTAACTCATTTATGTGATTTTGGAGTGTCAAACCCTGATATCTAAAAAAATTTAAAATCTGGTTATGACACCATAAAACTTGAGAAATATCAAATTTTAAATGGGTTTCTCACTATTGGGCAATCCTGCTTAGCTGAACAAGTCATGTTGGGCATAGCCTAAGATTCCAAGAGAAGGGATCAGCATCCCCTGTTGACCGGTCACACCCGCCGTTAGTCTACAGTCCAAAACAAATGAAATAAGTGAGGAACAAATCCACGTCACAATTGGTACATATGTCTCAACAATTGCAATCAAACAGGCAACTGAACATTTAATTTAATGAAACAGTGTAATTGCAAACAAGAGTATTATACCGAACGTAAAATTTGCAGAAAGTTTACATCAAACACGGTTTACGATATCCCTGTGTCAATAATTTGTCAGTGTGTATACAATAATTCAACGAAGCCTTATTTCAATTATTTAGACCTCAAAATACAGTGAAAAATTAAATATTTTTTTTTTATAAATTTCCGATTTTATCGCATTTTGAACCCAACCAAAACTTTGATACACAGATAGATACTATCCCTTTAAAGACGCTCTTTCACAGGATTTCATAAACAAATATATAATCATAAAATGTATGTTTTGAACTGGATAACATTATTCGTATCACTGGCTTAGAAATGCATTCACCATTGATACTCACTGCTATACTGTCAGAAACTCTGTATGAGCTTCTTATGTATACTATATGAAACTCTGAAATGTTGATTTTATTTAACAACGCTTCAAGCTAACGTGAACATGCTTTCCAATGATATATTGTACAAAATGTGAATAAGCAGCTGTAACGCAATGTTATATATCTCTATGTATGTACTATATCTCTGTAGATAGTATACAGTTCAAGTATACAGTTAGAGTAGTTAGCAATATTTCTGTTCAACGAGACATGAGGCGAAGCCGTGGAAAATAGATCTGGTCAAATGGAACTCGAATCTTGCTAACTCTCTTGATAGTATACTACAACTGTATTATACAGACACAAACATTTCACTCAGGTTGAAGCTTTGGGCAATTTTGTTATCATTTTATGTGTGTGTTACCTTTATCTTTTTATATTTCAATTCGGCTAAGGCGCTGCCATTGTTACGTACTTGCATCTCCTTGCAGCAGGGAAATAGTCATTTTTTTATGAATTGTAGGGGATAATCTAGTTCTAATGAATTACTTTTAAATAAGTAAACGTAATAGAGATACAATAATTTTGTTTAAAGTCCCGTTTGGTGAAGTTTTTGTAGTTTATTTGATCATACGATAGTTTGGTGAAATCCTGATGAATAATTCGACAATAGTATAAGATAAATATTTTTTTTCGTCCACCTGTGGTTCCGGACAGACCAATGACCAATGCCAAGTCTCCTCCAGGCAGATTGGTCCAATCCTCACAAATCCTTTCTACTACTGCTTAAGGTAATTATGTTAAGTGGTGTACTTTGCTATTATTTAGTTGCTTCTTTCTCATATTGTGCTAAAATGAGATTGTAAAGTGATCCATTGAATAAGTTCATGTTATATATATTTTACACGTTACAATAAGTATAAATTTAATTGTAATATACCATTAAATGATAGTCAATAATTGTAATTTTATAGTTCTGAAACTTCATTTTATATGTTTGTCTTTGTTTAATGTACAATATGCCAACGTTCATTGTGTTTATTGTAACTTTGTCTTTATTTTAGATAAACCGTGTATATGTCATCAGTGTAAATAAAATATAGGACAAGAACCTGAGTCAAGCATTCTCAATTTGCTACACACACACACACACACACACACACACACACACACACACACACACACACACACACATATATATATATATATAATTATAGAATGCGACTAGATCATGTATTATCATTTAATTTCAACGTTTGGGTTAGATATTTCATTCTGATGCTAGAAACAAATATGATCGAGTAATGAGTAATCCTGAACCGACGAGGCGGATCACGTGGAGTTGACAGACGTCAATCGTCAGACCAAATGACAATCCGGGCATCTGAATAAGAGGTCATCTGAATTCTCGGATCAACTTTCTGTTTTAATATACCTAACCATTATAAGCTTAAAATTGCAAAACAGTTATGGAATCTATCATAAATCGTTCATTTATAGGACAATATATTTTATTATACATTTTTAGTGAAAAGTAATAATAAATTTGCAGGAATAGATATGTGTACTGTGTACTACGTCATTAGTTTCAGTACTTTAGTCTATTTACTTGATTGTCACAAGGATATGAGGAACCACACTTAAAGTCAACATTTTAAAAAGTTTACGGTCGTTATAGTGAACTTGTTTGCAGTTGCAGTATTTCAATATCTGGAATGTTAAGTCACTTGTTCAATAGAAGTAGTTGAGTCGGATATATGACAAGGAATTATTTTTACTTGGTTTTGTTTTAACTTGACTGTGAAATCTGATCGTGTGTGATCGGTCAGCTGATGTTTACCCCACCATGACACCTGATCCCACCTCTGGATTTTTGGAGTTTTATGTTGGTCCAATGCTCATCGGATATGTATATTGTCTCCAGGAACTCTTGACGATCAATAGTTTAGTATCTGTGATTTTTATATTTCATACTTCTAACTATCATAATGAGAACCTCCACAGATCCATGTTTTTTTCAGTTGTCACCACATTTCTTTACTGTCTTTTGGACTTCCTGTCAGTTAATACTCTGGTATCTGTGGTTTTATACCCTAAGTTAAATTGATTGATATTCATAACATAACAAAATGTACTTTTAACAAACGCTATCGAATTTAGATTCAACATTGCATTTTTATGGAAGTGTCATAACAGTTTACAATTCCACTGATAAGATACGTTATCATTATACATGTATACTCTCTACATAAATTATATCATATCAGTACATTTGATCATCATTGTTATTGAACATGAAACAATTAGAAAATCGGTTGACATGTACAAACATACAATTGTAACACGACAAATTATATATACATACTCAGATATTTTACTTACTATAGAAACAGACGGGAAATTGGCGACTAAGCTATAGAACAAACGCGACGTTTAATGATGCTAATTTTTAGTCTTTGTATTTGATTTTTCTTTGAACATGTTAAGATGAAATCACAAAGCAACTTTCTATCAGCTGTATTACGATGTTATTTGCCTTTGAGGTCACTTTTAGACTATTTCAGCACAACAGTATTTTCTGTCCAACCAAGATTAAGAAAGATCGGTATAGAATTGAAAACAGCAGAGCCAATCCTTTATTTTATTATAAACAAGATCACCTCGCTGCTGAATTTAGTGAAATTTAATGAGGAATTAAAACATAATGAAACTTTCCGGATGTCGGTTATAATTCTAGATTTATTATTTGACCTTGTATGATACCAGTTTGTCTTTAGAAATTACATATATATACATTTTGGAGCTCACCTGATGAACTCCAATTGACAGAAACGATCGTCTTGAGCATTATAACTTTGGTATTATGTTTTAAATATATATGTAATATAATAATTAAATAGATATAATACAAATAATCCATTAGGATATATGATGTGTCGCTTCTGACTATGGTTAAATTTCAATAACATTTCCGAAACATTATGTATGAAATGCAGTTTAGAATGGAATGTTTCAAAACATTTTGCTGACGATGATTACGTAACGTAGGGGACCGAAGTCACCACATAAAGCTCAACAAATGTTTCAAGACTTTGTTTGTATATTACGAGAGAGGAACAGACTGTACTAAAATATATGGAAAAATATTTCACTAAAATATAGTATTTATTCAATAAATGTACAAAATAACCATCCGTATATTCAAATATCATTAATATATAATTTTATGTGAATGATGGAAATTAACCATGAGTTTCCTTCGCACTATCGTTTCAGAAGCAATGTCTTCAGTCTACTCGTGTTCTGTGTGGTTTCTCTTTATATCTGTTGGCCAAAATAAAAACCCAAAACATTGCTTTTATGCCTTTCAGTTTCACTTTTCACTTCAGGTTAACAATTTACACTGCGAGCAATGGCTCGCGCCAAATTACGCGTAAATAAATTTCTCACTAATAAAACGATTTACATAAATCTGATATTTACAATTTGTTTGTATGTACAGCGTAGCAAAACTTGACGTGTGTTGCAGAGATTACATGTTAATCACCAAACTTGACCTTTTCACCGACTTTGATTAGACAGGTTTCCATGGAACGTTTGCGACGGGTGTGGCATGCCAGCAGAAGACGCTGACTCCTTCCGGACACCTGTTCTTGAGATTCGCAATTGTTCTTCATGTTGAGACCAGTTACACATCTAATTCATCGTGTTATAATGGACTTGACTTTTGATTATCGATTGGTACTTCTTCAATTTTACTGTCTAACAGTTCATCAGTTGAGATTGGTATAATAGAAATTAGACATAGGACAACTGCAACATTCTTCGTATGCTTCTGCAGTGAGTACCCAATGCTACAATCGAAAAACGACCAATTTAGAATATTATTTCTGAGGCAGGTATAGTTTGAGTCATTATTGTTGTCATTTGCTCAAATGAGGTAAGTTAACACCAGTTATGTAGCTAGCAGAACCGTGATACAAACTGTCATAGGTATGCAAATAATAGGTCTAATGTGGTTTTGATTGGTACATAACGCTGGCCTCTTATAACACTGTACTTTTCATTTAATGTTTGATAGATTAAAACGTCTTTGTCAACGTTCTTCAAAGTTACATTTGAATGGATTCTGAATCTCTAGCTGATTACATTTGATATCTTTGTTCGTGACAGTGACATGCTACTATGTTCAGTCATATGATTCTACGGTCACTTATACTTTAAATTGTAATATTTTCAAAGTACATGCGCCTTTGATAAATTTTGATAATTCACTTACAATATCGAAAGATTAATTCCAACATATATCATATTGCTGTGATGTATGTCACACCTGGATACAAATTGTTTAAATAACGTGTGTGTTTGAGATAATTGATACTTGCATGACAGATATAGATTTTGTATTTTAAACATTTGGAAAAGTTGGCCTACCGACCCTCTTTCTCATCATCCATGTAAATTCATCATTATAGAAATCACGATGTTACAAACTTATCTAAAAATTGAAGAATTTTTATCAGAAAAAAGTTCATTTCATATGTTATCAAAATTATCTGGCATCAAATAACATTTATGAAGCGTAGCTCGTAAATCAATCAATCCTTACCGGTATATCTTATCCTCTATTTGGTTAACAGTTTGGTTTTTAAATTGGAAAGCATTTGCTGTTTTACCTGTCAAGGTTTATCTACCCATGGGGAAAAGTAAAAATGAAGAAGTACCAATTAATTATCGAAGCACAAGTCCATTTGAACATGACGAATTAGATGTGTAATGGTCTCAATATAAAGAACAATTGCGAACCCCAAACGAGGTAGGTCCAGGTGTCCGGAAGTAGTCAGTGTCTTTTTCTGGCATGCTACACCCGTTGCACGATAGTACGATAGTACGATAAACGGCTCAAATTCGGTGAAAAGGTCAAGTTTGGTGAAGCAGTGAAGTTCGGTGAAAAGCACGATTGGCGAAACGGAGTCAATATCTGTGTGCTCGAGAATACTATTTAATAATATTGAGAGGTAGACTTCATAATATTTAACAAGATCCCCGTATCGACAATAAAACTTCTTAAACGACGATTTCAAGCGTTCAACAACGTAACCTTGTGTAAGTAGTTTATTGGCGAGTCGTTTCTCTCTCAGAATAAAACATTCATAAGAAGAGCTCTGGTATAACTTATAAGTTGTGAAATGAAAATGACATCGGCAGGAGTAGATGGAATATTACTACTTACAAATGGAAAGTTCGTGGTATGGAAATTGAAATCGTCGCGTTTGTCATAAAGAAATCTATGAAAGAAACAGATGTGTTGTTCTCTGTAGTCTCATTGATCTCTAGCACAACAGGATATATTTGGCCGAGGCAATTCTAAAATTCTTAATTATTTATGGAGAGGACGTCAACGATATACCTATAAGTGAAATTGAACCGATATACTAACTGATTGTTTCCTTTGGAGAGCAGAGACTGTATAAATTCCGCGTCATATGAATGCAAAAAGATGTCAGCCAACACAGATGCACAATTGGTACCTATTGGAATGCCGACAATCTGTTGGAAAACTTTTCCCGCAAAAACCACGGATATGTTGTTCACCAAAACTCTACCATCTAAATAATATCGTTCTCAGTGTATTTGTTATTGGAATCAGAGTGTTCCTTCACAAAATAAGGTTCCCCATGACCTAACACTAAATATTTATATCTGCGATTTCCATTTTTGAATACGGAAGATTTTTGTATAATAGATGTTAACCTGTTTTTGAGTTTTTGATAAGGAATTGTTCTGTAAAGGATAAAAAAACAAAATGTTTGATGCTTGTAATATGTTTGAAATTTGGAGACTTTAAATGTTCAATTCTTTTAAATTCTTTAGGATCCACATCTGATTGACTCCGCTTCTTGAGTAGGCCGTTGTACAGTACTTCTGAAGACCTTGTTTAATATGTGTAAGACGTTCAATGAGTAAAATAGATGAAGGCTTGTTGAAACACTTAGATGACCCCAAAATGAATTGGTGTTTATAGGGATTTTTGTGCATCTTTGAAGCCAATAATTGCATGGCAATTGATGATCCGCATCATTTGTGGGTATTCAAAATGCTGTGAGAACGGATTTATGATTATCTAACACTTCAGACGTAGATAAATCGGTGTGAGTGTATGTGGGGTTTCCCGGAAGTGTGTTGAGTCCAACTTCCTCTTGTAGAATGCTAAAGTAGTATCGTCTGCAGACAAATGTGAAGTTGTTAGATACCTTGTCAGCAGGGACTTTTTGCCTTTGGAATTTCTTTATCGATATCGATCGTTAAATTTGATTTGTTACTTTGAAAGCTCGAACCAAAATTCCTGACCTTAGAATTTCTCTATCGTTATTGACTTTTTAATTCCATTATGTGTTGTGAGAAAGATTGCTGGATTATTTGCGGGAGACAGGTGATTTCGTCACCGATATATTGTAGCCGGATTCTCTTCTCCACTACTGTACGTGTACTGATTTTAGCGGTATTCTAATATGAGCCCATTTCGAGCTCAAGTCAATACGCTAATTCAAGAGCAGCACTAAAATGTCTCAGTCTAGAAATTCGTTATACACGACAAAACTAATAGAAATAATAGCGCGAATTCAAAAGTACGCTAATAAGTCTATGACCCCTGAAATATGAGAGCCCTAATTTAAATACACATACAGTATTAAAACTGGGCATCACCATATCACTTTAAAAATAATATTTGGCGAGAAAAAAACATTTTAACAGAATAAACATTAACAGAAAAAGCATTATCGAAATAAAATTGCAAGTAAGAATATATGAATGACAAATGTGTGCGAATACAATTCTTCTAGATCACTCTAGTGAAATCATACCCTATTTGTACCAGCAGTTTTTTTTATTTGCAGACGCTCTGAAGCTTAACATGGGGAACGTTTTGTCAGGTTTGGTTGAAATTTGCTTATAGGTTAAGGGAAAAACGGATGACCACAGATAAAAGACGATTGATATATATATATATATATATATATATATATATATATATATATATATATATATATATATATGTATGTATGTATGTTTATGAGTAAATTAATCTAACCTATCAAACTACTTAAAAGATAATCTGAAAATGTTGTCCAAACCATATTTTATCTGTTGAATATAGCCGCATGGCCAAGTAATAAAAGCTGGGGAAAATGATCAAATCATATTCAATTAATTTCATACAGCGCAATTGGACTAATTCATGTACCCCGTGATACCTGATAATGACTATAGACGGTTCTTAATAAGATCTCATAAATATTCATAAGTATTCAAAAACGAGGCTAAGCTAGGCTGAGTATGTAAACAGTATGGCGGCGCCCATCGACGTAAATGGGTAGAAAAAAAACGTCTATCGCAACCAGCGATTTATCGTGTTTGTCGAATCTGATTTCAGTTTTCTTGAAATATTTTTATCAAATATATCATGTAGCCCGGGAGAATCAGATAAACGAAGGATTCAAGTTTAAAAGCAAGGATTTATCTGTGCGATAGGGCCTGCGCTTGAGTATCGATATCTCCCTACTTACCTAGTCCTGTTTGGCCTCTACATATATATACATGTATATAGGGGCCATATATATATAATATATATATATATATATATATATATTCAATATATATATATATATATAACTGCCTTTATAGACATATATATAGAGGTGGCCATATATATATATATGCCAGTAGGCCCAACACTACCATTAATAACAACTTGCCCAGATCAGACTCATAACAGTGCCCAAACTGGCCCTGTTGTCCAGTAGAAATTTGGAAAGGAACTACCCATCTTCATGAATTCTGAAAGTATCCACTTGTTCAGACTGAATACTGCTTATTCTCATTTCATTACTGCTTAGGGGTACCCATATTAATGAAATCAATCATGTTTTGTCATAACTTCCTAGTAAGTACTCACGAATTGGAAACATCAGTGATCACTTGTGATGATAGTTGATGCTAGTCTATTGTTGTTTTATTGTTGTTTAACGTCCCACTCAAGAATATTTCACTCATATGGAGACGTCAACAAATGTTTGTGAAGGGCTTATTTCAAATTTTGCCCTATGCTCGGCACTTACAGTGATGATTCTTTAACGTGCTGACACTTACTGTGACATGGGACCTCGGATTTTACTGTCTTATCAGAAGGGCGGGGATTCGACTTGTCGCCAGCTGGACTCACGACCAAGAGTCGAGCACTCTACCGACTAAGCCAAGCTGGTTGTCATACAAATGCTTTTACTACTGATGATGCCAGTACCAATCAGATACAAATGCTTTAAATTTAAAGTAATCAATATTGAGTCAGAATACACATTGTGTTGCTGAAAGTCCAATTTGATATCAAAGTACAACCTATAATTATCAACAGATTTGTAGTAGAAATTCTGATACCTTAAGGTAAAAATAATGTGAATTTTCGGGTTCAAATCCCGATCAAAATGTAAAACTATTATATATGTAGATATTATTAATATGATAACCTTGTGCAAACATTCATATAGATCTACTTATTGAATATGAATTAAGCCTATTAAAACTGTTTTTCATAAATTTGTTATTCTAAAACAAATAAACGTGGAATACTATCAGATCTAATTGGTCCGATTTTTTCAGTCTGTGTTTTGGCATCTAGTGGATTTCTTGATGGTCATAATTACTACACATGATTTAATTTATGATTTCCATTTCCCTATTTTTACTAAACGTGTTTCTGTTATGTCCCAGTCTACTATTTAATGAGTATTTTGGGGCTCTTGATCATCACGCATGTCAATATTGGCCATTTTTGCAACACATTCCCTATTAGTATCTATATATACCCATATACCAGTGTTTTAGCAGCTGTTAAGCCTTACCAGTTATGCTCAAGTAGCAGTTATTTTGCAGTTTCCTTTATGCAAATTGCCAAACACCACTATATACAGATATTGATTGAACCACCAAAGGTGCTCCAAATGAATTATACAGACAAGCAACGTTTACATGTATAAAATAATAACATGTCTTTGCCATTTGGTAATAATATACTTCTTGGTCAAACATTTGACACGTATGTCACCCCATAGGAGGTTTTGTTAGATCCTCTATGAAAATAACAGAAAAATAGATTGAATTGGTCTACATACAAGATGTAAATAATTTTAGAATATAGTCCAGTCCTCAGTAAGAAAAAAACTTGTATCCTCAATATTCTATATACACATACACACAAAATCTTTCCAACCACTCATGCATTTGTGTATATATTAATTTTTACACACGCCTTCAATCAACATCTTTATATTTTTCAACTTTGAACAAAAGTATGTTTTTAGTCACTTGAATGCTGGTTGCTGTGGTCTAATTTTGTCCCAAATTATAACTAACATACAATAGGCGAGATTTTTGCAAAGTACCCGTATATGGCTAAATGATATATAGGATACTAACTAATTTCATTTGTTTGATAGTCTACTTTGATTGGCAGATGCTCATTATTTTCTTCCCTTGTATTTGTTATTTTGCTGGTTACCGTGGTATTGAATTGTGTTGGTGTCAATGCTGTCCATCCCGGCATTGTGTTGGCAGTTGTACCTCAAATAATCTGAAAATTTATTGAAACATACTTTATAAAGTAGCGTATTTTGTTTAAAAGGTACATGTGCGTTCTCTAATTTGTCTAAAAATTAACTCTACCAATATATTTTCAATGTTCACAGGCAACTGAAAGTATTATAAAGTGTAATAAGTATACTTATTACTGTGTATACAGAGATATACATGTTTAACTAAATGGAGGCAAAATGACTGTGCATTGTTCACAGAAGAGCTTTTGATGTGTTTACACAAAAATTATTTACATTTTTGTTTTGTTTTTTTTGGCTCTACTTTTCCTGCTGGTACAAATACCAAAACCCAATCTAGCTTTGTGGAGATGTTACAAGGTACTACTAATAAGAATAGATCATATACTTAATATTTTCTATTTTCTGATGTCTATGCTATATATCTTATTCTTATTTAGTTTAACGGTATTTCAAATATGTACATGATTTATATCTTAGCTTTTCAATTTTGACGGCGCAAAGAGAAATACAAGCAAGAAACTTCAGAATGCATTCAATAATATGAAAGCACTTTTAGCAGTTATTTTGTTTAAGTAGACAGAGCTGTAAGTGAATATAACTTCCTCATTAACGATTGCCATTACCGTTTGTTGTATAATCATTAATGCAATAACTAAATGAAACATTATTGTTGAGATAAGTTTTGCTTTCTTCAATTAGCTATTAATTTCACTTCTTCATCATCATAAAATGTAATGTTGGGGTTATTGACTCTTCTTTCTTACTACTTGTGTCTGCCTAATGTCTTTTAGTGTGTTTGTCAAATAACTGAAATATTTAAGAGTTGCCTTTTTTTCTTCTTTTTATTCCTGATTATTTCTGTTTTTAATAATGTCATGTCATCATCATCATCATCATCATCATCATCTTCTTCTTCAATTTTATTATTATAATCATTATTATCATTATACTATAATTTTTTAAACTATTATTATTATTGTTATTATTATTATTATTATTATTATTATTATTATTATTATTATTATTTAGTCAAATGCTTTCATCTACTGTTTAACTGCAAATGTGATAAACGCTTTGATATTTTTGCAAATTGAAATCTGAATTTAAAATGATATGACAACGAATATTTAGTTAATGTCAAGAATTCCTTAAGTCCTCTGTACGAATGAACAAAATAAAACTTTAATATCTGGGGAAAAGATGCATTGTAAACGGAATATTGTACTAAAAAAGTGTTTAACTTTTAATAGGAATGATATGATTCGGATTAAAGACAAATGCACGTACAAAGTTTAATGCTAAAGCCTCTGTACCACTGATATTATTAATTTGCTTTTATATGTATTTCCCCTACATTAAATATCAGAAACGTATATGCATGTTTATTGCTTTGATTCATACATATAAAAGGGAATTTGTTCTCACACCAAAATGTCAATCCCACAATTATTGCAAAAGGACTTTTAATTGATTATTATATATTATATATGATTATAATTACAATTTTATAATTGTACATTATACTATTTTCATTTCAGATATCATCAGCAATATTCGAATATCGAAAGAAGTTGTTTACGGAATTCATTATGATAATTGGGAATTTTGATACTGGTTAGTTTAAAGAAAATGAAACATATTTACAGACTTACTGATGTAGATAAATTATAATTTCAACTTTTAAAAACATACAAGTGACACATTGAGTGTATATGTTGTTGTTGTAGTTGTTGTAGTGTGTTGTTGTTGTTGTAACCTGCAAAATGTCACGTGTTTAATAGTTTATATATCTTAGTCTATCTCTATCATACAATTAAGGGTTTACGCATTGGGAACTCGGGGCGTTAAAGGGGCATCAATTTTTTAAAAGACATTCGAAACTGTTTATCTTATAGATCAGTTAAAAAGAACATCTGACAGAAATTGTGTACTAATTTGACACAGGTTGATCGTCATATGGATCCAATGACAATATTGGAATTGTAGATAATCGTTCAATCTCACAGTGTAGCCGTAAATGCTGAGTATAGGCCAAGTCCTTCACTGGCATTTGGTGACGTCTCCATATGAGTGAAAGATTCTTGAGTGGGATGTTAAGCAACAATAAACAAACAAATAACAAAGCATCTATTGTACAAAAAGCACCATAAACATCATATCTTGTTATCCTGATAGCATGTCACATCAATAAGCCATTAAATATAGAGGTGTCCTTTATTAAATATTAATATACATTAATATATATCGACGAAGTTTTGTCAATCAATAATGAAAATTTTCATACATATGTCAACGCGATATATCCCGGATAAAGATACAACAGAATCAAGCACACACGCTTCATACGCCATATTTAAGCAGTAATATACCATAGTCACCCGCATATGTAGTCTATATTTCACAAATGATCCGATATGCCAGAGCGTGTTCAACATATAAACATTTCTTATACAAATGTAAACTACTCACTGACAAATTGACACAGGAATATCGAAAACCGCGTTTGATGTCAACGTTTCGCAAATTTTACGGTCGGTACAATAGTCTTGTTTGCGATTACTCTGTTCACTAAGTGAAATGTTGAGTTGCCTTTTCGTTGGCGGTTGTTGAGGCGTCTGTACCAATTGTGACGAGGATTCGTTCTGCACGTATTTTATTTGGATTTGAATGTGGACTCACGGCGGGTGTGACCAGTCGACGGGGGATGCTTACTCCATGGCACCTGATCCGACCTCTTGATTTCCAGAGGTTCGTGTTTGCCCATTTTTACCAGATTTGTATCTATATCCTGGACATCCTAAAGATTGATACTTTGGTATCTTATATTTTTTTATTGCAATTGCTCACGATGATTTATATATCCCATATTCACAGCAAGCTTAACTCTACTTTTCAGACCATTTGTCCAAGTACTAGGGCTTAACTATTACATTGATTTGTCCATCCCAAAATATGTACTGTTCTTTGATATCGTGGACATTGAGAAACCTACTCTCCAAATACATGACAAATCTTAGAACCACTAACTCTACTAATAACCCACTTCTGTACCTGTACTCTATCTTACAGAGAAGTACATTATATTCCTACTACCATGCATTTGATATCAAATCAAAGTAATTATTACATCACTGAGAGGCTTTGCATTGACCAAAATATCAATAATATCTCACATGTTTTGTCTGTAAATTCAGCTATGGACCAGTTTCAATTGGGGTCACATAATACTTTGTGGATGAGAACGAATCTTATTAAAAAGGATAATATGATACTATTTTAATCATCAATTGCCAAAGGAAATGTATCGTACAATATAATGTTTATCTGAGGTACTTTTGTCCAAAACAAAATATGTAAAAAAAAAACAACAACATTGCATTGTGCATGAAATATTACAATGTACAACTTATCTGAACCTTGTTCAGTCGGTGGCAATGCTGTTCCAAAACACTTGCTGAAACCTACGATACAGGGTGGTTGATAGAAACTCCAATAAAAGTCTTAAGAAACAATGGAAACAAACTTTCCAACTTGTCCGATCGCTAAACCGCATGGACTAAATGACCAGTCTATAAGTGTCAGAGATCAATGTCACTAACAACATGGCATTCAATTATATATATATATATATATATATATATATATATATATATATATATATATATATATATATATATATATATATATATATATATATATATATATATATAAATGTACCACATCTAGGTTTCATACATTTTTTTAACTGTAAAGGTGTTTGTAGATGGTAGTTTTGATTTGCATAATATTCGTTTCAGGTTTTTAGGTTGTCGTTTACTGTTAATAACTTTTGAGTTTTCCAGTATGCTTTTCATTCTCTGATCTTGTGATAGAATTTAGTTAAGGTTGTAAGCTATTGGGTACATGTTGGTATTGTTTGGATTTTGAGTTGTTAATAGTGGTATTATTTTCTTATTCTGAGTATTTATTGCTTTAGACAAAAGAGATTTTCTGTCTAATTTTACGGCTTTTTCAATTCCATGTTTTATTATTTTGGCTGGGTATTTTTGTTGTTGAAGGTAGCCGGTGAGTTCCGTTAAACGCGTTTCCCGTGTATTTTCTTCACTAACAATAGTGCAGATTCTTTTTGCTAGATTTAATGGGATGCTTCGTTTAGTGTGTCTGGGATTACATGAACCAAAATGTAAATATTGATGGGTATCCGTAATTTTGTAATATATGTCCGTATTTATGTTTTTTCATGTTTTCTTCACTATTATATCCAGAAATGGAATTTCATTTTTGTTTTATTCCATGGTGAATGAAATATCGGGATCCATATTGTTCAGAATGTCTATGTACTGTGTTAATTTTGTATTATTATCATTCCAAATAATAAAACAATAATCTAGATAACGTTTCCAGTTTTTGATAAGGTACTTAGAGAATTGTTGTCCCCACTTTTTGGTTGTTTTGCTAAGTTCTTCTAAGTATCCGAGGGTGAGGGTGGCATATGTAAGGTCAACTTTTGTTCCCATAGCTGTTCCTTTTAGTTGAATAAAATGTTCACAGTTAAAAGAAAATGTATTATTATTTAAGATAAGTTCTAGACCTCCAAGGATGAATTTTATGGAAAAGCGACTATGTATTTTATCCTTATATTTCTGTAACCAGTATTCAATGGATTGCAATCCTAGGATGTGTGATATATTGGTGTATAAGTTTACCACTCAAATGTTATCAATTGTGATTCTAGGTTTACTTTCGCCGGAAGATGATTTAGAAAATCAAGATCATCTCTCACAAAGCTTTTATATATTCTTGATTTTGTGTTTTTATTGCTTCCTTTATCTGTCTGGATTTATGTATTTTTGCTAAACCATAAAACTTACTTTCAAAGTCAAAATCTGTAAGATAATTGAATTTTTTTTCAGTTAATGTGGTGTCTTGATCATGTTCAGCAATTAAAGTTTTTATTTTCTGCATTATTTTGTTATCTTCATTCCCATTTATTATTGCATATAGTGTTTTGTTGCTTAGAGTTTTCTCTATTTCACTCTTATGATAATCCGTATTCATAATGACTGCTGCACATCCTTTGTCCGTTCCTTTGATAACGATTGTATTGCCATTTGATAAGGACTTTAATGTGGGTTCCTCTTCTGTTTCCAATGGTTTTAATGGTATCTGTTCGAGTATATCAAAACCCTATCTAGAATAATGTTTCTTCCTTTTGGTGGGTTGAACGGTGAGTTATTCCACATTAAATCTTTGGATGTTTCATCTAAATTATTGTTTTGTTTTTTTTTTCTTTGTGAAAAAATTCTGCTAGCTGTAATCTTCTAGGTCTTATAGGTTTTTTATATCTACTAGTAATTCCTGAGATTGAGATTTCGGTGTTGGTGTAAACATTAGTCTTTTTAATAGCAGATTAACTTTTGTTTGATAGGTTTATTACTTTCGGTTCTACTTTATTACTCTCATTGATTGTATTATGCGATAAATGTGTTTGTATATTTACCATCGGAATTTGTATTTTTCTCCCTTTGAAGATTTGCCTCTTCCTAAAAAATGACTTCTTACGCCTTGGCCTATGTAGGTGGGGTTGTCTCTTTGACAATAATTCCTGGTTATATTCGGGTTTCTTGAGTACGTTTGCTTACTTGATCTGTTTCTATTTCTTAATTGAGACCCATTATTGTCGTTGACCATGGTTTTGTATCTGGTTGTGTAACGATCGTATCTGTTCCAGTTTATTCTGTTACTTTCCCTTTTCCCGGATATTCGATATTTGTGGGTTTTCCCCCACACATATTTGAAAGTCATGAAAAGAATTATGTTAAGCACTAAAATGACTAACAACACGGACAAAAAAGGAGTCAAATAGTTTTGGACGGCCTGTCCCTTCCTCAGGAATAATATATTAATGACTCTGTGGTCGTTGACGTTGAAACCTCGAAGGGGATTAATGATTCACGGCTAGGTTTTATATCTGACGTAACACAAAGTTCTGCTGACCGACTTCGATGCACTTGCTGACCTTTACTGTTTACATATTTTGTAATGCAAAGCAAATCGAAATATTTTTGCACTGTTTAGAGTTCCTTGCTTAAAATACAAAATATAAAATCTATATCGTATCACTAAATCGGTATCGAAATTAACAAATCCGTATCACGCCTCGCGGTGACTCTTCATTTCTGACAAGGGAATCACCGACACCCCGCCTGTTTTTGTACAATCACACAGTAACTCTTAATTACAATAACATAAATAAAACATACATACACAAACTCACATCCAATCACGCATCCACACGCACACGCACACACACACACACACACACACACACACACACTCGAAATGTAAATGAAAAGCTACATGTTAAATGGTAATCAAGATCGAAATCGAACAGGTGTTAGTATAAAACTGAAATACCAACGTTATAATGAAATGTGAATGAAATTAACAAATGTGAAAACAAAAACCACAGCTGTGAAATTAGCAAGAAACTATAAAAAAAATAGAGTCTCTCAAAACACGTTAACTTGACATGATGTCGAACGTGAAACTTAACGAAACTGGCAAGAACAATATGCAAATGATAATATCATTCAGGAGCCGACCTGGCTCAGTAAGTAGCTCCCTCAACTCTTGATCGTGAGGTCGTGAGTTCGAGTCCAGTCGGCGGCAGGTTGGTTTCCTGTCCTTCGGATAAAACAGAAAAAAACCGAGTTCCGGTGTTACAGTAGGTGTCGGTACGTTAAAGAAATCTCACTCCTCAATGACCGTAAGTGCCGAGCATAGGCCAAAATTTGAAGCCCTTCACCGGCATTTGGTGAAGTAGATATATGAGTGAAATATTCTTTAGTGGAACGTTAAACAACAATAAAACAAATAAAACAATAGTATCATCCAGCGTTAGCGTTCTGTAAGTTCAATTCCTGGAACTGCCGTTGGCAGTTATAAGAAGATAAAAACTATTACATGGTGTCATTGCCAGTAGATGGTAAATTTTTCATTTAGAATTATACTTTTTGTGCATACTTAAAAATAAGCTTAATATAATCATATCGATGTATAAAAAAACCTTGTTAAAATCTGTTACTTTCGTTAATAAGTTTTATATATTTTATACCAGGAACTGAACTCATAAAGCGTTACTTTTAGATGTGATATCTCTATTTTCTCGTATGTGACTTGAATTAGTTTTTAATTTTCTAAATTTTGCTATAATTTATATCTATGTTAGAAGTCCCCGATTGGTTTCAGGGGAAACGCGTTATGTTCGTCCATTTTTGTCCGCAGTTCTGTCTTTCAGTCCGCCCAATACAGCTTCTCGTTGTGTCCATATCGTCCTCATTTCTTCAACTAGACCCCGGATATTTGGTACAGGCATGACGGAGCGGAAAAACTTGCGCTCCTAACACACTTAGCATTAGAGTTATTTCCCTTTGTTGATTTGATTTGATTTAATTTATGGCTAGTTCAATATTCGAACTAAGCTCAACATATTTCGTGTGGCTTTATATCGTGTAGAAGTGGTCACTTCACGGCGTTTTTTTTTTTTAAAGAAATACAACCAGATGAAACCATAGAATGCATATTTTACAGTAACAATTCCAAGTCTAACAAAATCACATAAGGAAAATTATGGAATACAAATGGGATCGGAGTGTCAGACGAAAAAGTCATAGACTATAATGATGTACACTTAAGACTATGTTTGACACTCCAATATATCATTGGTGAGTAAAAACGAATCTACTTTCTCTAGTTAACACGAATTTTAGACAAAAATCGATTAAACTAGTGAAAAGCAAGAATTAATTTTGACAAACTAAAGTTCACTCATAAATGTAATTTAAACACAATACTGAGTATCTATTTTTAACTGCTACCCACGTTTGTCCGTTTGTTTATTTAACTAGTGCTTAACAAAGTTTTTTTTTTTTTTCTCCAAAAAATAAATATTTCTTTTATCTCTACTTAGATTGATGCAAAATAACAAACACGAGATATACACAGGCATAGAGAGTCTAAAATCCCTATATATTTTGTATATATTGATTGAAAAAATATGGCAATTTATCGTTAGCAAATGATTAATTCATCGTTACTATATGTATGCATACGACACTTGAGCTGACCTTATTTTCACGAATTATATAGGAATATAAGAATGGCAATGCCTCTGTTGATCTTTTATTGGTTTCTGTATATCAATCTAGGTAATACATACGATTTGTCTTTCGAAAACACAGATAATGTTCTTTGAAATTATATTGTGCAGTCAGTTAAAATAATGTAAAACAAAATGTACCACCATTCATCTGAAATTGAACAGAATTTAACACAAGATCAACTTAGAGCAAACTTATTGACTGGAAATTGGTTTCAATTTTGGTTGTTTATTATCAACATGGTTTGAAACTAGTTTCGTTTGCAGTTATATAATTATTTACTGGTTTGCATTTTTAAATGACTGAGACAGAAATATATTAGAACTTGCAGTATAAGCGGAGATGATTTCTGTATATATTGGTGAGTTTTATAACATTATAAACATTACTTTATCTCTATTAAAGCACCGTTTCAAAACTTTATTAATGAATCAAAATATGTCAAACTATTTTATACACCTGTTTCATTGCGGCGGTCATCTTTGCATCCTTTGGATTGCATGTAAACTACTAAAACAACACCAAGAGAGGTCGGTTACCTGAACTAGTTTGAAAGTTTTAGAGATAAATGAGAAAATCGAAACTAGTTTCAAACCAGTTTGGTTCAAGAAATGAAACGATAACCAAACTATTTATAAACCAGAATCAGTATATAGATGACGCATTCACTCTTAGGTCCAAAGTACTCAGCCATGTAGGTTCCTCCTGCATATATATATATATGGAAAAAATCCAAGAAAATTGGGTTTCCTTTGTAACAGTTCAAGACATAAACTAATTGAAATTAATCAGATGGACAAATCTATAAAATTATTTTCTATATTGAGTGTAACAGAGGCCCATACATCACTATCACGCGTCAAAAAAGCCATTTAAATCGTTTGTATTTAGCAGAGGATTGTCTGAAGAGATTCAACAATAAGAATTCCTACAAGACTATTTATAAAATACTTGATCACAGAAGTGATATCAATTGTATTATACGCCAGTGGTTTTTATGCTCTCGTTTCTTTTACGCTAACGGACGATATAGGCAAAATAGCCAAATGATGCAGTAATTCCGATGTTGTGCATTGATATTTTGCAGTCATTGATTGCAAGTCTTTCAAACTTACATGCAGCTACAATGAATATACTGTTAAGATAAGAGGCACTTCGACATCTATCTATTTTAGTAACATACAACTTTCAATAAATAGCGTAATACTACTAATTATCGCTTGAAGTGTGATATATTTATTTGATTCTGGACAGCAATTTTCAAAATACATGTTCCAGGACATGTATAATCAAGATATATTCAAAGCAATTTATGATATAAAAGGTTTCAGGTACCAAGGTATAAATCACTAGGATGTCCAGGATATAGCTACAAATCTGGACAAAAATGGACAAACAAAGATCTCTTCAATTCAATAGGTGGGATCAGGTGTCATGGAGGTACCCCTGTGGTATTCATTTACAAATAGTACGGTTGAGTTAATTAATTGTGATTGAAAAAGTGTCAAACCTGGGTTTCTCGAGCACTTTTCACAAAATATATCAGAATTTAAGAAATGTTATGCTTGTGTATATCTCTTTAAGGATAATGTATATCAAACAAAGTAGACTAAGTAAAAAAGGAAAACAACAAAAAGCTACTGACCCTTTAAAAAGTAACACCATTAAAACAGGTATATAAAAGTCTCAGATACCAAGGTATAAATCACTACGATGTTCAGGATATAGGTACAAATCTGGTAAAAATGGACAAACACGGACCTCTGAAATCAAGAGGTGGGGTCAGGTGCCATGGATGAGCAAGCATCCTCTGTCGACAGGTCACACCCGCCATGTGTCCACAGTCAAATTAAAATGAAATACGTAAGGAACGAATGCTCGTCATAATTTGTACAGACGTCTCAACAACCGCCATCAAACAGGGAACATTGACATCAAACGCGGTTTTCGATATCCGTGTGTCAGTGAGTAGTTTACGTCTGAATATGAAATGTTCATATGTTGAACACGGCCTGGTATATCGGATCATTTGTGAAATATAAACTCCATATGCTGGTGATTGTGAGATATTACTACTCAAATAGAGAAAATTAACGATTGGAAAGCCGAAATCGACGCGTTTGTCTACACAAACTCTCTCTCTCTCTCTCTCTCTCTCTCTCTCTCTCTCTCTCTCTCTCTCTCTCTCTCTCTCTCTCTCTCTCTCTCTCTCTCTCTCATATATTAATAACTGATCAAGTGTTCACCAGCAATCTGACAAATAATGATTACAACACCAGAAGCTGGGATCATCTAGACTGCAAATCATCTAACGTTGTTTACGGAATTGGGTGTACCTTGTGTGGTTTGATTTATGTTGGCGAAACTAATGGGCCCTTAAATAAAAGAGTATTTGGTCATCAATTCGAGATTAATAATGGGGTAACCAAATACTCAATCGACATTTTAACTCTCCTGGCCATTCCATCTTGTCTATGAGAGTGCGTATAATTGAAAAAATATACCACTGGACCAACAATCCCACCTTGAGTACCCCCTTCCGTAGACAACGTGAAGAATTTTGGATTAAACAACTTGGCACTGCATATCCTTATGGATGTAACGATAATATCCAAAGTGTAGGCAATCTATCAAGCCCACTGTGTAATGGTGTTAATGTGATGGAACTTTTTAATTCTAACGTAAGACGTAAACGAAGTCAATGACATCGTTCATACAACCGACCCTACATACATGATGTCACTTCTTCATCTCTTTTACCTTACATTAACAAAAAATTGGGTCTTCATCACATTCGCAGCAAACTTTATTCTGTTCCTTTTACAAATCTCAATAAACTTTTTCAAGAAGCAAGAATGAACCCCTACACGGATTCTTCAACCCCATAATATATACTGAACTCCATTATAATGGATATCGCTTATCACAGACTGTTTAAGCCTGCACGCGTTACAAACGATGACTGTTTTGAACAGAAATGTCTTTTCCTTAAACTTAAATTTACAAATAAAGGCATAGACGCTTTAAACATTGGCAATGTTCTAAATCACAAAAAAGTTAAGTCTTGTATTCCACCATATTTTAAACCGAAGACCACGCCTTGCATTTCATATAGCTATACACCTAGCATCGCATCCAAGCTATTCAATTACAAACAGGTTTTGCAGTGCCTAGACATCAACCATCTTCTATACAACACTCACATGTTCATGTGCTTCATCTCCTTTCAAATACAATCCTATCGGGCATGTCATTACAGGCGACGTTTCTATTGTTGAAAATGAAAGCCTCTAAATTTTATTTTAAGGGGCCCTAAATACCGGGAACCCAGTTCCTTTAATTGGCTTCAGAATTTCAGTTTAGTTATGGATTCTGTCGAAGATTATGCCAGACGATGGGCCAAACATGAAGACGTAGAACCAGACACTTTGTCTGAACTGTCGGCATTCCTACGGGAACCAATTGTGCTCGTTTATTGGCCGACCTGTTCCTTTATTCATACGAAGCAGACTTCATTCAGAAACTGCTGAATCAAAAGAAGAAAAAGTTAGCGGTGTCCTTTAATTTAACATTTAGATATATCGACGACGTTTTGTCAATTAATAATGACAATGTTCATACATATGTCAATGCCATATATCCCAGCGAACTAGAAATTAAAGATACAACAGAATCAAGCACACACGCTTCATACTTAGACATTGTAATTAATATAAACACAGACGGGAAATTAGCAACTAAGCTATACGAAAAACGCAACGATTTCGGCTTTCCCATCGTAAATTTTCCATATTTAAGTAGTAATATCCCTCAGTCACCCGCATATGAAGTTTTTATTTTACAAATGATCCGATATTCCAGGGCGTGTTCAACATATGAAGATTTCATATACAGAGGTAAACTACTCACTGACAAATTATTGACACAGGGATATCGAAAACCGCGTTTAATGTCAACGTTCCGCAAATTTTACGGTTGGTATAATAGTCTTGTTTGCGACTACTCTGTTTCACTAAGTGTAATGTTGAGTTGCCTTTTCGTTGGCGGTTGTTGAGACGTCTGTACCAATTGTGACGAGGATACACTCCTCACGTGTTTTATTGGACTTGACTTGACCGGTCGACAGGGGATGCTTACTCCTCCATGGCACCTGATCCCACCTCTTGGTTTCCAGAGGTCAGTGTTTGTCCATTTTTACTGGATTTGTATCTATGTCCTGGACATTTTATTGATTTATACTTTGGTATCTGAATTTTATATATATATATTGATATATATATATATATATATATATATATATATATATATATATATATATATATATATATATATATATTTATATATATATATATAATATGAGATCAACAAGTAACCATGTACGATTAATTAAGTACTAGTGTAGATTTTCCACAGCATAAATGAAATCCTACAGCCGAATGACGTCACTGAAACTGATTTGAGCGTCTTGTTTGAACCACTGTTTGACTGAAACTTATGTTTCACTTTTCCTGATGTGTCTTATGTGACACGTGAATCTTAATTAATATTTCTCAGTAAGTTTCTGAGTGACAGACAGCTCATTTGATTTGCTTCAGTATATATAATTAAGCCTTACAATATGAATTTTGCATTAACTGATATCAACATGGTAGAAAAAATTATTTCCGACTTTATGGAAATACGTGTTGTCGGTGATGCTGTGTGATTTGATCAAACACCGAGAAAAACACAAGCCTTTGAAAGCGAGTAGAAGCTTTTAAAAATGCTTTAAGTGGAGGATATAGGAACACTCAATAATTTGATATCTCGCAGCAGAAAATAAAGTTAAATTATCAACCCCCAAAACTATCATAGATAACTACTGTACAGTTTACTTAATATAAACATACTTCCCTGTCCAATCAAAGGATTTAATTTTGTCAATGTTGTGGTGTAAACAAGTTCATAAAATTACATATGTTTATCAGAATTTGTTTCCAGGATTAGTTCACCATAAAAATTGGTTTTAGGTTCAATTAATTGCACATATTTCCTTCTTTATGACGATGGATTATGCATAATCAAATGACTTAATTTCTGAAAAATTCGTATCATTATTTTAGACTATATTTAATCGAAACATGTACAGATGTAATTAGTGTATATACGTACTATGTTTTTAGAAGATCTTTCTTTTTATTGTGAAATAAATGCAAAAGGGGGAAAGCATTTTTTGTTATGTATAAGTAGCTGGTGTTCATATGCATATTCATTATGACTTCTACCACTTTTGAAAACTACATTCCTGTTTGTACAACCAAGTAAAATTTCGCACGTGTGGCTAATGGGTTGTTAAGTTATGCCTTATCTGTTAAAAAGTTTAGCCAGAGCTTCCATTATTCCGTATTTAAAAGAATTTAAACTTTTTTAGTTTGTATAATTTCTTAATTGATAATGTCTTTCATAATGATAATGTGCTTCAGCGGTTTTTCGTTATCTAGCATTTAACATCTTAATAAAGTATTATAAAACTTGTACATTTTATAATTATAATACAATTTTTACTATCCAGTTTGCCGAGTCATGCAAATTGTTAGTTGTCATACCTAATTGCTGGAGTGTTACAAACACATACACAATTCCCAACTGTACAACTTACTTTTTGCTGACATATTTCTGACAGTTGTACAAGTGGGAAGGAACCGTTCATATACACGTAACGCCAGGTATTTTTTAATAAGAAACTGCAAGTTTGTTTCTCTCATGATTGTATTATTATTACATTATTTGTCATTAACCTCAGTACCAATTCATTAAAATTTCTATGTGTAAAGCAATGTTTAGCGGGGTTGTTTCGGTTCCCCGTCTAATGTTCTATCACATTATAATAAAGATATCATTTTTAGGGAAACATTAGCTGACAAGGATAAAATTTAATGTATTATTGGTTGTCAAATAATGCAAATGAGTTTTGTATTCAGATCGGAGGATTCTGGGCAGAGTGTTTTAGAGTTTTTGAAAACATGACTTCATTCCCCTCTGAATAACGCATATTCAAACCTCATCGGAGTCAAGGCTATTTATTGCGGAATGTCGGCTGTGTTAATTTTCTTTTCTATTGTTCTTTTTTTCCTATTTTTCACATTCTTCTGAAAGAAATCGAGATAATTTCCAGAATTATTCAGTGCAGTCTGTAACATTTCGATCTCAATACAATGCATTTTATTTCATTTTAATTCTGTTTTTCAGTCGATCTGCATTCCATACCTTTTATTCGTGATAACATAGAGATTGATTTGATAAAGGTTCTCTTTTAACATAATTTTTAAAATTTCATTTATTTCTATATTATAGTTTTTTTTGTACTACTTAATCTACTTTCTTGTTATTTTTGCAAAAACATTGGTATGTGAATGCAAATTGCTCATGGAAACAATAATTTGTATCATGCTCTTTCTCTAATGTGTATCATGCTCTCACTCTCTAATGTGTATCATGCTCTCTCTCTCTCTAATGTGTATCATGCTCTCTCTCTCTCTAATGTGTATCATGCTCTCGCTCTCTAATGTGTATCATGCTCTCTCTCTAATGTGTATCATGATCTCTCTCTCTAATGTGTATCATGCTCTCTCTCTAATGTGTATCACGCTCTCCCTAATGTGTATCATGCTCTCTCTCTCTTTCTAATGTGTATTATACTCTCTCTAACGTGTATCATGCTCTCTCTCTCTGATGTGTATCATGCTCTCTCTCTAATGTGTATCATGCTCTCTCTCTCTCTAATGTGTATCATGCTCTCTCTCTAATGTGTATCATGCTCTCTCTAATGTATATCATACTCTCTCTAATGTGTATCACACTCTCTCTCTAATGTGTATCATGCTCTCTCTAATGTGTATCATACTCTCTCTCTCTAATGTGTATCATGCTCTCTCTCTCATGTGTATCATGCTCTCTCTTTAATGTGTATCACGCTCTCTCTCTCTAATGTGTATCACGCTCTCTCTCATGTGTATCATGCTCTCTCTCTCTAATGTGTATCATGCTCTCTCTCTCATGTGTATCATGCTCTCTCTGTAATGTGTATCATGCTCTCTCTATTGTGCATCACGCTCTCTCTCTCATGTGTATCATGCTCTCTCTCATGTGTATCATGCTTTCTCTCTCTAATGTGTATCATGCTCTCTCAAATGTGCATCATGCTCTCTCTCATGTGTATCATGCTCTCTCTCATGTGTATCATGCTCTCTCTCTCTAATGTGTATCATACTCTCTTTAATGTGTATCATGCTCTCTCTGTAATGTGTATCATGCTCTCTTTCTAATGTGTATCACGCTCTCTCTCTCTCTCTAATGTGTATCACGCCCTCTCTAATGTGTACCATACTCTCTCTCTAATGTGTATCATGCTCTCTCTCTCTAATGTGTATCATGCTCTCTCTGTAATGTGTATCATGCTCTCTCTCTAATGTGTATCATGCTCTCTCTCTCTCTAATGTGTATCATGCTCTCTCTAATGTGAATCATTCTCTCTCTCGAATGTGTATCATGCTCTCTCTCTCATGTGTATCATGTTGTCTCTCTAATGTGTATTATGCTCTCTCTCTATTGTGTATCACGCTCTCTCTAATGTGTATCATGCTCTCTCTCTAATGTGTATCATGCTCTCTCTCTCTCTCTAATGTGTATCATGCTCTTTCTAATGTGTATAATGCTCTCTCTCTAATGTGTATCATGCTCTCTCTCTAATGTGTATCACGCTCTCTCTAATATGTATCATGCTCTCTCTTTCGACTCTGTATCATGCTCTCACTCTCCAATGTGTATCATGCTCTCTCTCTCATGTGTATCACGCTCTCCCTAATGTGTATCATGCTCTGTCTCTAATGTGTGTCATGCACTCTCTCTAATGTGTATCATTCTCTATCTCTCTAATGTGTGTCATGCTCTCTCTCTCTAATGTGTATCCTGCTCTCTCTCTAATGTGTATCATGCTCACTCTCTCTCTCTCTCTCTCTCTCTCTCTCTCTCTCTCTCTCTCTCTTTCTCTCTAATGTGTATCAAGCTCTTTCTAATGTGTATCATGCTCTCTCTAATGTGTATCATGCTCTCATTCTCTAATGTGTATCATGCTCTCACTCCCTAATGTGTATCAAGCTCTCTCTAATGTGTATCATGCTCTCTCTCTCTCTCTAATGTGTATCATGCTCTCTCTCTCTGATGTGTAACATACTCTCTCTCTCTCTAATGTGTATCATGCTCTCTTTGTCTAATGTGTATCATGCTCTCTCTCTAATGTGTATCATGATCTCTCTCTATTGTGTATCACGCTCTCTCTAATGTGTATCAGGCTCTCTCTCTCATGTGTGTCATGCTCTCTCTCTCTCTAATGTGTATCATGCTCTCTCTCTAATGTGTATCACGCTCTTTCTAATGTGTATCATGCTCTCTCTCTAATGCGTATCACGCTCTCTCTAATGTGTATCATGCTCTCACTCTCCAATGTGTATCATGCTCTCTCTCTCTAATGTGTATCACGCTCTCTCTCATGTGTATCATGCTCTATCTCTAATGTGTATCATGCTCTCTCTCTAATGTGTATCATGCTCTCTCTCTAATGTGTATCATGCTCTTTCTAATGTGTATCATGCATTCTCTCTAATGTGTATCATGCTATCTCTCTCTAATGTGTATCACGTTCTTTCTAATATGTATCATGCTCTCTCTCTAATGTGTATCACGCTCTCTCTAATGTGTATCATGCTCTCTCTCTTTCTCTCTCTCTCTAATGTGTATCATGCTCTCTCTTTGTAATGTGTACTATGATCTCTCTCTCTCTCTAATGTGTACCATGCTCTCTCTCTAATGTGTATCACGCTCTCTCTCTCTCTCTCTCTCTCTCTCTCTCTCTCTCTCGCACCTCTCTCTCTCTCTCTCTCTCATCTCTCTCTCTCTCTCTCATGCTCTCATCTCTCTAATGTGTGCCACGCTCTCTCTCTCTCTCTCTCTCTCTCTAATTTGTATCATGCTCTCTCTGTCTAATGTGTACCATACTCTCTCTCTCTAATATGTATCACGCTCTCTCTAATGATTATCATGCTCTCTCTCTAATGTGTATCATGCTCTCATTCTCTAATGTGTATCATGCTCTCTCTCTCTCTAATGTGTATCCTGCTCTCTCTAATATGTATCATGCTCTCACTATCTAATGTGTATCATGCTCTCTCTCTAATGTGTATCACGCTTTCTCTAATGTGTATCATGTTCTCTCTCTAATGTGTATCATGCTCTCTCTCTAATGTGTATCATGCTCTGTATAATGTGTATCATGCTCTCTCTAATGTGTAACACGCTCTCCCTAATGTGTATCATGCTCTCCCAAATGTGTATCATGTTCTCTCTCTCTAAAGTGTATCACGCTCTTTCTAATGTGTAACACGCTCTCCCTAATGTGTATCATGCTCTCTCTCTCTAATGTGTATAACGCTCTTTCTAATGTGTATCATGCTCTCTCTCTAATGTGTATCACGCTCTCTCTAATGTGTATCATGCTCTCTCTCTCTAATGTGCATCATGCTCATTCTCTCTCTAATGTGTATCACGCTCTTTTTAATGTGTTTCATGCTCTCTCTAATGTGTATCATGCTCTCGTTCTCATGTGTATCATGCTCTCACTCTCTAATGTGTGTCATGCTCTATCTCTCTCTAATGTGTATCATGCCCTGTCTAATGTGTATCAAGCTCTCCCTCTCTAATGTGTATCACGCTCTCTCTCTCTAATGTGTATTATACTCTCTCTCTCATGTGTATCATGATCTCATTCTCTAATGTGTATCATGCTCTCTCTCTCTCTAATGTGTATTATACTCTCACTCTCTAATGTGTATCATGCTCTCTCTCTCTAATATGTACCACGCTCTCTCTTATGTGTATCATGCTCTCACTCTCTAATGTGTATCATGCTCTCACTCTCTAATGTGTATCACGCTCTCACTAATGTGTATCATGCTCTCACTCTCTAATGTGTTTCATGCTCTCTCTCTAATGTATATCACGCTCTCTCTAATATATATCATGCCCTTACTCTCTAAAAAGTGTCACGCTCTCTCTAATGTGTATCACGCTCTCTCTAATGTGTATTATGCTCTCACTCTCTAATGTGTATCATGCTCTCTCTCTAATGTATATCACGCTCTCTCTAATATGTATCATGCTCTCTGTCTCTCTAATGTACATCACGCTGTCTCTAATATGTATCATGCTCTCACTCTCTAATGTGTATCACGCTCTCTCTAATGTGTATCATGCTCTCTCTCTCTCTCTAATGTGTATCATGCTCACTCTCTCTCTCTAATGTGTGTCACGCTCTCTCTAATGTGTATCATGCTCTCTCTCTAATGTGTATCATGCTCTCTCTCTAATGTGTATCATGCTCTCTCTCTCCATTTTGTATCACGCTCTTTCTAATGTGTATCATGCTCTCACTTTCTAATGTGTATCACGCTCTCTCTAATGTGTATCATGCTCTCTCTCTAATGTGTATCACGCTCTCTCTAATGTGTATCATGCTCTCTCTGTAATGTGTAACATGCTCTCACTCTCTAATGTGTGTCATGCTCTCTCTAATGTGTATTATACTCTCTCTATTGTGTATCATGCTCTCACTCTCTAATATGTATCATGCTCTCTGTCTCTCTAATGTGTATCACGCTCTCTCTAATGTGTATCATGCTCTCTCTCTCTCTAATGTGTACCACGTTTTCTCTAATGTGTATCATGCTCTCTCTCTCTCTAATGTGTATCACGCTCTCTCTAATGTGTATCATGCTCTCACTCTCTAATGTGTATCACGCTCTCTCTAATGTGTATCATGCTCTCTCTCTCTAATGTGTATCACGCTCTCTCTAATGTGTATCATGCTCTCTCTCTAATGTGTATCATGCTCTCTCTCAAATTGCTCGTGGAAACAATAATGTGTATCATGCTCTCTCTCCTACCTTGCACCAACCCATCTCCCCCATTGTGCCAAATGTTTAGTCGAAAACTGTTTATTTGGATAAGAGTAACAAGGACGGAAGAGTCAGCATTTGCTGTTGCCCAAAAAATAGTTTTCTGTAAAGAGACGTTGCATCAACCTGTCTACCCGTAGTGCCCAAATCGTAAGTCGAAAACTGTTTACCAAGGAGAGAAGAGCCAACATTTGCTGTCTGTCAAGTGATAGTTCTCTGTAAAGAACAATTGTTGAGTTGATTTTTGTAGAAAAAAACTTGAACTATAAATTAATTTCAACACAAGATTTATATTCCAATGCATTCGAACTGCTTGAACTATATTACATATGGCAATGCAATCATGTGTTTCAATCAAAGGCGGAAGGATATAGGGGTATTAGCTGGGTTTTTTTTTTAATATGTTTTCATTTTTTACTAATTATATTTATATATAATTATAAATAGGAGATATACACAGGCGTATCAATTCGTAATGTCTTACATAGTTTGTGAAAATTGCTTGAGAAACCCAGGTTTGTTACTTTTTCAATTGCTATCGGTATATAAAAACCACTCTGGACCTGACCTTATTATCACAAAATATATAGGAATATAAGATTTCGTATGCCTATATATAGCTCTTATTTATTATTGTACATCAAGAACAAGTTGTAAAAGTAGAAAAACAAATTCAGAGATAATTTTTTGGTAAACACAGGTATGCCCCTTTAATCTGTAGAAGTGAAAAGGTTGACCTGGCTGTCATTGTTGGAAAGGACACGTGTTTTGACAAGAAATATTTTGATAGACCTCGATTTCACTGGTTACCGTTTGTCAATGGTGCAAAAAGGAAAACTGGAAATTGTATATGATGGGTATTCGTAACATTCTGTGTAAATACACTTTAGGCCGATTACAAGAATTACTGAGCTTTGTTTTACGAGAACATGCCTTGGCTTGACCTGGGGAATGGGCACAGCGAGCTGACAGTTGCTTTCATCCATGACAATAGTAGTAAGTTGTTATTACCTAGCTTATCCAACGCGGACATGATAAAATATTCGTATTTTTGTAGATCTTTCAGACATCTTATGATCTTGGAATCATTTTCTCTTTAGGAAAGCAGAAAAGTAGAAAATAGTATGATATTTCAAAAAAAATTTCAAAAGCTAGGATGGTTAATTTTTACAGTGGTTACTCTTAGACGGATTTCTGCTATACTTTTAGAGATATTATTTGGCCTTGTATAATGCCACTTTCTGTTTAGAAAATACACATATCTTTTAAATTGGAGCTCAACTGATGAAGTCTAATTGACAGAAACGATATCGTCTTGAGCATTATAACTTTGGTAGTATGTTTATAATATTTATAAACCACTAGGTCATTGCCACTGCTGGTGGACCGTTTGAGTCCCCGAGGGTATACATAAACCTAGTACCTGGTATTTCGGTACCAGCTGTTCATCTTATACTAAAGCAATATTTGGCACTGTTAACATCATTTAAATTCAAAAAAAAATTCAAAAGCTAAGATGGTTAATTTTTACAGTGGTTACTCTTAGAACGGATTTCGGCTATACTTTTAGAGATATTATTTGGCCTTGTATAATACCACTTTCTGTTTAGAAAATACACATAACTTTTAAATTGGAGCTCAACTGATGAAGTCTAATTGACAGAAACGATATCGTCTTGAGCATTATAACTTTGGTAGTATGTTTATAATATTCTTAGACTAATTATATGCATTTATATACCGAGATAAATAGGACCCATTGTGCGCTTTAGTGCAGTTTTCAAGTAAATATATTTTTTGATCGGGTTTCACTTACGACATTATTAAAATGATATATAATGTTGTCCAAAAAGACCGATGCTATAAGCGTAATGTCCGTGTGTAATCGTCTTACTTTTTTCAAGAATACAAAACGCTATTTAAAATTATTCATTGAGAAAACAAAATTAAGAGTGTGATAAAAATCTGCTGTATGACGAAATATGTTTTCCAGCTTTTTTACAAATGGTGGCTAAACGTTCTGAATATGTAAAATGCCCGCATACGTAACTGCACCAATTTTGTCAATCAGATTACATTGCAATTTACCGACCGGAATTTGAATAGCATTTGCCAATGGAACAGCTATAAAACCATTCATTAGCAAATACAAGATCGATCTAACTAAAATAGAAATAAGCCCTGTCTTGTACTCAAACTATAACGCACGCAATTCGGGATCATTCTTCTTCCGTCCCTTCTTGTGATCTTCAACCTGCATAGGACGTGGGACGAATTCAGTTTTTATTGTATTATTAAAGTTTTTGAATAATGATATGTGTATACAAAGGCGTAACTAATGAGTGGTCGGGGAAGAAGTGTTCCCCATCTTGTGTTCACGTGTAAATAATTATCTAATTCTTATGTAGATACAATAAATATGCATTTTCTGCAGCTCACCAAAATTGTGGTCTCATTTGGTCATTTATTTGGAAAAAGTCGCTTATGTCACTGTGTGTTAAACACAAAACTTTTATCTATGTAAATTTATTTAATTTCATTTTATACACATTGTATGCACTTCCTTCAATAAAGTTTCTAATTAGATGACTTTCTTTACACTCCTCTTTTAATTCTTATTGGTGGTTCAACTGATAACAGATGTAGGTGCAGTACTTGTTATGTGAATATGCTTATCTGAAAACCTAGATACAGTTCAGATATAGATTTTATCCTGTTTATTTTTAGAGCTATTTGGTAACCAATTAATTAGCCTCATGTCACTTAAGTCACCAATGGGCATACGGGATGAGGACGCTGACCAGTCTGAAGCCGAATTTGAGGGTGCAGATGGTATAGCAACAGTGGTAATTACCTTGCGAATCCTTCCATGACTGTATATATTTGCTTGATTGGTTACATTGTAGAAGTGAGTCAGAGATCAGGGTATCGTATCAAAATACAATTTGTGAGTTGTTTAAATATGGTATTCACATCTGGATTTAAAGGTCATACATCATGGTTAAAAACCCTTATGATATGGACGATTCCATTTGTCATTTGCGATAGTAGAGTTACGAGGAGGCTTCCGAAGAGCACAATTTGTCTTAAGCAAATAAATCGTCATGTCTCAAGCAAAGATGAGATATTGTCCATTACACGGGATCAATAAATTCCATTTCAAATGATTTCGTCATAATGATTACGTCACAATCTTCTGCTCCTCCTATCTATCGCACCAAACCGATTGTTTTTCATCTCATTCGTTTGCCTGCTACCGGAACACCCCGAATTTATAGTATGATGAACGCTTCTTCTAGCCATGTTCCAATTCAATACCAGGAAATCTGGATCGCGTTCGGAATACACGGTGATTTTTTTAAATCTTGTTTAAAATTATTCACTAATAAAACAAAATTAATAGTGTGATAAAAATCTGCTGTATGACGAAACAGCTTTTCCATCTTTTTAGAATGGTGACAAAACGTCGTGAATATGTAAAATGTCCGCATACGTGACTGCACCAACTTTGGCTTTAGACTGGTTAGCGTCCCCATCCTGTTAATTAAATCCAATCTTGTTTGCTGAACCATTAATTAGGCATAATAATATGGTAAAAAAGATTGCATTGTGAGTTGGATCAAATGACATATATAGTTGAATAGTTGAATTTCAATTTTGATTATGCTTTTCAAAATAACAAGCAATGTTCATGTAGATAAACGTGACTCGTACGTTTGAACTACTTTGAATGAAAATATCGTCTGCACATACCAATGTTCTCTTTGCTGCTTGCTTTAGACGATCTTCTATTTTACAACTGGCAACATTTTAGTCATTGTTTACCTCAAAACTATGTGTTTCCGATGTTCTGAAACGATTTCCCATCTGGCTTGGTCTTGCTAACTAACGTGAATATATATAAATGATATATATCATATATATATATATATATATACCTATATATATATATATATATAATATATATATATGTATATATATATTATATATATATATATATATATATATATAATATATTATTATATAATACCATATATATATATATATATATATATATATATATATATATATATATATATATATATATATATATATATATATATATATATATATATATATATATATATATATATATATATATATATATATATATATATATATATATATATATATATGATGTTTCAAAAAACATTCCACTTATAATTTTGCGCTCACATGGCAATTAAAAAAAATAAAAATCATTAGAACGAGAATTTAATTGAAAATTTATGATTAATTAATCCTTAAGCCAAACTGATTTTATGACATTATCGATAACATCATCATAAATGAGCATTTTTGGTTTTACTTAAAAAATGGAAGACAAGAACTTGAAGAAGAACCTTCATGTCAATGTTTTTAAAATCTTATTTTGAGTATACCCAACGCTATATACTTTAGTTTCATTTTTATTTTGCTGATTTATAATCAACGTGATATGCAATCGACTTGTGTTACCGAGGTTTTGTATGAATGCTAATCAAGCAAAACACGCATCTTGTATTTTTAAACAGGGGTGTCGTTTGGTGTGTCTGTTCAATTTATCACTGCAAGATGTATTTTTCAGTCATTCTCTTGATAATACTTATAAATTATTTCATTAAAGTTCGAATGCATAAAATACGTGGCTAGTACCAATTCATGACAACCTGTTTCGATTTTCATTAGACATTGATAGTATAGATAGATGCTGAAAGAGAAAAATCAAATTAACAAACAAAACAAAACGAGTACTCTTACATTCTTTAGAAACAAAGGCTAAACTGACATTAGATACAGCAAGAGGAATAGGTAATGTTTATAATGAATTAGAAATTAAAACCCCGTTAAAATTTTCTTTTGACTTTAAAGTCAAATACACATATCTCTTCTATCATATTTTCTCATTTTAAGTCTTCTCAAATCCTGAAAATATTTGAATAATATATTCATTTTAGCCGTTTAGTATTACGGGTGTTCTTTGAGAACAACAGAACTATACGAAGAGAAAATACCTTCACCATGAATACTATGTTTTTCGGAGGTCGTCTTAGCTTTATAACTTAAGAGTATCAGTAAAATAGTATTTAAGTCGCGATAACTTGCAAAAAACTTACATAATAAATTCTGGAATTACCAATGCAATGCATAGATGTCTATCACCAACGTCAATTATCTTATGTTTTGTTAAATAATCTCTTGTTGACTTTGTCGCGACTGCTAATGCTTATCAACGTAAGAAGAATCCGTCTTTTATTCTTTTTTACATAAATCATGTATGTTAAATAAACAATACGGTGCTCCTATTAAGATGTTTTTGTCTGTTTTGTAACATATCGTTGATTGCAACTGGAAAACAAAAATCGAATGTACTCTAAGTGATATCTTGAAAATTACACTGTTTATCAATCAGTATGATTTTAAAAGCTATCACGTTATCTTTTATATCATACGAATATTAGACAGACGAATAACGTTGATGTTTTAGATTAAGTTCAATATTCAAATAATAACATTGAATTTTGATAAGAAAATAAAGATTGGTAAATAATTTCTTTCCATACTGATAACATGAAGGTAAGTCGTATGTGATAAGCAGTTTCACATTTAACGAAACAGCTACTGATTGGTTGAATCTTCGACGATATTTCTTACGACATTGATACTGAAAACACAAATCGGTACCATGATACGGTTAATACAAATACAATTGTAAACTT
This sequence comes from Atrina japonica, assembly GCA_030159075.1. Taxonomy (NCBI): domain Eukaryota; kingdom Metazoa; phylum Mollusca; class Bivalvia; order Pterioida; family Pinnidae; genus Atrina; species Atrina japonica. Next base: position 891,601 of record BROG01000225.1, on the reverse strand, counting down.
CAATATTAACTCGTTTAACACTAAATATTTAGACGGTATGTTCAATTTTATTTTTTAGACCACTCTATTGTTGTCTGTGGGGTTGAAAGGGTCAGCTGAAACAAAGATGAATATACTGTCACTGACATCAATAATATAATATAGTACTTTGCTGTGTGATTTTTTTCTTTTGTTGTGTAAATTTCAATCGGAGACATTTGTTACTTGTTTAAAAGGAAATATTGCAAAGATGAACAAGAACAGGAACCAAAAACATATATTTATGCCAATACCTCCATTTTATAAAAGTAAAAGGTCGTTAGTTCAGAAATAATTAAAATTAAAACAAAAAGGAATATTTTCAACCTACCCTAACATAAGTCATAAGGCATATTTTGAATACGGTAGTCATACTTGTATTTACAATGTTTAAAATTTGAATTTTGAATATAGTTCTATGCCACTCTGGATAGTTTCTCAGTTATATGGTGGCGGCAAGTTTTAAATGGTGGAGGAGAGAACCCGGTTACAATGTACCCAGGAAGAGACCAGCAGCCCTCTGCAAGTGAACTGGCAAACTTTCTCACAAAAATCAACTTAGGTGCAAGCGGGGTTCGAATTTGTGCTGACCTGAAGTGAGAGACTTCATTGTTCAAAGCGCGATGCTCTAACCACTCGTCCACGGAGGCCCCATACAACATTTACAATTAAATATTACAAGTCTACGAGTTGTCTCCAGGTAGTCTTGAAGACCTGACCATTAGTCACTGGCCCTGTTTGTGGACCTGCGACTTTGATGCTATATATATATATATAGAGAGAGAGAGAGAGAGAGAGAGAGAGAGAGAGAGAGAGAGAGAGAGAGAGAGAGAGAGAGAGAGAGAGAGAGAGAGAGAGAGAGAGAGAGAGAGAGAGAGAGAGAGAGAGAAAATAATTTATTCGAAAACTGGAGATTTTGCAATGAAGTGACAAGTTATAACTTGGGTCCCAGACATGTATTTTTTTCATACTCTTAGCTGACACTGTTTAATTATCAATCCTTAACAGGTAAAAAGTCGCTGTTTCATTTTTCTCATTTTCACCATAATATTGATGTAAGAATGCTGGTGCTTTGCACAGATAATCTACGGATGTATACCATTTATGTCATTATCTATTTTTTCTCCTGAAAATCTGAGATTAGAATTTTGGTAAAGTTGATATACGGAGCATGTTTTGATTCACCAATACTCTCATAAATACACTTATGGTTTTGACATGCTCCTCATCACATCAACTTGTTTTCAATTATCTAGACTGGCAGACACGTTTATATTGTTTCAATACTGTTGACAAACTTTGACCAGATCGTTAACATGCAGATCTGTTTCTCAAGTGAAGTAGTAAATTCGTAGTTAATCAGCTTTTGTCAACATGTCTGGGATGTAACAGTAAGTGGCATGTTTATGATGATCAACAACAATGGACCATCTGTTTGTTTATACTTGAATAAATTATCGAAAATCCAGTTTATTCCGCAGCAAAAATATCATAAAAATAATACCAATAATACCAAAGTAACAGTTTTTTTTGGGGGGAAAGGCCGATACTACTAATCATATATATATACAAAATATAGCAAAATAAAATATTGGGGTGTAATTAAGAGAATCAGACATAGACAGTATCCTGGGGTATTTCTGATAGAATTGTGACACTTTTATCTTGGAAGAGATTATAGAATTCTAAGACAAGTTACTTATGAACAAACTCGTAAATGCACAAACAAGACAATGGAAACAAAACATGTTTATATAATTACCTACTTTATTTTACTTGTGTGTGTGTTAAAGGGATATTAGCGGTTTTATTTTAGTTTTTTTTTCCTTTTATACTACTTAGATTAATATACTGTTACATATACACAAGCATAACATTTTTTAAATATATTTTGTGAAAATTGCCCAAGAAACCGTGGTTTAGCACTTTTTCAGTTGCAGGTGATTAAATCAACCTTACGATTATATATGCATAGCACACTCGACCTGACCTTATTTTCACAAAATGTATAGGAATGTAAGATTTTTATGCCTGTTTATAGTCCTTGTTTATCATTGTACATCAAGTACAAATAGTAAAAGTAGAAAATATTTTGATGCTGTAACAAAAATAATTCTACCTTTACACATTTATTGGTATAAGGATAGTTATATTTCTTGTCAGTGTTAATAAATTAATACCAAAAAAAAAATATTTATTTACAAACAACTGTGGTTTCATTACATTCCTTGGGTTGGTTTTATTTTACAGTATAAGCAGTTTATCCAGTAATATACACACTTTTTATTACTATCATTTTGTTTATTTATTTATTGACATTTTCTTGTTTGCGACTACTCTGTTTCACTAAGTGAAATGTTGAGTTGCCTTTTCGTTGGCGGTTGTTGAGACGTCTGTACCAGTTGTGACGAGGGTACACTCCTCACGTGTTTCATTGGACTTGACTGTGGACTGTGTGACCGGTCGACAGGGGATGCTTACTCCTCCATGGCACCTGATCCCAGCTCTTGGTTTCCAGAGGTCCGTGTTTGTCCATTTTTACCGGATTTGTATCTATGTCCTGGACATCCTATTGATATTATACTTTGGTATCTGAAATTTTTATATTCATATGTATTATCATTTAAGGTGATGCTCTCTAAGAGATAAATGTCCAGTTTATACTATGTAGATGGTGGCGGTGAAGATGTATGTATGTAGCAATAATGAAAACAGTACGATGGGGACGATGTAACATGTAGTTGTTTACTGAAATGGAGCAACCTTAATTAAGCAACACTTGTGACGTAAATCCCTACATAAAATGAATGATAAACTACAGTACATAAACAGGCACATGAAGCAAACTAAATAAAGACTATGGTTACGACTTTTGTGGTTGATTTTCAGCTTTAACTGAGAGCTAAACGACTAGCCAATAAACTACTTACACAAGTATATGTTGTTGAACGCTTGGAGTCATCGTTTAAGAAGTTTTATGGTCGATACGGGGATCTTGTTAAACATTAAGTCCCCATCTCAGGCCACAGACAGTGACTCCGTTTCACCAATCATGCTTTTCACCGAACTTGACCTCATCACCAAAATGGACCTTTTTACCGAATTTCACCCGTTCATCGAACTAGAAAGGTTTCCATGGAACATTGGCGACGGGTGTGGCATGCCAGCAGAAGACGCTAACTCCTTCCGGACACCTGGTCTTAACCCGTTTGGGATTCGTAATTGTTCTTCATGTTGAGAACATTTGCACATCTAATCCGTCGTGTTATAATTGACTTGAGTTTTGATTATTGATTGGTACTTCTTCAATTTTACTTTTAACTACAGACCAGAAACCATACCGTGACAATTTCGAAAACGGGAACTAAAGGAACAGTGAAGACATGACATCCTTCTGCGTTCAGTGACCCAGAATTGATCGCTGAGCTGATAAGATTACATGACAATTTATATGCATTGGTCCCAGCAGACAAATTCTAATAGGACATAGATTTATTACTATAACTGTCTTTTAGAAGATCCAGCATTTAAATAAAATTTAGATTATTTTACATATGTACGTGATCCCCTTGCAAAGAATCAAAATCTCTCAAAATCATACATCATTAATGCGCTCTTTTAAAATACCTATGATGACTGATGTACAATAACAAAAAAGATACACACAGGAAAGATAATTTTTAAATTCCTGTATATTTTGTAAAAAATGCTGAAAAAAAAAAAATTTAACTATTGATTAATAAGATCTTACCATTCTTATATGCCTGAAACAATGAACCTGACCTTATTTTAAAAAATAATATATAGGTACATAAGAATTCCATGCCTGTTCATATCTCTAATTTGCTATTGTAAAACTATTTGTTCGGGAGAACACAGTTCATTCCCCTGTAAATGAGAGGTCGAATTTAGAATGGAAGAGGCATTTTTAAGCTAAATGATTGAAGCATGGACCCACATGCCACACATGAGGCTGTTGTGATTAAGGGCGAATTCAAGACGTGGTGAATATGTTTTCTGTGAAAGGGTGAAAATATCCAGTAGCGAAAATATGTAGGTATACAGCATAGTATGGTATCTATTCTCGAACGCTTTCTTTTTTTGACACTTTCTCGCTGAGCGTGTATAAACAAAATTTTGTCAGACTTTTTGGAGATATTGTCTGTTTTCATACAAAAAATAAAACATGGACGAAAATGACGATTGATATTTCCAGTAAAACCGTAAGGTAATCATCTGTCTAGCAAACCATCCAACATTTTCTTTTCACAAACACGGACAAATTAATGTCACAAGCTCAAAATAAATAAACTCTGCTGTCAGAGAATAGGTCATCCCGTAATCACAATTACAGAGTTTAGGTTGAATTTTTAAATTCGCTGTTTGTTTATAATTTCTACCAATACAGATTATTATGCATATATAGGTGGCCTATTACGATATACAACTGCACAGTAATTCGATCAGTTGAACTTAAAATATTTGCAAAAAACAAATAAATAAAACCACACACACACACCACACATACACACAAAATAAAAAAATCGATTTTCGTCCAAGAATAAGTATCACACGTGTATAGCTGTGTGAATGTGTCTATAAATATGTTTGTATATACCTAATGTAATTGTTTTTACTGTGATTAGTGAGTTAATCTACAGTGAAACCTGCCTTGTGAGACCACTCTCGTGGAGACCAAATTCCCCAAAGCATGCAGTTAAATATTCATTTAAATAAAACCTCTCTTAAGAGACCTTCTGTCTTGAAAGACCACATTTCAATGACAGAAGAGGTCGTCTATCAAGACAGGTTTCACGGTATTGATAAACGTCTAAGACAAATATCTCATCTAAATTGTTACATTCGATTTTACTCTCTCGTTTTCTGATACCATTTGTTATTTAGTGTGACTGCGCTCATTGCCCTGTGCAGTGATTGTTTTTCTTTACGATTTTGTCTGCAACACAAACTAGGTAATTTTAACCAATGCACAGCGAATTTGTGAAAATATTAAGGTGGCGATGTTTTCAAAATTTAGAGATAAAAGTAATTACGAGGCAGATTATTTTCCTAATAATTTCACGAGTCGGTGACAAATTAGTCCGAAATAGATTACAGCTGAGGCGTTGATATATTCGATTCGCTGTAGTGATTCTAGTACATATATAGAAAGGAAGCATGTCGATTTCTTTGAATATTTACGGGGATCTAGTGTGAAAGCATATGAGAAAAAGACATTTTATGGAGATAATGTTCGATATACATTTGAAGATGAAAGTTTCTTTTGCATTCACACAGTCAGTTGAAGATGGAAACAATATATTACTATGGTGAACTTAAAACGGATACGAAAGATGAAATAAGGTATGAAAGTTTTGTGTATTTATCCCAGAAGTTTAATAATTGATCTCTGTGTCTTGTGTAATTTTGTCTTGGTTTGTCAGATGACATTACATTTAATACTGATAATAGGCTTAGATATTTGCTTTCTGTAAGAATTTATATTAAGTCGATGTTTGCAGAATATTGCTGTTGTAATCATGGAACACTTATTGAAGGAAACACATGGAAAATCAAATATATACTTGACCTACCACCCTCTAGATGTAATATGATGCAAGGTATTTGGCGTATACAAAAGATCAATACACGAATTTCAGATTTGTACAGTTCCGAGTGAAGACAACATTTCCCAGAACAAAGTTTATTGTTTAATAGTTCCTTTACGTAAGATTGTATTTTCATACTTATCTTCGACTTAATGTGATTACGACAGGAATGTAAGAAATTTTAAATATCAATTTCGGTTTTACAGAGTTGAGAGAATGGACCATGCCTTAAATTTAACAGAAGATGAAGATAGATATTTTGGACGTTTTGATCATAATCAGAGCTTGAATATATCGGAGGTTCCGATTGGCACTATGATACTTGAAAATGCTTCAGCTTTCCCTTGTGTAGATAATGTAACGGAGAGTGATAACCGGCTATTTGTAACTGACAAAACAATATGGACACCGGAAGTTATTCAACGGGTAGCATCACTCATATTTATTATGATTTTATCCATAGTTGGAAATACCATCATTATAATTGTACTGAATTGTAGCAGATATAGAAAACGGAACAGCAGGGTGAATATTTTTATCATAAATTTAGCGATTGGGGATCTTGCTGTTTGTTTTGTTACCATGACTACAGAGATTTTATTTGTTGCTTTCGGGGAATGGGTGCTAGGAGCCGCTGCCTGTAAAATTTTAACTTACGTTGAGGTAGTAACATTGGCTAGCACCACATTTATTTTGACATCAATGGGATTCGATCGTTACATGGCGATTTGCCGTCCATTTCGTTTTCGGACTTCTATAACAAGAGCTCGTAGAATGATATTTGTGTCATGGGTTTTAGCGTTTGTATTTGCAATTCCTCAATTGTTTATATTTGTGCAAACAGTGGATGGAGTATGGCCTGACGGTAACCTTAAATACGGATGTAGGAGTAGAGGCTACACTGCCAGTTGGCAACGAAAAGTTTATTTCACTTTTATGACCTCATATATTCTACTCATTCCCGCCGTTTTAAT
>BROG01000225.1:570000-880000 GCA_030159075.1 Atrina japonica | reverse complement strand
ATTTTTAAATCATTATTTTCAAGTACAAGAATCTTTATTTTGTCATATGTTTTTATAAGCTAAAACACTTAAATTTCAATTCAAAATAAACCAGGAAATAATCAATAATGGTACCACCTTTACCTTACACTACGGTAGCCTGAATCCATCACCACGAATAAGGATTTCAATTTATCCGTTTATATATATATATATATATATTTGTCCTTTACTTTATGTACTTGTAAGTAAATTTACAAAAAATTAAATGGAAAAACGTGTAAGTCAAAACACTATAAATAACTATTCTTTATACAACACATCACAACATAAAACTTTGAACGTAAATTTTTATGTATAAATGTGTTAAGAATTATTTAGTATGCATAATACCATTGTAATGAAATTGTATCATGGCAATGTTAAAACTGAAATAACAAATGTCTATTGATACAGTCTGAGAGATGTGCAATCATTCCAAAACTACATACTTTTGTTACTCAGAACAGTGGCGGATTTGAAAATTGAATGAAAATTTGTCAAATTTCCTTTTTGTGTGGAAAATTGTCACATTACCAAAATATTCGAAGAAATTCGAGGTTACGACACTCTGTAATTTGAAATCCCTGAAACGCCACTGTAAAGAATCTTTTAGCTAATATGTTCTGCTTATTACATTATCTCGAAGGGCTGGAAATTATATGTAATTTATAAGACATTGAAAAAAATATCTCTTTTGCTAACTGCTAAATATATAACTACTGGCAGAGGACAAATTCTCGCCGAGTACCAATTCTCGCCAGTGTTATAATTTAACGGTAAAATGGTAATATTACAGCATGCATGGTATTTTGAAGGAAAAATAGAGTATATTTGACAATTGTTTTTGAATAACATGTTTATTACATCTAGTGAGACAGGAGAATACATATCTAAAACGAGTGCGTTGCACGGGTGTTAAATATGAATTCTCCTGTCTCACGAGATGTAATAAATATGTTATTCAAAACAATTGTCAAATATTCTATTTATTACATTTTCCAGTTAAATTTCGTTAGGCCTAGATTTTACCGATGTTCTGTACATGTAGGCTAGGTTAAAAATGTTAACAAACCACGTTTTGACACAGGGACTCGGAAATCTTTTTAAAGCGTAATATGATCAATGAAAACTGAAGCCTGGAGGGACGTATTACGTGTTAAAAAGGATTTCCAGGCCCCAGTGGTTTTAGATTGAAATACATCACTTGATGCCTCAAAGGTCATGCCAAACTTATCGATAGACCTGAACAGCAAAATTGCTTCAAAGTTAGCCTTATTCGATGTTCATATTCTGTACTGTATCTCCAGTGTCACTGAATCATTTTAAAACCCATTGAACTGTTGACTCAAATAGTGGATACATGAAACTTTTCCACTGCTTTTCGACCACTTAAACCCACTCCATCAAAACATAATATCGCCTGCTTTTCCGTCGAGACAGAACAAGTCTGTGCGGAGCCATTTTGGTTAGTCTCGATACGGCGTTATAAATAGCTCACACGAAAATGTGATTAGTTTATAATCAAACATTGAATTGAAAATTATCAATACATTATAGATGGGATTGATTAATCGGATTTTCATTTGTGGCCTGGCACTGTCTTTCGATTGGCTTAATGAAAAATATGTATTTTTCATTAAACCAATCAATATACAGTAAAATCAATGAAAAATAAAGCTTTTATTTAATTGATAAATTTAATAAAAATGTAATAAATATATTTATTCAGAATACTTTTGGGAAATATTGGTCACATACATGCTACAAAAACAAAATAATATTTCCAATTAGCACCTGGATATGAAAGCATGAGTTGGAGGGTGAGTGTCACATGATCGGCGATTTAATCGATAACTTTAGTCTTCAAAATAAAAGCAAGATATGGAAAAGTACCTGGAAACAAATTCAAAGCCCCTGGAGAAGCGGAAAAAATCGTTGTCCGAATTTTGTTGGATTTGATTTGATTTTTTGTTTTACGCCATACTCAACAATCTTTCAGTCACATGATGGCGTCCAGTTTTTATTGGTGGAGGAGAAACCCCGGTTACCCGGGTAAAGACCACCGACCTTCCGCAAGAACGAATTTTGTTGGACTAAACATTGGAACTCAATATGTTGACTATTGCAGTTAGAGAGGATTAAGAAATCCCAGTATCGAAATGGGCAAACGTCTTTAATAGCTGATGAGAAAATGTTAATATAAATATGCAATCCTTTTATCAACGAATTTCTGCAGAGAAAAACATGTTAACTTGATATAATACAATCATCATTTGCTTTCTCTTTCTTCTTCTGACATACTCGTAATGTTATCGTAAATATCTGGAAAACTTCTCAAAATTGAACTATTCATTTTTTTTACGTTGGCCAGAATTGGTACTGTAGGTTTAAAAGGGAGGAAGTAAATACGAGGCAGCAATCGCCCTAGTTCTCTTGTGAACGTGCACGGATTCTAAAAATAATTCGTTTACAAGTTTCTCGGACATCGCTCTATATAATATATAAATATATTGTCATATTTGGGATATTTTTACTTCGCAGAGGACATATACTGTAGATTACATAAGTGTGGCATGAACTAGTTTCCTTCCGAGTTTTTAAGCGGAACACCATACAATTTCATACCTTTGCTAATATTCATTATAAACATAACTATAGTGGATCTTTGTAGATGTATTTTAAATGAGGGAAGATATGTAAAAATAACCAATATACAGATTCCATGGTTCAATGGTGGGTTATAAAGATTGTACTTCTAGAAAGTACAAGTGTTAATACCTTGCCAGTTAATATTACATATATGAATATTGGAGATTGGGTTTAGAATTTCAGTCTCAACCTACCAACGTAGGGAGCGGTTATATTTATTTCCCATGCGGATGACACATCTGTATATCATGTGAATGACGTAATATCTTTTTCTCGCTGCAACAGTTTGATCGTTGTAACAATTTATTATATATTTGCTGTTACAACATTAATTATCACTAACTTGATTAATATCGTATTTCACACAGGTACAAGAAACATCAATTACAACTAATTTAACAGATTGTAAAAAGAGACTATAGTTCTAGGTAATTTTTAAGCTGAACAAGCAGTTTTTATTTGTAAGGCACATTATTATAGCTGTTTATTAGAAGAACTAGGGTTAATACGAATTCTGGTAATCCTACATACACACGTAACCCAATTTCAAAGGACGACTTTCTTCAAAATTACGTGTCCGCATTACGTTCTTTTGATGTACCTACAACCATATTGGTCAGTGTAAGCAGAGATACATAGCAGGATCCAGCAAATGTTCTGCCAAACCTTTATCTTTACCCTTACCAAAATACTAACAGCAGTTAAGGAGAAACTTCAGCAGGACTGTACAGTTGCTTATTACAAAAGCGGTGTAACTCAGATGTGGATACTTAAAAATTCTAAACAACTTTTAGAAAGTTTGAAGGCACACAAGATTCACACAAGATTTTCTTAGATTCACAGTATCAAAACATACATCTTTTCTACTCTTTACACAACGATTCCAAATGAAAAATTAAACGAGAGACTTTTTAGTATCAAAGAAAACTGTTTTTCACTTAAGGTGGTATACGGACATTTAAATACCTAGTCATTGGTTATCATGACACTTATTTTGTCAAACACCACTGTGGTTCTACACATAAATGCACTGAAGTTGATGAAAAAGATGTTGGAATTACTAACAGACAATATATTTATAATGTTCTGAGATGTGATCTTTCAACAAACCTATATGAACCTATTGTGTTTCTTTATTGGCTGACCACTACCTTTATTCATATGAAGCATTTCAGAAACTGCTGAATCAAAAGAAGAAAATGTAAGCAGTGTCCTTTAATTTGACATTCATATATATTTTGCCAATTTTTTTAGAAATAAATAATGACAATTTTCATATATATGTCAATGCGATATTTCCAGGCGAACTAGAAATTAAAGATACAACAAAATCAAGAACACAGGCTTCCTATTTAGACATTTTACTAACTAAAGACACAGACGGGAAATTAACAACTAAGCTATACGACAAATGCGACGATTCCGACTAATCCCGTCGCTAATTTTCCACATTTAATTAGTAATAACCCACAATGTCCCGCATATGGAGTTTATATTTCACAAATGATCAGATATACAAGGGTGTGTTCAACATATGAACATTTCAAATGTAGAGGTACTCACTGACAAATTGTTGACACAGGGATATCGAAAACCGCGTTTGATGCCATTGTTCCGCAAAATTTACGGTCGGTATAATAGTTTTGTTTGGAACTACTCTGTTTCACAAAGTGAAATGTTGAGTTACCTGTTCGATGGTGGTTTTTGAGACGTCTGTACCAATTATGACGAGGATTCGTTCCTCACGTATTTCATTTTGATTTGACTCACGGCGGGTGTGACCGGTCGACAGGGGATTATTACTCCTCCATGGCACCTGATCCCACCTTTTGATTTCACAACGTCGTTCTTTGTCTAATTTTCACCATATGTGTACCTATATCCTGGACATCCTAGTTATTTATACCTTGGTATCTTAATCTCTTTATATTAATTACAACCTAGGGTATGGACAGAAAAATTCCTTTCAGGCAAATTAACTGGGAAATACTAACTAAGAACCACCAGTGTAAGATCTTCAATAGATGTTCTTTAAATATATACATATACAGAGAGAGAGAGAGGAGAGAGAGAGAGAGGGGGGGATGAGAGAGAGAGAGTGATTATAGGGAAATTAGTTAAGCAAACATTCAAAACCTGTGGGGTTAATCGAGGTGGCGAATAAAAAGTGGTTAAAGAGGTTATACTACACATAAACACACATATATCTATCGATCGATCTATCTATCTATCTATCTATCTCTCTATCTATCTATCTAACTATATATATATCTATCTATCTATCTATCTATCTATCTATCGACAGGCGGGTGTGACCGGTCGACAAGGGTTGCTTACTTCTCCATGGCACTTGATCCCACCTCTTGGTTTCCAGAGGTCCGTGTTAGTCCATTTTTACCAGATCTGTATCTATGTCTTGGGCATCCTAAAGATTTATAAATTGGGATATAAATATATATATATATATATATATATATATATATATATATATATATATATATATATATATATATATATATATATATATATATATATATATATATATATATATATATATATATATATATATATATATATACTTAATTCATCGGCAGCCATATAGAGCTGTCTTTCCCACATTTATGTCTACGTGTTTCATCATTGTCTGATAAAAACCACACTTGCCTAACACTACCGCTTACTTTATTTGGGTTTAGATATAATAGGTATTAACTCAATTATGTTTCTTGACTTTTTGTTTTGTTGTCATTATGTTCTATTTGTTATTTTATATAAAACATATATTATTATGCTGCTTTTGGTTCATAGATTAAGTGTAATTTCACAACAGCTATATCTATAAAGTAGCAAAAACCTGGTAACAAATATGTAGGGGTTGAAGAAGTTTACGCTTACTATGCGCTCTAAACAATAAAATTGTTTTGATATTTCACTGTCATGATGTGAAGTCTTCACTAGTCTTGTAGTGTGAATTAGGTGCTATCGTAATTTGTTTATATATTCATACATTCTGCATTAATCATCTTATCATACTGCACGTATGACAGGATATGAAAAGTACAGATATCAAAATTTGTACCAACCAACAGACAAAATATAACTGAGATGAACAGTGGACAAATGTCAAGGTGGGATAGACTGCAAGGGTAGAAGAGTTATTCCCACAGTTGTGCTTAATTCCAGATCAAAACAAAGTAGAAATAAACCCTGGCCATCACCGGTTACGATCACTGCACAATCAACTATCGAATTAGTATATCATTTTTTCAGTTTTGGAATGTATTTGCAAAGAAGATCAACATATCGAGCGTAAATTTTTGATAATGTGCACTTCGAAAGGGAGTGGGTATCAATGGCCAAGTTGATATAGCATTGTACTTTGAACCATGAGGTATATTACCTCTAAACAAAAAGGATTTGTGCTCCGATGCTACCTGAGGCGATTTAGATGATCGTCTTTAGCATTTATTTTAGTTTCCTTTGTACAATTATAACTTTTGGCCGCCTCATATAACTAAACAATTGTTGAGTCAGGCGTTAATCAACATTCAAAGAAAAGTCAAACACAGTACTTTAGAAGTGATTCATTATATTCTTGATACTAAGATAGATGACAAGTAACATCTTAGGGGTGTAAAATATAAAATATTAGCTACGGGAAAACACCCCCCTTTTGAAATATCAGAGGCGGGATCAGGTGGGGCCAATACGTCCCAATCGATCTCACCTATCACGTGTCCATACTCAATTAAAGATTTATAAAACAATCTTAAACTTCGGTAAACAATGTAGCCTTTATTACAATGCTGCTTTAACACAAATTTCAGACTGAAAACCTATAGTTAGAAGTACTGTCCGAAATGTACATTGTCCCACTTTTCTCTTTGATACTACACACTTTTTATGACGAACCGTGACGTAACGTGATTACTCAAAAATGGTCCATTAGTTATAGATTGAAATCAATACAGACGATTAAACAATCGTTATGGAACATATTAATTGTCTCATAAAAATTAAGTACCATTTTATATTAAATATTTGATATAGCCTTTACTCGAACTACAAATATATAGAACCCATACTTTGGTTTATTTAAACATACGAGTCTCTATTAATGTTTTAAGTCATGGAATGTGTTACGTGCTAGGAAGCAATTTTATGTATTACAATCAAATACAAAACACAACTGGCAGTGTTTGTTGATAAAATTATAGGAAATTCCCCAAATAAAAGAAAATGTTTTCTTCTCACTGTTTGACAGTGTGTGGGCTGTATCGTCTGATGTTTATATGGTCTGCAATGCTTTAAAGCATTAGGGCATGCCATGTACGAATCATAGATATTGAACGTTTACATATGAGTGTTGGAAACTCCGTGGTAGAGTGGTAAAAGCATCGCGCGTTAACCCATGGAGACTCTCACTTCCTATGTTTGAGTCCCGCTACTATCAGCGGAGGTTTGAGTCCTATCAGTGCAAGTTCTAGTCCTGTTCCTATCAGCGCAGGTTCGAGACCCGCTCCTATCAGTGCAAGTTCTAGTCCCGTTCCTATCAGCGCAGGTTCGAGACCCGCTCCTATCAGTGTTCGACTCATGCTCCTATCAGCGCAGGTTCGAGACCCGCTCCTATCAGTGCAAGTTCTAGTCCTGTTCCTATCAGCGCAGGTTCGAGACCCGCTCCTATCAGTGCAAGTTCGAGTCATGCTCCTATCAGCGCTGGTTAGAGTTCCACTCCTGTCATCGCATGTTAGAGTTCCACTTTTATCAGAGCAAGTTCGCAACCCACTGGAACTTAAGCTTATATCTGTGAGAAAGTTTGCAAGTATACTTGAGGAAGGTCTCTTCACGTGTACATTATAACCAGGTTCTCTCCGCCACTATTAAAAGGAAATACTTTGGAACGTGGCGTAAAACACTATTTACAATTCAAATACAGATGAGTGTTAAAAGTTAAAAAACCAAGCTTACGATACACGTGAATAGACACGAACGAATCAAATACAATAAAATGTGTAATTGTTTTGGCTCAGAGAACTTATCGACAGTTTGTTTCAAGAGAGCATTGAAAAAACCAAAAGATCGGATATAAAAAAGATGCTGGAATTTCTAATAGACAATATATTAAGATTGTTCGGAGACGTGGTCTTTCAACAAAGTGTCGGCATTTGTATGGGAACCAGTTGTGCTCCTTTATTGGCTGACCTGTTCCTTTATTCATATGAAGCATACTTCATTGAGAAATATTATATAACCTGAATCGACCTTGCCTAACTTTCGGATGACGTCAAGTAGTCTAAGTACAAACTATTGTGACGAAACTGAACGGAATTGGATAACTCGAAAATGGTCTATTTTCACACATATGTCAATGCGATGTATTCCGGTTCGATGGCGGTTTTTTAAACGTCTGTACCAATTATTACGAAAATTCGCTCCACACTTATTTCATTTTAATTTGTTTGTGGACTCACGGCGGGTGTGACCTGTCGACAGGGGATGCTTACTCCTCCATTTCACCTGATCCACCTCTTGATTTCAAGAGGTCCGTGTTTGTCCATATTTTTTACCAGATTTGTACCTATATTCTGGATATCCTAATGATTTATACCCTGGTATCTTAGACTTTTTATATTAATTGTTTTATACACTTGGAAGATCAAATAGATAATTGCTTGCAGTGGTATAATGGCTAAAGTTATCTTTCAGGCTGAAAATTCATGTTCGATTGTCACCGGAATTTGGCTTTCAGTGACTTTAATAAAGTATCTTTCCGTTTTTTAATTTCTAACTGCATATACCATATGCATTCCAGGAACCGGATTGTCATGATTCAATAGGGATCCGCATAGAAATTACTACTTATTTATACGAATTAATGATACGATATGTCCGTTTCTGTCAATTAATATATGCTTTATGTTCTGGCAGCAATTAAACTTTTCAAAATTGAATATTGTTGAAAATTCTAATGTACCACCTGTGTGATGAAGTACAAAATGCATGGACATTTGATTATCCTGATGTTGACAGCTTTCATTAACGAGATGTACAAACTTCTAATGAACAACGGGGACATCTATTTCTATCTATCTATCTATCTATCTATCAATCTATCTATCTATCTATCTATCTTTCTATCTATCTATCCAAGCATATAGTGAAGATATACTGGAAATTCTATGTAGCTCCTTTGGTACAGGCCTATAATGCCACTAAAATTGACTCAACTGGGCACTCACCTCACTATTTGATGTTTGGTTGGCACCCCCGTTTGTCAGTTGATGCATTTCTAGTTACTGGAAGTGCATCAATCAGTGATCATAACTATGGATCATATGTTCAAAAACTACGGGGTAAGCTCAACTATGCTTATAATGTAGCGGCAAAAGAGAGTGCCAAAAGTGGAAGTAAAAATAAAGAGCAATATGACAGAAAAATTAAAGACTTGCGTTGAAGTACAAGACCAAGTCCTGGTACGTAAAGTAGGGCTCAAAGGTAAGTGTAAACTGGCTGACAAGTGGGAGAAGGTTGTCTATATCGTAAAAGATAGACCCAACTTAGACATTCCTGTATATAAAGTGCAAAAAGAATCAGGGAAAGGTCCTGTTCGTACGCTACACAGGAACCTTCTTCTGCCTTTACAGCAATCCCCACTGTCTCACAACGTCTTATAGTAGGTCTGATCAAACTAAGAAACAACCAGCAACTCATTCTAAAATTTACTTTACTATTTCAGAGTCAGACTCATCAGCAAGTTCGGATGAGGAGGAAAATGAGTATACCTCTAGATATCTTATTCCTCAACGAAGAGTAGGGGTAAAACTTCCTTTAACACGACAGGTTGTTAGGGAAAGAAATGCTCTTTCAACAGAAAATAATAAAAAAGATTTCAATCCCGAGTGTAAGTAGAAATATTGATACTTCCAGTACCCAGAAATCTAATCAACTTACACAATCTCCAATTCATTCTGATTTATCTCATGAGAATATAACACCTGACAATTCCTGCAAAGTTGTCTCCCCTGTTGCAACTTTACCTAAACGTTTGCGTAAACCACTCGACAGATATGGCGAATGGGTAAATTACCAAAAAGTAGGAGATGAAATATTTCTCTCATAGGGATTAGGTCAAAACACTTATTACCATTTGGATATAGTATAGTTAAATCATTCGGAAATTTTCCTCATGTATAGGGACTGTCCCAACCGTTTGGTATGCGAATAGATATGCAGCCTAAATGATCTTTAATACGTTTATTACAGTTAATTGTAGTAAAATTGTAGATTCTACTATTGGGATTTTTTTAGTTAACCTGGAATCAATGCAGTTGTTCCAAACTGCAGTTATATTTTATAGTACATACAGATTTGTATTGATAATGTAAGATGATGTTACATTACATGTACTAACTTTAATATATTGAATTTTATAATAAGGTATGTTTTGAAAATTTCAAACCATGCATATTCAATAATTGTGTACAAAATTTGGTATATTAGTAGATGTAGTGCACAAGATATTTGAACATTTATTTTATCAGTGTTATTCAAAAATTCATTAGCATAATTGTGTAAATATCCATCGGATGTTTAATATAAATACCAGGAGACATTTAAATTGTAGTGGGGAAGTATGTTACCCAGGATACATGTATTTATACATGTGAATATTTTATTGAGAATTATAGAATGTCCTGTGTTAATGTGTGAGTCTAAGTTTTATACTGTCTGTGAGAGTACATGTATTTTCGTTTACAACCTAACCTGAAATTGACATGTGTCTGAACACTTTTTGGATTTGTACTCACGGACGTCACTCTAATTTAACAAAAGAAATTGAACTGACCGCGTACCTCATTCCCAGATTTAACATTTCAACTAGAAAGACCTAAAATTTGGAAAAGTCACATACTCAAAATCCCATATTTAAAACCGGATCTGTTTGGTAAGAAATTTTTATTTACTTATAAATTATGTAAATTTAATAGTCCATTTTTTTTGTAAATTTCGTCTTTTTAAGATTTTTTATGTTGTCTCGTCTTGGTTTTAATTCGTCGTTTGTACTATCAAGTTGATATTAAGTTGAATTAATAAAATAAGATCGAACAGAATATACAATCTAAGTGTTTTGTGTGTGATATTAGACCTAGACGATTTACCAATATTATTTCTGTGCTCCGCCTACGATAAAAAATACATGGACTTACCACGGGTCACACACACACACACACACACACACTAACACAGATATATATATACATAGTGTGTGTGTGTGTGTGTGTCATATCTAAAAAATATCGCAATGCTAATATCTTAAAGAAGGCTGAATCTATTCGGATAACTATTGATTTAAACGACTCTCACGATACTGTTAATGCGATAAATACATATAAAATTTGTCCCGATCTTCAGAAATTAAAACATGAATGTACAACAAATAAAATTAGTAGGCCTAAGTTTAAACACATACAAAATTTATTCTTAATGCAACAGTGTGAACGGAGGTTCTTGATGTATAAATGTGTGGAGAATTACCTAGCATGCATGCAGAACATAGAATCATTATAATGGCCATTGACTAAACTAAAATAACAAATGTCTATCCAGACAGTCCTTATCGCTTCATTATGAATTTGCTTTGTCCAGTTGTCATTGATGAAATCGGTTCAGTGCTTATACATGTATTTATTCATTGTGTTTTCCAAGTTTTTACTTTTCTTTCATAGGACTTTAAATTTCCACACGAAATGCGCATCCATTCTTGTACTCACAGTTCCTGGAACTGACATTGAATATTATGAGATCATGAAGAAAAATATATTTATAATAATCATATTATGTCAGCGCCAACAAATGGTAAATATAGAAACTTGTCATATTCGTTTACTGTTTGCTTGTCTGTTGTTGTTTAATGTCCCACTCACGAATGCCGGTGATGGGCTTCAAATTTTGGTCTATGCTCGGCACTTACGGCCATTGAGCGGTGAGTGTTCTTTAACGTGCCGACACCAACTATGACATGGAACCTCGAGTTTTACTGTCTCATCCGAAGGACAGGAAACCAACTACCGCCGGCTGGACTCGAACTCACGATCTCACGATCAAGAGCCGAGCGCGCTATCGACTGATCCCGGCCGGCTCGTCATCTTCGTTATGTAATTCTAATTAAATTTACCAAAAAATAAAATGAAAATACAATAAGTTGAAACAATCATAAAAACTATTCTTTATGTAACAGATGGTAGCGTAAAATTGAAAGTAAGTTACTGATGTATAAATGTATGAAGAATTACCTATTATATGTACATAGCATATTATCATTATAATGATACTGTATTATCAGATTGTGTAAAATAAAATAACAAATGTCTGTCGATACAATCCTAGATCGGGGCAATACTTAAAATTGCATACTTTTGTTATTGTGACCAGGGCGAATCTAGGCGAAGATACAGCAGACGTACTCCTTAAGTTGGCAAAAATGTACAAAACTTTTGATTTTTTTTTATATTGCACCCCTTTTAACTTGAAATCCTGGATAGGCCCTTGGACAAGGATTCTAAAAATGTTTTTATCAAGTATTTTATCGTCATTCTCCTCGAAATGCTAAGTTTTCTATGTTATTATCCACACAGAATGAAAAAGACATAATTTGTCTATGGTTTACATTTCTTATTGTATGGTCCATTGTCACTCGGACTGGAATTTAGAGATTCCGTGGTTCAACACGCGATGCTTTTACCACTCGGCAATGGAAACTCCTTTTTTATTGTAAAAACATTGTTAAAACACATTTATAATTTTAATCATTGGTTTATTCAAGTTAATTCTCCAGGTTAACAATGCAGGGTCTCATACTGTTCCTAACGCCCATTATAAATGTAACTATGTGAATCTACGTGTGTAGAACTCCCAAATATCGTAACTAGATTATTCCCCCTTCTATGACAAATGATCAAACCGCAATTAATATATTTCAGTTACAAAAACAAACACTGAAACAGAA
Source organism: Atrina japonica (assembly GCA_030159075.1). Taxonomy (NCBI): domain Eukaryota; kingdom Metazoa; phylum Mollusca; class Bivalvia; order Pterioida; family Pinnidae; genus Atrina; species Atrina japonica. Next base: position 867,324 of record BROG01000225.1, on the reverse strand, counting down.
GAATACAAATGAACTATTTGGATATTAAATATGGATTATCTAATTGTTACCTTTTTTTCGTTTGTTTTTTCTTTCTTGGTGCTTATTTTTCTCTTACGTTAATGCGTTTCTACCCTGTTAAGTTCAACACTTGATAGAAATATCCCTCTGTATCTGCTCATGTTGCAAGGTGATGACGGATTTGTTTCGCACCATCGTTAAAACATACTTCCAGTAATATCTACAGAGAGATTGTGTTAATGATTATAACAACGGTAGTGTAATGCTCTGGATCAGTTTTACATTTGTAGTGTGAAATACAAAGCACATGGATATTAATCATGACGCATCCTCATTGTTTAAAGCCGACACTTTACAAGACGTGCTTTATTCTGTTGAGCACCTGGGAGCCGTATCTATCTATCGATCTCTCTATATGCATCTATCTATCTATCTATCTATCTATCTGTTTATCTGTCTATCTGTCCGTCTGTCGGTCTTCCTATTTCATATTTTTCTGTCATCTATCTATCTATCTATGTATCTATCTATCTATGTATCTATCTATCTATCGATCTATCTCTGCCTATCTGTCCGTATCTGTTTATCTGCCTATCTGTCCGTCTGTCTGTCATCTGTCTATCTATCATATCTTTCTATCTATCTATCTATCTATCTATCTATCTATCTATCTATCTATCTATCTATCTATCGATCTATTTATCTATCTTTCTATCTGTTTATCTGCCTATCTATTTGTCTGTCGGTTTTTCTATTCATATATTTTTCTGTCATCTGTCTGTCTGTCTGTCTGTCTGTCTGTCTATCTATCTATCTATCTATCTATCTATCTATCTATCTATCTATCTGTTTATCTGCCTATCTATCTATCTGTCGGTTTTTCTATTCATATATTTTTCTGTCATCTGTCGGTCTGTCTGTCTGTCTATCTATCTATCTATCTATCTATCTATCTATCTATCTTTCTATCTGTTTATCTGCCTATCTATCTGTCTGTCGGTCTTCCTATTTACATATTTTTCTGTCATCTGTCTATCTATCTATCTATCTATCTATCCATCTATCTATCTTTCTATCTATCTATCTATCTATCTATCTATCTATCTATCTATCTATCTATCGATCTAGTCTATCTATTTATTTATGTGTCTATCTATCTTTCTGTTTATCTACCTTTCTATCTGTCTGTCGGTCTTTCTATTTATCTGTCATCTGTCTATCCATCTATTTGCCCATTTGTCTGTTATAATTTTGTCAATTAATTTGTTATCAGATTCGAATACTCATGGCCACTTCCCGATGTGAATTCGAATATTCCTCTCTTCCTACACACGTATAGTTTTCTTTACTAAAACCTGCTTCATCCAATACCTACAAACAAAGTATGTTCATGATTATCACGACTGCTAAGATATAAATACATGTACATACATATATGCCGAAACGAAAACCGTTCTCTTATTCTTCATCAAAATAATGACCGTATCACCTAAAGAACAATATATAATGTGATTGACAGAATGAAACTGATCTAAATACACTTTTGTGACATTTATGAGGAAATATTACTCCTTTACGATCTTCATACATATACATGTATGAACTATATTGCCACAGTGTTCGAGTTTTTATACAATGACATTACTACTGAGCATATATAAAATTCCGCGGGTTTTCCAAACACCAGCTTATGTTTCTGATCAAAATTAATATCTCGCTCAACGTATTCCAATCGATTGCAATTATATAATGGAACTTCCAAAAACAAAACCATTGACCATAGGTCAATACTTCCAGTTTGTTTTATTTTAAAGCTGACATCTCAAATTGTAAGCCAGTTTTACTACATATAAATAATAATATAATTTTTTAATCATCCCCAGTGCTTTAGTTCCATTAGTAGCCATATTTGTTCTGATTTTCGAGTAAAAGCTAACCTCCAAAAGAGATATAAGAGGCGAATTTGCAAAATCAGTCGTCATTGTCTAACTACAGTGGCAATGAGAAACGTATGAAGAAATAAAGCATGAGTAAAACGAACTTGTTAGTATCAACAAATGGAGCTCAAATAATCTGTTATGGTATGAATTTCAACGAATCAAGGTCAACTCAGAAGTATATGTTCGAATATTCGGCTCGTTGTACAAGATCACTCGCACTCATTCCGAATAATTGGATTGTAATGTTTCACGACAATGTCTCTTCTAACGTTATTTCGATTATGTCTTTAAAAACATACAATGTTCCGGAGTCGACCTGGCTCAGTCGGTTACGCGCTCGACCTTTGATCGTAAGGTTCGAGTTCGAGTCCAGCCGGCAGCAGGTTGCTTTCTTGTCTTTCGAATGAGACAGTAAAAACCGATGTCCCGTGGCACAGAAGATGTCGGCCCGTTAAAGAACTCTTACTACTCAATGACCGTAATTGCCGAGCATGGGACAAAATTTGAAAATCTTCACCGGCACTTGGTGACGTCTCCATTAGAGTGAAAGATTCTTGATTGGGACGTTAAACAGCAATAAAAACATTAAATCCGACTGCTCACTTTACCGAGTACATCTGAATGTGTGCCGCTATGGAAATACTATATCGAAACGTGCAGATTGCTGGTAGGATTTTATTTTGTTTAATAATCATCAAAATGATCATTATTTTACGGATACTAAATTAATGAATATAAAACTAATTATGAAATATTTATTTATTTTTGCAGCATCTTTATTGACGTCTTTGAAATAAAATTAGTGCGGGATGGTTCTGCTTTTAGTACAATGTTTTGATGACACGTTATCTTCCATTGTTTCTTTGTACAGGTGTGAAATAACGACCGCTCTACGTGTATCATTACGGTATATAAAGCCGATTTCTATTAATACCATTTAACAAACATGTCTGCTAGATGAAAAATAAATCAGAGGTGTCTAAAAACATTATTATTTCTTTTTTAAAAATAAAAAATTGTTAAAAAACGTTAAAATGACAGATTTAAGAACGATACATTTGCGTCAGCACAGTCAAATAAGGTTTTGTTATATATATTTTCAATGGTAACTCGTTCTTGTATATTATGTTCCACAACTATATTGACATTTTTATGAAGATGTGAAAATGTTGCTAAGTTGGAATTGGAACCTAAATAAATGCTACAGATAATAGCTTCTGTAATCAGGGTGTCATCATTTGAGTTTAATTCTCAAATACGTGTGCAGAACGGAATGAAATATAACAGCAAATATAAATACAGCCGATATGTATAAGGTCTTAAACATGAAATAATACTTAATGTGAAAAAAAAATCAATACACTGTTGAGCACCGAAGGCACTATGTCACACGTTACAATCGTTATGAACTTATGTTACCTACTTATGAACTTATTGTTATTGCATTTCGGTATAATAAAACAATTATTGCCCTATGGCTCTTCTATAATGTTGAAGAAAGATTATAAATATTTGCTCAAAGCCATCATTACAGTCATTTAGACTGGTATGATACGATAACTATGTCAGCAAAAATTACATTATCCTGATAAACCTTTTTTTTTTATTTAACCCTAGTTTTTCTCGTATCCCACATTAACTAAAAAACTAGGTTTAACTTAAAATAACTAGGATTACCTGCGCCAAAATCACATTAATACTCATATCGATACATTCTATATGTACATGTACACTAATATCGTATTAATGAGTTTTTCTCAGTTAAATCTTCTAAAGCTAAGATAGTCATTTTTTTACAATGGTTACTTTTAGAAGGATTTCGGCTATACTTTTAGATATATTATTTGGCCTTATATGATACCACTTTATCTTTAGAAAATACACATACTTTTCAAATTGGAGCTCAACTGATGAAGTCTAATTGACAGAAACGATATTGTTTTGAGCATTATAACTTTGGTATTATGTTTATAATATTTAAACTAGATTTTCTCGAGAAAGATTTTGGCGCAATCAAACTTAGTTTTCAAAGTATAAACATGAATGTGGATTTCATTGTAGAAAACAAGGTTTAACTGAGAAAAACTAGGTTTAACTGAGAAACATCAAAATCACAATAATATGTGAAACATAGTTTTCTTCAAGATAATAATAGTTTTTCCCAAGTTAATCATAATCTCTCGTTTCTCGCATTAAAAAGAGAAAAAACTAGGTTTAACTGCAGAAACTAGGATTAACGACGCCAAAATCAGAATATTACTTATTTATATTATTCTTATACAGTTGTTTGAACCTTGTTTTTCTGAGTTAAACTTCGTTCTTTCGATTAAATTTAGGTTGGTTCACTTTTGTGCTTTGGTGCATTTGAACCTAGTTCTTCACCAGTTAATACTTATTACTGAGACAAATTAGGTTTAAGCTTAAAAATGAAGAAGTACCAATAAATAATCGAAGATCAAGTCCATTAGAACACGACGAATTAGCTGTGCAATTGTCTAAACATGAAGAACAATTGCGAATCCCAAACGAGATAGGACCATATGTCCGGAAGGAGTCAGCGTCCTCTGCTGGCATGCCACACAGGTCGCAAATGTTCCATGGAAACATTTCTAGTAACGATGAATGGGTCAAATTCGTTGAATAGGTCAAGTTTGGTGAAGAGGTCAAGTTCGGTGAAAAGTACGATTGGCGAAAGGGAGTCACTGTCTTGGACAGTGCTACATAATACTATCTAATATTATTGAGAGGGGGATTTCATAACGTTTAACAAGATCCCCGTATCGACCATAAAACTTCTTAAACGATTTCAGGCGTTCAGAAACGTAACCTTGTGTAAGTAATTTATTGGCGAGTCGTTTCGCTCTCAGAACAAAACATTGATAAGAAACGCATGCCTTGGCATAACGTATAAGCTGTTAAATGAAAGCGCCATAGGCGGGAGAAGATGGAAGATTACTACTTAGGTATGGAAATTGAAATCGTCGCTTGAAGGGAGGTGTGAGGTTGACCGTCCTTTCCAATCGACAGGAGTAAATCTAGGTAAGAAGCAAATGTGTTGCTCTCTGTTGTCTTAATGATCCCTAGCTCTACAGGATACTTATGACCGAGGTAGTTCTGAAATAATTCACACGACGTCGTCGATATACCTATAAGTAAAATTAAACCAAAATGCTAACTGTTTGTTTCCTTTGGAGAGCAGAGACTGTATAAATTCCGCTTCATATGAATACAAAAATATGTCAGCCAAACTAGGTGCACAATTGGTACCCATTGGAATGCCGGCAATCTGTTGGAAAACCTTTCCCACAAAAACAACGAATATGTTGTCCACCCAAAAACCCCAGCATCTTGATAATATCGTTTTGTATAATAGATGTTAACCTGTTTTAAGGTTTTGTTGAGGAATTTTTCTGTATAGGGTTTAACTAAATAAAAACGAAGTTAGTTTATTTTTGTGGTTTCAGTATACCTTATATAAGTGGTAATTTGACATATTGCGTGCCTTCTTACAAACCTATTTTTTCTATAGACTTATGTGAGGTGATACTCACGGAAGCCGGTTATTGTTACTTACTCGTTATCACGATTTACTTAATTCGCGACGACTTAGATTTCTTGTTATAATTATTTAATTTAAACAAACTGTGTTACCTCGTGTTAAAATCTTTGTTATCTCGTTTTAAGTAAGCTGATATAACGAGAGTTAATTAAATCGGTATAACGAGTTTGCAAGTTGTATTAACGTGTCAGCTAAGTCGAAATAACAAATTTTAAAAACTCTCCATGACACTAACCGACTTCCGTAGTGACTGGTTGCAGTTGTTCGTTATCTTCATAGCTTTTGAAATTTTCTGCATTACATAATGTAGTGGACGGATTAATATTCGGTTATTCTACGTTCTTTTCTGTTAAGATAGGCTTCACAGGTAATGAAAGCGTTCACAAGACTCCATCCGTCAGATTTTATGAAAAGAACAAAACACTGCACTAATTTTCAGATAGCAATATCTTTCCTTGTTTATTCAGAGCATTTTCAAATTGTAGTATGGATTCCCTTTCTGCTAACACTAGTTTTTGTTTCTGCATTCATCTCTCTTATTTGCGATTTAATATTACATTAGGTTATGCAATTCACCTGTTTTTTCAGCAAAATATTTATTTCATAAAAAAATTTCAAATCCTAACATTAAAAGAAAATTTAATTCGGAAGTCTCGTTTCAAGTGGAAATTAGTTTTGCTCGTCACACTTTAGAGTTAATGTGAATCGTTAATTCATAGTGACATCGTTTCTGATATAATGAATTGCATGTTTAGGTCTTGAAATACATTATGGCTGATCCATCAATCCCTTATTACTATCAACGGTAAGGCTGGTACAAATTGCCGAGCTCCGTTAATGATATCGTCGTAAAACCGCTGTACAAATAATAAATTAATGTAACAGAGGTCATACTCTCCTTATAAATAAGAGGGAAGTTCTGCTTTAGTTTTATTAAGTAATATATGCTGTGTAGCATCTCTCAGGCTTTAATGTCCACCAGAGAAAAGGTGTACTTATAGAGTATCGACTGAATAACTCCTAATTAGATTTTCATAAGTTTTCATAAATTGTGTCAAATGACCACCACTGTAAAAGGATTCTACATAATAGTGAGTATATAAGGGGTATATAATCAATGAAAATTTGGCGCATCTGTCAAAACATGAAAATAAACAGAAACTCCGATAATTCTGTTACAGCCCAAAACTCAACATTAATTTTCTCATTCAATTTCTGTAATTTCGTTTTAGCTTCATAGATATAACTGCTAGTTCAATAGAACAACTATTACGTAATCAATCTACGCAATTCATTGATACCTGAAGGTTATTTGGTCAGGATAAAGAGATTGAATACTGTCTTACACATAATAAATTATTACGCTATTCTATTGATTCAACGACATCCAAGAAACCTAATGGCAAGCATTTTCATCATCATTTTAGTGACAATATCTTCCTACGAGAAGACGAACAACAATACTTCTTATCAACTTGTTTAATGGTAATACTTTTCATTATGAAATATTTTTCTCCATTGCTTGTATAATTCAGTCCATTTTCTAGTATCTGATTTGTAACCTCCGCGGACGAGTGGTTAGAGCATCGCGCACTAAAACTTGAAGACTCTCACTTCTTGTCAACGCGGTATCGAATTCCGCTGGCACCTAATCTGATTTTGGGAGAAAGATTGCCAGTTTACTTTCGGTAGGCCGATGGTCTCATCCAGGGTACATTTTAACCAAGTTCTCTCCTCCACCACAAAAAACTGACCGACACCAGGGCCTGGCACCATAAAACATGAGACTTACTTTAGTCATAACATTTTACTCAAGTTTGGCTAATGTACTTGTGTAAATTCTCAAGTTTGATGGTACCAGGCCCTGTAGTTTTGTTTTAATTTATTATTCATATCATTTTCATTTCTTTGATTTGCCAGGGGTTTTATATATATGTGATAGAGACCTGATGCACAACTGTTTCTTTATGATCCCAAAGTTCTTTCTAATTGTCCAAACCCTTATATTGATATCATGCAATCTTCTATGTGGGCAAGTATATGCACGTATATCATACCATTATCGTCAACGGGGATGCTTACTTCTCCATGGCATCCCACCTCTCCATTTCCAGAGGTCCGTGTTTGTCCAATATTCACAAAATTTATATGCATCCTGGACATCCTAAATATTTATACTTTGGTATCTGAGATTTTTATATGTATATGATAAGCTTGATGCTTGATTATTTACTTTAAAGTGTATTGTATAATCCTTGTCTTTTATTATTTTAAAAGTCACCGTTTTTCACTAAAGGTGGTACCCAAAAATTTAAATATCTAGTGATTGGTTATCACGATACTTATTTTGTCCGACACCACTCTGATTCTACACATAAATACACTGAAGTTGAAATAAAAACCATGCTGGAATTTCTAATAGACAATACATTTGTAATGTTCGGAGAAGTGATCGTTAAACAAACTGTCGGCATTACTATGAGAACCAATCGTGCCATTTTATTAACTGATCTGTTCCTTTATTCCTTTATTCTTACGAAGCAGATTTCAATCAGAAACTGCTGAATCAAAAGCAGATAAAGCCAGCGGTGTCCTTTAATTTGACATTTAGATATTATAAACATAATACCAAAGTTATAATGCTCAAAACAATATCGTTTCTGTCAATTAGACTTCATCGGTTCAGCTCAAATTTGAAAAGTATGTGATTTTTTTTCTAAAGATAAAATGGTATCATACAAGGCCAAATAATATCTCTAAAGGTATAGCCGAAATCCGTCTAAGAGTAACCATCCGATAGGCCAGGGCGTGTTCAACATATGGGCATTTCATATACAGATGTTAACTACTCACTGACAAATCATTGACAAAGGTAAAACCGCGTTTGAGGTCAACGTTTCGCAAATTTTACGGTCGGTATAATAGTCCCTTTTTGCGATTACTCTGTTTCACTAAGTGAAATGCTGAGTTGCCTTTTCGTTGGCGGTTGTTGAGACGTCTATACTAATTGTGACGATGATTCGTTCTTCATGTATTTCATTGGAATTTGACTAGACTTATGGCGGGCGTGACCGGTCGACAAGGGATTCTTACTCCTCCTGATGAAACCTCTTGGTTTCCAGCTTTTGACTTAATGAAATGTAGTGTTACCCGTGCGACAGCAGTTGTTGATTAATCTGTACAAATTGCGGCGATGATTTGTTTCTCACTTGTTTCATTTGCAGAAGGCCGATGGTCTCTTCAAAGGTACATTGTAACTGTTTTTAACTGGTACTAAAAACTATCTAACACCATATAACTAGAAAGAGTTCGAGTATGGAGTAAAGCTTTAGTCAAACAATTTTGTAAGACAAGCCACAAATCCATAGACACTTAACATCTGGAAATATTTGTATATCATCCTCGTGATTATACAATAAAAGATATTTAAAATTGATCATATTAAAACCTAATGTTTATTGTCTTAGAATTATGTTTTAGCTCTCACTATTATTTTACGTAGATAATAACCAAAATAATTTCCGATATTTTAAGATAACAATGACTCGCTATATTGTGTTGTATTTACAGTATAACATCGCTATTAGTTTAACTGACTGACTAACTCAAATTGGGCTGATCAGCAAAGTGATCTCGAGCTTTTAAGAGAGGGTTTCGGCTGATTTAATGTTTATTGAGAAAACAATTAAATATACAATACTTTTTGTCTTAACTGTGAGATGGTCTCCTATGCGATGTATATGCGTCTTTATGCTAGGTGGTTTCCTAATCGAAGTGCTCTTTATGTGAGGTGGTCTCCTAAGCGATGTGGGCTTTAAGTGAGGGAATCACTTCAGTGATGTGGTAACCTAAGCGAGGTGGTTCCCAGCGTGAGGTGGTTCCTTAAGTGAGATGGTCCCCTAAGCGAGGTTGTCCCCTACGCAAGGTGGACCCCTAAGCGAAGTGGTCTTTATGTGAGATAGTCTCCTAAGTGAGGTGGTCTTTATGTGATGTGATCTCCTAAGTGAGGTGGTCTTTATGTGAGGTGGTCCCCTAAGCGAGGTTGTTTTATGTGAGGTGGTCCTCTTAGCGAGATAGTCTTTCGGTGATGTTCCACTGTATTATTTTGTGATTGACGTTTAACCGTCTTTCCATAACTACTGAGTTTTTTTTGTCATTTTAATTTCCTTCTCCTTTGAAGCCTCATATTTACAATCGCTTCTTCCAGGTGACATAGCTTTCTTGAATCCTTTCGTCTGTCCAATTATAGACGCATGCACTTGAATGTGGTATATGAATAAAATGAAACATAAAATGGTATCGTCTTAGCTATTATTTTTTTTTAAATCTTACGTAAATTGTGTTCATTGTTGCCCGTTTGATGTTCTCTTGATAACACAGTTATTAGCAATGACAAGTTAATATTGATAAAGTTATAGCTTGGTTTCTTTATCATCGTCCAAAAGATCATATCTAAATTATGTCGACAAATTTAAACCATTAACGTATAATTTTGGTTCTTTTTTTCATTTACAAGAAAATAAAAAAGAGCAAAGATAATAAAAAAAACTGAACGCATTCTATTTTCAAGTATCGTTTTTAAAATCAAATCTATCACGTCAGCTTAAAACGCACAGTAAAGTGACAGTGTTTTATGTGAACTTGAACAATCTGAGAGAGAGAGAGAGAGAGAGAGAGAGAGAGAGAGAGAGAGAGAGAGAGAGAGAAGAGAAAGAGAGAGAAACTAGTTTCAAATTTACCACAAACGTTTGTTATTTATGTAAAAAGTATGTATACAACAACTTTAAACTTGTGTGAATAGCTTTCCTACCGGTACCATCGTCGTTCAGTTCCTTTCTCTGATATTGACATCCGGAGTAAGACATCTGTGAAAATTATATTTTACGGTAACATGATATTCTGAGCGGAGGCAAATCGACGTTTAATCAATCGGTTTAGTATAAATTTCCGGTGCAGTTAAAAGCCAGATGGATTATTTTTTTATTATACACATTCATCTCGTCGTGATTTCCATCCGTTTGATTGTGTTGATTTTCGGGAAATATCTTTTATTATTATAGTTACTATTGTTTTATATCGCATCGACATTTTACTTCAATACCGCTTTATCATACTAGCAAGAAATGTTATTTCTTGTAATACCAAACCTAACAGTTCTCTATGGTTCAAATATTGATAAACGGAACTGGTCTTATCCCGTTTGGGATTCGTAATTGTTCTTCATGTTGGGACCATTTGCACATCTAATTCGTCGTGTTATACTGGATTTGAGTTTTTGATTGTTGATTGAAACTTCCTCAATTTTACTTCTTGCATGCACTTTCTACAAGGACAATTTACAAACGGCTGGATATCCGTGGCATAGTAGATAAAGCATATCGCGTTGCGTTAAACCGTGGAATCTCTCACTTCCGGTCAGCACAGGTTTGGGTCTCTTCCGAGGTACATTGTAACCAGGTCTTCTCATCCACCATTAACCCTTTGCCACCATGATATGACTGAAAACTTGTTGAGTGTGGCGTACAATGAAAAAAAAGCAAAGGGAATTGACGACTCAAATTTACTTAAACGTAAATATTACATTTTATGTTGATCAACATTTCACTTTTAGACGGATTTCGGCTATACTTTTAGATTTATTATTTGACATTGTATGATATCATCTTATCTTTAGAATATACATATACATTTCAAAGTGGAGCTCAACTGATGAAGTCTAATTGACAGAAACGATCGTCTTCAGCATTATAACTTTGGCAATTTGTTTATAATATTTATAATCACTAGGTCGTTGCCACTGCTGGTGGACCGTTTGAGTCTCCGAGGATACATAACCCTAGTACCTGGCATTTCGGTACCAGCTGATAATCTTGTACTAAAGCAATATTTGCCACTCATAACACCATTTAAATTCCAAAGTTCTCTAAAGTTAAGATAGTCATCTTTTTACAGTGGTTACGCTTTTACGGATTTTGGCTATACTTTTAGATTTATTATTTGAACATTTAAAGTATTATGTTTATAATTTCAATAATGACACCAACTATATACAATATTTATGTTTCCCACATGAATTGATATGACATACTTAACTTAACCTGCTTTAAATTAACTCCTCATATTAAAAGTCAATGGGTCGTTTTCGAGCTCCCTTCACAGACCGCCCTCTTTCATGTGAATTTCATCACCACGTGACAAATTCTAAGGCATATTTTTTGGACAAAAATGTGTGTGCCTAAGTAGTCCATGTCTGAGCTAATAAAACGATAAAGTTCAGATTAATACAAAAATCGTACAATTAATATTTTAAGTAAAATTGAAGAAGTACCCATTAATAATCGAAACTTCCGTCCTTTAGAACACGACGAATTAGATGTGCATATAGTTTCAACATGAAGAACAATTGCAAATCCCAAACGAGATTGGATAAGGTGTCCGGAAGGAGTCAGCGTCCTCTGCTGGCATGCCACACCAAATGTTCCATCCGAACCTTTCGAGTTTGATGAACGGGTAAAATTCGGTGAAAAGGTCAAGTTTTGTAAAAAGGTCAAGTTCGGTGAAAAGTACTATCGGTGGCTGTGCTCCACAATACTACCTTAACAATATCCTCGTGTCGACCATAAAACTTCTTAAATATAAAAAAATTCAGATACCAAAGTATTAATCAATAGAATGTCCAGGATATAGATACAAATTCGGTAAAAATGGACAAACACGGACCTCTGGAAACCAACAGATATGATCAGGTGCCATGGGGGAGTAAGCATCCCCTGTCGACCGGTCACACCCGCCGTGAGTCCACAGTCAAGTCCAATGAAATACGTGAGGAGTGTATCCTCGTCACAATTGGTACAGACGTCTCAACAACCGCCAACGAAAAGGCAACTCAACATTTCACTTAGTGAAACAGGGTAATCGCAAAAAGCCTATGATACCGACCGTAAAATTTGCTGAACGTTGACATTAAACGCGTTTTCGATAATCCTGTGTCAATTATTTGTCAGTGAGTAGTTTGCCTCTGTATATGAAATCTTCATATGTTGTACAAGCCCTGGCATATCGGATCATTTGTGAAATATAAACTCCATATGCGGGTGACCGAGGGATATTGCTACTTAAATGTGGAAATTTACGATGGGAAAGCCGAAATCGTCGCGTTTGTCGTATATCTTAGTTGCTAATTTCCCGTCTGTGTTTATATTACGTAAAATGTCTAAGTATGAAGCGTGTGGATTGATTCTGTTGTATCTTTAATTTCTAGTTCGCTGGGATATATCGCATTTACACATGTATGAAAATTGTCTTTATTACTTGACAAAATGTCGTCGATATATCTAAATTTCAAATTAATGGAAACCGCTAACTTTTTCTTCTTTTTAGCAGTTTCTGAATGAAGTCTGCTTCGTATGAATAAAGGTACAGGTCGGCCAATAAAGGTGCACAATTGGTTCCCATAGGAATACCAACAGTTTGTTGAAAGACCATGTCTCCGAACATTACAAATATATTGTCTATTAGAAATTCCAGTATCTTTTTTATATCAACTTCAGTGTATTTATGTGTTGAATCAGAGTGGTGTTTGACGAAATAAGTATCCTGATAGCCAATCACTAGATATTTAAATATTTAGTGAAAAAACAGTTGTCTATGATGCTAAATAGTCTTTCTTTAAATGTTATATGGAATAGTTGTGTAAAGATAGAGAAGTCATCAGTTTTGATACTCTGAATTCGAGAAAAATTGTGTGCCTTCAAATTTTCTAAAAGCTGTTTAGAATTTTTAAGTATCCACATCTGATTTACACCGCTTCTGTAATAAGCAACTGTACAGTACAGCTGATGTTTCTCATTAACGGCTGTCAATATCTTTGTAAGGAGTAAAGATAAAGGTTTAGTAGAACATTTGCTGGATCCTGCTATGTATCTTTGCTTATATGGGATTTTATGAAGTTTAGGTATCCGATATAAATGTGGTAGCTCAAAATCGATATTCGTTGTAGGTATATCAAATGAGCGTAATACGGACACGTGATTTTGAAGGATCTCGTCCTTTGAAAATGAGCTATGTGCGTAAATAGGATTTCCAGAATTCATATTAGACCAAAGTTCTTCTAATAAAAAATTATAGTAATGTGCCTTACAAATAAAAACTATATCATTTGAGGTTTTGTCTGCTGGTACCAGTACATATTGGTCATGTAATCTATCCAGTTCAGTTACTACTTCTGGATCACTAAATACAGAGGGGATAACGTGTTTTCATAGTCCCTTTAAGTTTTCGAATACGAGATTTTATCAACCATCGTATGGCTTTTAGCCATTCAGACAAAGTGTCTGGTTCTACGTCTTCATGTTTGGCCCATCGTCTGGCATAATTTTTGACAGAATTCAGAACTAAACTAAAACTCGGACGCCAATTAAAGGAAAGGGCTTTCGGGTATTTAGGGCCCCTTAAAATAAGATTTTTGAGGCTTTCATTTTCAACAATAGAAACGTCGCCGGTGATGACATGCCCGATAGGATTGTATTTAAAATGAGATGAAGCACATGAACATGTGACAGTGTTGTGCAGAAGATGGATGATGTCCAGGCACTGCAAAACCTGTTTGTAATTGAATCGCTTAATGCGGTGCTAGGTGTATAGCTATATGGAATGCGAGGCCTGGTCTTCAATTTAAAATAAGGTGGAACACAGGACTGAACTGTTTTGTGATTTAAAATATTTCCAATGTTTAAAGCATCCATGCCTTTATTTGTAAATTTAAGTTTAAGGAAAAGACGTTTCTGTTCAGAACAGTCATCGTTTGTAACGCGTGCAGGATTAAACAGTCTGTGATAAGCGATGTCCATTATAACGGAGTTCAGTATGTATTCTGGGGTTGAACAATCCGTGTAGGGGTTTATTCTAGCTTCCTAAAAAGTTTAAGAATTGTAAAAGGGAACAGAATAAAGTTTGCTGCGAATGTGATTAAGACCCAATTTGTTGTTAATGTAATGTAAAAGAGATGAAAAAGTGACAACATGTATGTAGGGTTGGTTTATGAACGATGTCCGTGACTTCGTTTACGTCTTACATTAGAATTAAAATGTTCCATCACATTTACACCATTACCAATCGGGCTTGATAGATTGGCTTCACTTTGGATATTATCATTACATCCATAGGGGTAAACGCCGATTTCAAGCATTCAACAACGCTCTCAGAATAAAACATTCATAAGAAGAGCATGCCCTGGGATAACGTATAAGTTGTGAAATGAAGAAAGAGAAGAAGGAATATTACTACTTAGAAATGGGAAGTTCGTGATATGGAAATTGAAATCGTCGCGTTTGTCATAAAGGGTGGTGTGAAGTTGATCGTCCTTTCCAATCGACAAGAGTAAATATATGTAAGAAGCAGATGTGTTGCTCTCTGTCCTCTCATTAATCTCTAGCTTAAAGGGATTTATCTTACCGAGGTAATTCTGAATTATTTACGGACAGGACGTCATCGACATACTTGTAAGTAAAATTGAACCAAGATGCCAACAATTTGTTTCCTTTGGAGAGCAGAGACTGTATAAATTCCGCTTCATTTGAATACAAAATCAGACAAAAAGAGGTGCACAATTGGTACCCATTGGAATGCCGACAAATTGTTGGAAAACCTCGTGACCTAACACTAAATAGTCATATCTTTTTAACTCATATTTAACACATAAACAGTTTCCTAAATCTTGGAGATGTTGTCTAGGTGTATACTCCTAGTTTGACTCAAAGTTTACTTAAGTGTCAGTGACGGTGTATCATAGACCCCTAAATGCGCCTCAGTTGTATGGTAAAATTGTTTAAATGAAATGACGTCCATCCACGCATATTTAGCTGGCTGCTATTTCTCTCTGGAATCCGATGTACAACATGCCACCACATATCGGCACTTGCTTTTTCATTGCATTTACCCACCATGATTTACTTCGTTTTCTTAAAGTCACATGATCAGTGCGTTGTATTTTTTTAACTTCCGGGATCTCGGAAACGCGGTATTGCAACTACTAGTGATAAGGGGTCCGTAGTATCCAAAAGCTGTAAGTCCTTAGTCGCCAGTCTTAAGTCAATCGACCTTAAGACAAAACTTAGAACCTTTTTATCAACCCCAGCCTAACTGAAGTTTTTTTAAAAGAGCTTTTCTCACATTTTCAAATCAGATATTGATTATAAATTAATACCTTCACATGCTACATCTACAAATATAAATTAAGACATTTACGTTTACTTATCAAATAACTTCGGTTTATGCACGGCCTCTAGTTAGTCATAAATATAAGAACTAATTTGGTCGTTCTATTTCTTGGTAATATGATCGTAAGTGTGGTCCTCAGACTGGATCTAACAGCTAGGATCTAAGAGCTAGGACCTTGGTAACATGATCATAAGTGTGGTCCTCAGACTGGATCTAACAGCTATGACCTTGGTAACATGATCGTAAGTGTGATCCTCAGACTAGATCTAAGAGCTAGAACCTTGGTAACATGGTCGGAAGTGTGGTCTTCAGACGGGATCTAACAGCTAGGACCTTGGTAACATGATCGTAAGTGTGGTCCGCAGACTAGATCTAAGAGCTAGAACCTTGGTAACATGGTCGGAAGTGTGGTCTTCAGACGGGATCTAAGAGCTAGGACCTTGGTAACATGGTCGTAAGTGTGCTCCTCAGACTGGATCTAACAGCTAGGATCTAACAGCTAGGACCTTGGTAACATGATCGTAAGTGTGGTCTTCAGACGGGATCTAAGAGCTAGGACCTTTCTGACAACAAGCCCAAGATGGCGTCATAAGGACATGTTGAATTTCGAATAACATTTCGGATATTTAACGGTCAATATGTGTAGTAATGGTTTCATATTTATCTATATGTGTACACAATTTTTAAAAAGAAAAAGCTTTTCGCGTTTAACGAGGCCATCAAATATTTGGGATGACATGAATCTCATTTAGGAAAGTAGTTCTGGCGAAATTTCCGTATCCAACTACATTGCAATATGACGTTCCGTTCTCTATTGTAACTGTATGATTACACATGCATGTAATAAAACACTATTCAAAATCAAATTAAAAAAAAAGTATTGTCTTGAATTTATCCATGCTACTTCACAACGTAAGTACATTCACCATAATATCTTTTCTTGACTTTAATTCACATTGACAATATAATATTATAATGAATTGTCGATTTCTAAGCGTTATAGGTATATCGACAGTTCGATACGGAAGCAGAATTCTCGGATTTCGATCTCTTTACTCTGTGACACACCAGACTTAGTCTTTTTCAATCATTTGACTGGCCGTGGCGCATTTACGGTGAAAACGAAAAACTACCAATGGACAATCGAAACCCCAAGTCAATTAGAATACGACAAACTGGATATTAAAAATGGTTTCAACTTGAAGAACAATGGCGAATCCTAAATCGGAAAGGACCAGGTATCATCATCCTCTGTTAGCATGTCATACCCGTAGTAAATGTTACATGGAATGTTCTGTGAAAAGATCAAGCTCGTTAAAAATGTCATGAGTTATTTTTAGATCTGATTGGTGAAAGAGAGTCACAGTATGTGCCGTGCCCAAGAATATTATTGAGTCCTCATTGCACTGGCATTAAACCCTTTGCTCATATGTCAAAGTTGTTTCTCCTCAATAATAGATGCTGACAGCCTGATACCAGTGAAACACGTTCATGGTACATAAACATCAGTGAATGAAAGGACAATATTTGCACCGAGCTGACAATTTTTATTGTATTCTATTCACAAAGATCAAGTTCTCTATATGCAAATTTATTACAATACAAATTCCCAAAGTTTTTTATAATACGTAAATGGTTCTCTACATGGGCTGATCAAACCTTCACATTTCAAACAAAATGTACATATAACAACCACTATTTGTATCATTCATTTCTATATAGAATTGGAACACAGTACTCTATATAAATATGTTTATTCCATTTTGTTTTTAGACTTGCGCTAAAACAATTTTGTTCCATTATATCATCTGTGGTAGCAGACGGCATATGTAGAATGCAATAGATAGAAATTGTTACGCCTGTGGCATATCAATGATCTTCAGAAGTTATATCTGAATGTTTAATTGCCCAAAACAGTTTACAAAGAACGTACAATTACCATGATATTTAATTCCACAGACATCAAAAGAGGAAAAAGTTAGCGGTGTCATTTAATTTGACATTTAGATAAATCAACGATGTTTTGTCAATTAATAATGACAATTTTCGTACATTTGTCAATGCGATATATCCCAACGAACTAAAAATTAAAGATACAACAGAATCAAGCACACACGCTTCATACTTAGACATTTTACTCACTATAAACACACACGGCAACTAAGCTATCCGACAAAGGCGACGAATTCGGCTTTCCTATCGTAGATTTTCCACATTTAAGTAGTAACAACCAATAGTCACTCGCATATGGAGTTTACTTTTCACAAATGATCCGATATACCAGGGCGTGTTTAACATATGGACATATCATTTACCGATGTAAACTACTCACTGACAAATAATTGACACAGGAATATCGAAAACCACGTTTGATGTCAACGCCCCGCAAATTTTACGGTCAGTATCATAGTCTTTTTTGCGATTACCCTTTCACTGAGTGAAATGTTGAGTTGCCTTTTCGTTGGCGGTTGTTGAGACGTCTGTACCAAATGTGACGAGAATACACTCCTCACTTGTTTCGTTGGAGTTGACTGTGGGCTCACGGCGGGTGTGACCGGTCGACAGGGGATGCTTACTCCTCCAAGGCACCTTATACCACCTCTTGGTTTCTAGAGGGTGTGTTTGTCCATTTTTACCAGATTTGTATCTATATTCTGGACATCCTGGGGATTTGTACTTTGGTATCTGGGATTTTTTTTTCATATCATAAAATACTTCCTTCCTTTATAAAATTAAATACAACATTTGCAATTATGATATTTCAATAAATTGGTTACCTGTTTAGTTGTAGGTAAAGATTCGATAGTGAAGATTTAATTCTTTTCTATTTCATTTAAGTTTAATCATGGACTCGAGGATGGTGTTACCTGACAACAGCGGATGCATATTCCGACAGGGCACCTAATCACACCTTTTAATTTTCAGAACTCCATATTTGTCAAATGTTTACCAGATTTTGATACAATGATTTCTAAATCCCCGAGGATAAATACTTTGATATCTGTGATTTGTGTATATAATACCAAAACTTAATCATAATTCTCTTTACATCTCGCCAAGACTTCGTCTATATAAAGAGGGTATAGATGAAGTGCAACACATTAGTACCGTTGTCACAAACGCATGTAAACGCAATGGGTACTATTTAAGTTAAGGTGTTACCCCTGCAGTGGTCTGGAACTTTAAAATTTCAGTTTCACCTGAAATATCAGTTTAACCTCGTATGTTGATCGCGTGAAGAAAACGGTCGACAGAAGATGCTTACTCCTCCGTTGCACCTGATCCCACCTCTTGGTTTCCAGAGGTCTGTGTTGTTCCATTTTTGACAGATTTGTATCTGTGTCCTGGACATTCTAAAGATTTATACTTTGGTATCTGAGATGTTTTATATATCGCTACCTGTAAAATGTCACAGGTATTATCCATTACCTTGAATAGAACGCGGAACCCCTCATTGCGAAATTTTGCTTTCAAATAATGACCCATCAGGAGCAATAACATGTATTCTTCTATTTTACAAAAAGGGGATTCCATGACTGATGGGTATGGAAATATCATCACCAACCATCATTTGTTTAAAGCATAGTCAAAAGCCGGCTTAAAATTCTCACAAGTTCCTTTGCGTTTTTGCAATTAGATCGTTTTGCACAATTAAGATAAGATATATGAAAATGACTTAAATCATAAACTAAGCAAAACTAAAATATAATAGTAACAAAAGTCTGTATTCTTTTGGCAAATATGTTGCAAATTTTGTTACGCACAGTAAATCAAAGTGGGGTTGTGTTTTTTTTCTGTGAAACATTCAAATCACAAACGTCTTAAAATGCCAATTTGACAACATGGAAAGGACATTTATTTCAAACAGTCGTCTGTGGAAAGTATGTACTACAATTGTTAATTACTTGTTTGTAATGTTTGAATTTTACTATGCGCCGAAGGACGATTTTATCGTTAAATTACGATTTAAACTAATTTAAAATGGTGGTATTTTCTGGCGGCGGGTAAACTGCCGATAATAACATGACTGCAGACTTCAGTATTAATATTAACGCATTCATCCCTAAAGACACAATTGGACTTCTCTCAATCATTGATTTACAGAAGGGTTCATTATTTATTAGGGCTTGTTAAGTTAATTATAGCTACAATCAATCCTACAACCCTTAAGAGACCGCTGCTAATGAGTTTATTCCTTTTATAATAAGGAACCCACACAAATTCGAATCGACTGTAATATTCATTTTAATTGCACTATCTTCATTATTAATCAGCAACTAATGCCCCATCGAGTTATACTTTTAGAATCAGAGTTTCTCAATAAGCGAAGTTTTTATTTTTCGTGATTTTCTGTAAGAATGGTGACTACAGCACATCTGTAAACATATTAATAATAATTTTGCATATTAGACATATAGAGGATTCTACATTTTGTTAAAGGTTCTTAATTCAATAGACTTAAAAGCCTGGAATTTAATAACTACATTTTGAAGAAACTTTAACGATACGAAAAAAACATTCAGAAACACACCGTGGTTTTTTCTACTCTCTTTCTATTTTAATCTGGGAATATTTGTTTTCTCATTAATTTTTTACTTAGAATTTGATTTCATTTTGCATTTTAATAATCAAATCAATGATACAGTATTTCACAGAGTGGGTAGTTACTGGAACGGAAGGTCATTTGACATTAATTCAAGAATCAAAATTCAAAGAACCTAAACTGACTTTTGTGAGAAAGTTTGTCAGTTTACTTGCAGAAGGCCGGTGGTACAATGTATCCGAGTTCTCTCCTCCGCCATTAAAAACTGGCCGCCACCATATAATTGAGTTGCGTGTGGCGCAAAATCGATTCAGAAAAACGAATGATATGTTGTAAATTGTTTTGTTTGTTTTATTACATTCCGCAAAGAATTGTTTCACAACAACTTTTATCAGTGATTGATGCTATGAACTGAACACCTACTGTGAAACGGGACCATGGTTTTAAGTTTCACCCGAAAGACCTGCGACTTTTACAATCTATACCGAGCGCAGACAAAAGAACAGTTATTACCAATTTTAAAATGTCTTTTGTACATGATGACCAAACCTCAAATATTCATTCCGCTTACGAGAAGAATACCAGAACACCGCAAGGGGTCATATTGTAAATTATTTATAGTATGCATCGCTAATGCTATTATTATAAAATGGCTCCTTTATTAGTAGACGTTTGACAAGTTCCGGTACTCCGGCATAGTATATAATCAAATTAGCGCGGGATAGTTTATCGTGAAAAGGTTGGTAGTCTTAAAATATTCTTTTTTATCATGCTTGGCAGCCCTTGCAAAAATATGTTATTTGCTGTGTATTTCAGTTAACTCATTTTAACATTCAGTATGCACTGTTTTGTTGATTGATTGATGTCATATAAACATGACAGAGCTGAATCAACGTCCATAAGGTTCTTTCTACCCTATTTTTTTTTTTGCTCTCGCATAAACACTCGCTGTAACTAATTGCAGTATGACGTAAGCCTAATTAATTTCATGTCATGCCACAAAGATAACAAGATACATGTGTAAGTATATTGCACTAAACCACACTATACTAATCAAAGGATAATCTAAAGTATAAAAATTCCAAATCAATTTCTTTTCATGATATAACTTGATAAAATCAAGCAATGTAATTCCAACAACTTTCTTTGTGTATGTCAGCGATATCCAAGTCTGTACCGACTGTAATAGGTAAAGTACTTGAGTGTTAGAATACATTATTTATGTACCGACTAGGGAGTCTAGAATAGCCCCTGAATGTGCGGTATAAGCATTGAATATCCATGCAACTGTACAGCCATTTTTATTTTTTAATTGAATTATTAGAGAACATCTAAATTTCTATGTCGATTTCCCTAAATGTGTTTATCATGAGAATTTGACCCTGTATCAGACCCAATCTAACTGAAAGTAAAATATAAATTACTTTTCAACAGGAAAAGGTATTTGGAGTTAATCGCAAAGCATAATATCAAGATATATATTTTGCAAACATTGTGTTTCACTAAATGAAATGTTGAGTTACCTGTTCGGTATCAATTGTTAACTCGTTTGTACCAACTGTGATTAGGATTTATTGTTTGATTGTGGACAGGTCTACAGGGGATACGTACTTCTCCATGGCACCTGATCCCACATCTTTATTTTCAATGTTATCTCCTGGATAACCTGAAATTAATACCTTGGTATCATCTGTCTATTACCATCATAAAAATGTTAAAGCTGAAAACAAATACCAAGAAACGCCATACTGGTTATACAGTCACCCGTGTAAAACTTAATTATAGCGAGAATATCTTGATCATTGGTTCATAAGAAGAATATATCTTAAAGATGTAGGAGCTTTGGTCTAAAAGATGTTGTCCTAAAAATGGTTTTCCACATATATATGTATGTGAGTAAAAATTATGTGTTTAACTGTAAGATCAATGTTAGCTACCCTTTATGAAATATATTAACCAATGCAGAAGAATACAGATTTATAGACCTATAGATCATTTAACATGTTTGTTGACGTAGTTATTTTTACAGTCATAAAATGATTATCTGAAACATTCCGACCCGTATTACATAAAATTCTGTACAGTGGCGTCTTTTCATGGCTCAAAGTTTAGCTGTTATCCTCTGCTAATTCATAGCGATGCTTCTGAAAACTTGTCATGTTTTAGAGATGAGAAGTTTCACTATTTTATAAACATAGCTTATTCATTTGATCACATTTTCATACTTCAGATACTCTTGGTTATTCTTGATTAGCAAAATGAAACAAATGATTATGCGGAAACATTCCGGAAGCCACTACATGTCTTTGTATTATTTCATTTGATTCTGATTTGTCCCCCTATCCGAAATCGTAGCATATTAAATGAAATTTCTTTTATTTTTGTTAATTACATAAATAGAAGTGAAAAATTTAATCTTTGTGCGATTTCTTAGTGGGATTAGGTGTCATTTTCTAATTTATATAAGACCAAATTATGTGTAGACGGCCTTTCGGCTGCGCCCTCGTTGTCCCGAGTTTTTGGCGTTAAAATTAAAGAGTAAATTCTCCTTCGTGAAAGGTAAAAGGCACTTACAAAATAAAAGAACTATACGTTCTCAGTACAGTCTAAACTTTTATTATTGTTGAAATTCGAGATACTAGAGCCGCTTCATTTGCGTCACTCTAAGTAACTATATTTAATCATTTTATTTGTCTACTATAAAATATTCAGAAAAAATATAATGTATTACATTTCCTAATTCATCAACTCCTGATAAACAATGGCTGTAAATCAATAACTTATACCAGTCTAAATGTATCTCTAGGAGTGATTGCATTATATCCCAAATCCAGATAGAAGGTTATAGCGTAAAGTTGTTAGTTAAACCTAGTTTTTTCCTCAGTAATACGCAATTTTCTTCAGTTAATACTATATGTACGGGGCGACATGTGGGGCATTGCTAAATTTTCTCCACTACATATATTTTTTATTTACAAACTTTCAATTCTGTCACCAAATTCAATTTTGTGTACAGAATTGAATAACACACACCACACACATACTGTACCACACACCAACACATACTGTCAGTACCACATACTACCACATAATACCACCACATACTGCCAGTATCAACACATACTACCACATAATACCACACACCACCACATACTGCCAGTATCAACACATACTACCACATAATACCACAGACCACCACATACTGCCAGTATCAACACATACTACCACATAATACCACATACCACCACATACTGCCAGTATCAAGACATACTACCCACATAATACCACACACCTCCACATACTGCCAGTATCAACACATACTACCACATAATACCACAGACCACCACATACCGCCAGTCAACACATAGACCACATAATACCACATACTGCCAGTATACACACACACATAATACCACAGACCACCACATACTGCCAGTATCAACACATACTACCACATAATACCACAGACCACCACATACTGCCAGTATCAACACATACTACCACATAATACCACATACCACCACATACTGCCAGTATCAACACATACTACCACATAATACCACAAACCACCACATACTGCCAGTATCAACACATACTACCACATAATACCACATACCACCACATACTGCCAGTATCAACACATACTACCACATATCTCCACATACTTCCACATAATACCACATAACACTAATATATATGTCATTTTACACAAATTATCAAATTATTTTCAAAAATGAACATTATTTAGTAATAAATTAGGGTCGCAAAGCATAATACGTCATCATCATGTAGACAGATATGTCATCCCCACCATCTAATAAAATGGCTTGGACCAACGTCGAGCGTCGACCAAATTAATCGAGCTTATTTACATACTTAGCATCACATTTGGGCAACAGAATCGAATAATAATAATAATAAATAAATAAATGAGCTGACCAAATTGAATTTTGTGACACATAACTGTGTTTTATTATGAAGTTCCCCTCTCAAAAATATTATATAACATTCTGGAGCACGGCCACAGACAGTGACTCCCTTTCACCAATGCTTTTAACTGAAATTGACCATATTACAAACCTTGACCTTTTCACCGAATGTTACTAGAAAGGTGTCCATGAAACTTCTGCGACGGGTGTGGCATGCCAGCAGAAGACAATGACTCCTTCCGGACACCTGGTCTTATCCCGTTTGGGATTCGCAATTGTTCTTCATGCTGAGACAATATAAAAATCTCAGGTACCAAAGTATAAATCAATAAAATGTCCAGGACTTAAATACAAATCCGGAAAAATGGACAAATACGGACCTCTGGAAACCAAGAGGTGGGTTCAGGTGTCATGGAGGAGTAAGGTTCCCCTGTCGACCGGTCACACCCGCCGTGAGTTCACAGTCAAGTCCAATGAAATACGTGAGAAGTGAATCCTCATCAAACTTGGTATAGACGTCTCAACAACCGCCAAAACAGTGAAACAGAGTAATCGCAAACAAGACTATAAAGACCGTAAATTTGCGGAACGTTGACATTAAACGCGGTTTTCGATAATCCTGTGTAAATAATTTGTCAGTGAGTAGTTTACCTCTGTATATGAAATATTCATATGTTGTACACGCCCTAGCATATTGGATCATTTGTGAAATATAAACTTCATATGCGGGTGACTGAGGGATATTACTACTTAAATGTGGAAAGTTTACGATGGTAAAGCCGAAATCGTCGCGTTTGTCGTATAGCTTGGTTGCCAATTTCCCGTCTGTATCTATATTAAGTAAAATGTCTAAGTATGAAGCGTATGTGCTTGACTCTGTAGTATCTTTAATTTCTAGTTCGCTGGGATATATCGCATTGACATATGTATGAAAATTGTCATTATTAATTGACAAAATGTCGTCGATATATCTAAATGTCAAATTAAAGGACACCGCTTACTTTTTTATCTTTTGATTCAGCAGTTTCTGAATGAAGTCTGCTTCGTATGAATAAAGGAACAGGTCGGCCAATAAAGGGGCACAATTGGTTCCCATAGGAATGCCAACAATTTGTTGAAAGAACACGTCTCCGAACATTACAAATATATTGTCTATTAGAAATCCCAGCATGTTTTTTTTATATCAACTTCAGTGTATTTATTTGTAGAATCAGAGTGGTGTAGGACAAAATAGGTATCCTGATAGCCAATCACGAGATATTTAAATTTTCGGGTACCACCTTAAGTGAAAAAAACAGTTGTCTATGATGCTAAAAAGTCTTTCTTTTATTTTTTATGTGGAAAAATTGTGTAAAGAGTAGAGAAATCATATGTTTTGATACTGTGAATTCGAGAAAAATTGTGTTTTAGAATTTTTTACTATCCACATCAGATTTACACTGCCTGTCGTGTTATAACGGACTTGAGTTTTGATAATCGATTGGTACCTTTTTAATTTTACTTTGTGTCACAAAATTAACTTTTAAAAATCGAAAGTTTATAGGTACAAAAATTCATTTGTGTACAAACTTTAGCAATGTCCCACATATTAAATTCCATTTGTGTACACAAACTTTCAATTTTGTCACAAAAATGAATTCTGTGACACAAAAATTTTATGGCAGAAAATTCAATATTGTAACACAGATTTGAGGTATGTGTTACAAAATTCAATTTTATGACACAGAATTGAATTTTATAGTCCAAAACTCAATTTATTTTGTGACAAAATTGAAGGATTGGATTTTGTTGACAAAATTAATCGGTCCCACATGCCGCCCCGTAATATATATTATAAACATAATGCCAAACATATAATGCTCAAGACGATCGTTTCTGTCGATTAGACTTCATCAGTTAAGCTCCAATTTAAACAGATTTTCTAAAGGAAAAGTGGTATAATACAATGCCAAATAATAAATATAACCAAATTCGTCTGACAATCTTAGCTTTTGAATAATTCAGAATTTAAATGGTATTATCAGTGCCAAATATTGTAAGATATTATAAGATTATCAGCTGGTATCGAATTAATTACCAGGTACTAGGTTTATGTACGTTATTTAAGATAAATCACATCTTTTGCACGTCAAAATCATATTAATGAGTTAAAAATAGTTTTTCACAGTTAAACCTAGTTTTTATCAGCAATTAACTGGAGAATAAGTAAGTATGAGAAAAGCTATAGTGTGTGTTTGTGTGTTTTCATTAATGTGATTTGCGCAGTCAAATGTATTTTTTTCTCAGTAAATCTAGGGTTTTGTTTAGAAAAACCTAGTTTTACTCATTTTTTGTGACTTTGGCTCAGTTAAACCTGGTTTTTATTAGCTCACATGTGAGCTTTTGAAATTGTTTTTCGTCTGTTAAACATTTACATTTTAAACTTCTTCCTCATAACCACTCAACCAATTAATGTTAGACTTGGTACATATGTTCCTTATGATGTCCGGACCAAGTGTTGTTGTATTTTGGGCTGATCCGATATCCAAGATGGCCGCCCTGGTATCTGATTGGCTGAGACATTTTCAACTTCTTATGACCCACTTAATCAACTGCCTTCAAACTCGGTACACATGTTCCTTATAATATCCTGACCGAGTGTTGTTATGTTCCTTATAATATCCTGGCCAAGTATTGTTGTTTTTGTGGAGGATCCGAAATCTAGGACGGCCGTCCTGGCATCTTACTGACTGATACATTTTCAACTTCTTCTTCAGAACCACTACATTAATTCTCTACAAACTTGGTACACATGTTCTTCATGATGTCCTGACTAAGTGTGATTAAGATGGCAGACATGGCGTCTATATTGGCCAAGACGTATTCAACTTCCTCTTTAGAACCACTAATTTCAAATTTGGTGCACATGTTGTATTCCTGAACAAGTGTTGTTTTTCAGACTGACCTGAAAAACCAAGATGGCCGTCCTGGCCTCTAATTGTCTTAGATATTTTCAGCTAAATCTTAAGAACCACTGAACCAACTCAATCAGAACACCTAAATTAAAGACATATTGCTCTTTGCCAAAATATTGATTGTTCACACTGTCATCGTTACTATGAAATGTATATTGGTCACATGAAGATCCTGTGAACTGGATGAACTTCAGGATGTAGAACTCCTTATTCACACAATTATAACCTTTTGTTAAAGATTTCTGATGTCCTCTTTATGAGGTAACATCATTAACTTTTGTAATTCAGTATTGATAATTACAATGTGCAATGCCCACAACCTATGGTCAGCAACCCCTTGTTTGCAGAGCTATGACCCTTTGCCATGATGTCACTAAAAGATTGAAAATCTGAAAATACACAAACGACACCAGGTCTTCTGATCAGCATAATGTTAACAAGAAGTGTCATTGTTTGCACTAATCATATTCATTCGAACATTACCACCATTGCTCTTTAGCTCAGTAGTATTTAATATTTTATCCAGACAAGTTGTGCATTTGATTTCTAACTTGCTACAAATTATCCTGAAGAAGTCCCTACCATGTGTTGCTACGTAAGCTGCTCAAGCCCATGAAAAGCTCAAACATTACCCTCTGTAAATCATAAGAGCGTCAAGGCCCATGAGCCTCTTGTTCAGTTAAACCTAGCTTTTTTCCGGTTAATGTAGATTACTAAGGAAAAAACTAGGTTTGATGGGGGAAAACTTCATTAATGTTATTTTGCCGTGCCATCGATGTGATTTATCTTTTAAAAAATCGTGCTAATATAAAACATCTCGGATACCAAAGTATAAATCTTTAGGATGTCCAGGACACAGATACAACTTCGGTAAAAATGGACAAATACGGACCTCTGGAAACCAAGAGGTGGGATCAGGTGCCATAGAGGAGTAAGCATCCCCTGTTGATCTGTCACACCCATCGTGAGTCCACAGTCAAGTCCAAATGAAATACGTGAGGAACGAATCCTCGTCACAATTTGTATAGACGTCTCAACTACAGCCAACGAAAAGGCAACTCAACATTTCACTTAATGAAACAGAGTAATAGCAAACAGGACTATTATACCGACTGTATAATTTGCTAAATGTCGAATTAAACGGTTTTTTCTGTTTTTCTTTTTCGTGATGTATACTGCCGTTGTTGTTATATTCCAATGACTACCAAAATAAAACACATTTGAATTGCAACGCCACTCTCGCAAATAATATATAAAGTAAAAAAGATGTAACAATGGATACTCCTCCGTGGCACCTGACCCACCTCTTGATTTCAGGAGGTCCGTGTTTGACCATTTGTTTTACCAGATTTGTAGCTATATCCTGGATATCCTGGTGATTTATACCTTGGTATCTGAGACTTGTTATTTATTCGAAACTCCATTACAATACAAATTGCATAAGATAATGGTATCAAGGTAAAGAAAAAATTCTGAACAGGGTGGAATCAGGTATCAGTGTCCCCTAACATGCTACACCCGTTGCGAGGAATGTCTTTATGTAGTTCAATGTTTACTTTTTTCCTCAGCTTAAACGTACTAATGGTTTATATACGTGTTATTAGAGTTGCGAATTATCAACTTTCTTCCGTACATTGCTGTATTTTTTTTATTTTATGACTTTGTATGTATCTCTGTAAGTGGGTGGACATTTTCCCTAATGATACTTGTCGCTCGGTACATACTGTCATATGAATAATAAAGTACTCAATAACATGCTGGCAACCACAACACGCATTATAAAAATATGCCATTCTGTTGAATCTACCGGAAGCACAGACCTACACAGATTGTTTGGTTCCCCTCTGTACTTTTCTTAATTAATATCGTCTCCTGAACCTCCTATAATACTTTGGTATCTATGATTTTTTATTATTTATTTATGATTATTTGGAAACGAAATCCAAACGCCGACCTCGTTTCTGTGCTTCAGATGTACTTAGGTATGTATGCCATACATGACGTGGACATACACATACATTCATGAAATCACCGCATACGTTTTCATAATTGCAATTGATTCTGATAAGCCCATCGTACCGTAATTATAGCATGTTAGATCAAATTTCCTTGATGTTTCGCTAAGTAAATCAATATTAGTATTTCGTTTTCTATAAGAAATAGATTATCTGTTTTGTCAGATTTCAATTTATTTATTTGACCGCATTTCGTTACTTCATATACTCTTGGGTATGTTTGGTGAACAAACTAAATATACATAATTATACACAAACATTCCTGAAGCCACTACATACGTTTGTTTTATTTTATTCTGATTTGTCCTCCTATCTGGGATCGTAGCATGTTAGATGACATTTTGTTTTATTTTCGTTAATTACATAAATACAAATATTTTATACTCTTCACGGCAACTCTGTTTTGCTAAATTTTATTGA
This sequence comes from Atrina japonica, assembly GCA_030159075.1. Taxonomy (NCBI): domain Eukaryota; kingdom Metazoa; phylum Mollusca; class Bivalvia; order Pterioida; family Pinnidae; genus Atrina; species Atrina japonica. The sequence continues at coordinate 837,746 of BROG01000225.1, read as the reverse complement.
TATAGAATTTTACTACACACGTATTTCACTTAATTTCCATATTTTGACAAAATGGCATGTGACAATAGATGATAGATTCTACCTTTAACCAAACTTAAAAATCAATTTCGATCGTGTTCAACGCCCGACATCTTGTGTAAATAACGGCAACAGGAAACCAAAGAAAGAATAAGTGTTGACACTTTAAATGTGATATAACAAATGATAGTAAAAATTAATCTTTGTACGATTTATTAGTGGGATCAGGTGTTATTTTCTAGTTTATATAAGACCAAATTATGTGTAGACGACGTTTCGGCTGCGCCTTTGGTTGCCCCAAGTATTTGACATTAACATTAAAGTGTAAATTCTCCTTCGTGAAAGTTCAAAGGAACTTAGAGAATAATGGAACTATACGTACTCATGACGGTCTAAACCTTTATTATTGTTGAAATTCGTGATACTATATCTAGTGCATTTGCGTCACCAGTAATTATCGTTTCATGCTTATTTCCTTTTTCAATTTAGATGTATATATAGAATTTGTTTTTTTATCATTTTATTCGTCTACTATGAAATATTCCATTAGACAAACAAATGTAATTTATTACATTCTGCTGTAAAGCAATGACTTAGACCAGTCCAAGTGTGTCTCTAGGGGTGATTGAGCTACTTCCCAAACCCAGATACAAGGATATAGCGTCAAATTCTCAGTTAAACCAATTTGTTTCTCAATTTTCTTCAGTTAATACTGTATATTTTATATAAGATAAATCCCATTTTTGGTACGCCAAAATCAGATTAATGAGTTAAACCTAGTTTTTATCAGTAATCTACATTAAAAGGTTTTACTCATTTTTTGTGATTTTGGTGCAATAGGAAACTTTGTAGTTAGCCCTGATTACCGTTATGACCCTGCATTTATTAGTGCCTTCTCGATTTTGTTATTCATATGTTCTTCTGGTTTTTATATTTATCTTCACAACGTATGTTAAGTAAATGGAAATAATTTTACTTTTTTGCACATTAAATTTATTTTGTTTAAAGATACCCAAGAGACTCTTAAAACATACCAGTGGGTTATTAAGTTGAACGCCATATATCACCGAAACCGGAAATAACATTGAGGAACATTTTTTATGATCACGCAACTGGCGATAATTAAAGCAGGATCATAACGGTAATCCGGGCTGACTCGAAACTTCCCTATCATACCTACTTTTTACTTAGTTAAACAAAGGTCTTTTCTGGTTATTGTGGATTACTGAATGGAAAAATAAGTTTAACGTGGGGAAACTACGTTTAATTGATTAACATTATTTGGCGTGCAAAAGATATATAAAAAGAACTATTCAAACTTGTGCTAAATGTCGAATGAAAGTTTTTTTCTGTTTTGCTTTGTTTTTGTTTTTGTTTTTTTTTTTTGTTTTTTTTTTGTTATTTTGTTTTGTTTTTGTTTTTTTTGTTTTTTTTTGTTGTTGTTTGTTTTTTGTTTTTTGTTTTTTTTTTGTTTTTTTTTTTTTGTCGTAATGTGTGATGTCGTTGCAGTTATATTCCAATGATTACCAAAAACACACATTTGGACTGTAATGCCACTCGCTAACAATGCGTAAAGTTAAAAAAAGTACCAATGGATATTGGAAAGTCCAAATTCATTAGAATACGACAAACTGGATATAATAATGGTATCAACATGAAGAACAAATGCGAATTCCGAATGGGATGGGACTAGTTGTCCGGAATGAGTCAGCGCCCCCTGTTAACATGCTACACACGTTGCAAGAAATGTCTTTACATTGTTCAAGGTTTACGTTTTATCCTCAGCTTTACCATACTGATGGCTTTACGTACGTGTTAATATTAAAGTTGCGAATTTTCTTCTGTATATTGTATTATTTTGTTTCCTGAACCTCATTACGATTAATAATTTGAAATATGTGTTTTTTTATATTTTACATTTTTTTATATTTTAGTATGTATCTCTGCTGGTATGTGGGTATTTAATTTAAAGGATAACTTTCGCTTGGTACATACTGTTAAATGAATGATAAAGTACCAAATAACATACTGGTTAACACGGCATCCATCCATCTACCAGTAGACATGCGAGGATTGTTTGGTTCTCCAAATATTGTACCCTGAACTGTTATTATATTCTGGTATCTATGATTTGTTTATTATTTCTTTATTTTTTTATTATTATTTGGAAACAAAATCCAAACGCCGATCATATTTCTGTACTTCAGATGTATTTACGTATGTATACGTGATGAAATATACATATATATGGACATACACATACATTCATGAAGTCACCATATACGTTTTCATCATTTCATTTGATTCTGATAAGTCTTTCGTACCGTAATTGCAGCACGTTTAATAAAAGTCTCTTGAGTTTTGGTTAAAGGGTCATGAGCTGTGTTTACCAAAAATATAATTTCTATTATTTCTACTTTTCCTACTTGTAATAGATATAAAAGAACACAAGAGTGCTACACATAGGCATGGAAAATCTTACATTCCTATGTACTTTGTGAAAATAAGGTCACGTCCATTGCTGTGTGCATATACGAAGAGTAAGGTCGAATAAATCAATTGCAAGTGAAAAAGTGCAAAATTGGGTTTCTTAGTCAATTTTCACAAAATGTACAGGTAATGGAGAATATTTATGTCTGTGTTTACCTCCTTTTTGTTATTGTACATCAATCTACGTAACTGTTGTAAAAAAAAAGAAAAGGATTGTTTTGGGGAAAACAGCTAATGCCCTTTAAATAAATCAATAATAATGTTTCCTCTTTTGTATGGAAAAAAAGGTTATCTGTTTTTGTTAGATTTCAACAATATTAGATGTCACTGCAGATTGTAGCATTTTTTTTCTCTCGTTCACTTTGACAACTTACGAGGCGATATGTTTTTATATAAACACCAAAATTTGATTACATTGAGTTCAACGTACGATAATTTGTGTTTTTGTGAATCTGTCATCATTCTTCTAGCGCTTTGAATTGAATTATGATATGTATCAGTTTGCTAAATCGCTAATGGAGAGAGTTTGTTCTATCTGATTCATAGCTTTATAAACATACCATTTCGTCCGTTTATTTCAAAAATTGAAGTCGGTATATTTATGTAGAAATCAAATTGACTTTAGTTTGTAGTTACATACCATTATCAGTAATATTTGTTTGTTTGTTTTGTTTGTTTATTGTTGTTTAATGTCCCACTCAAGAATATTTCACTCATATGGAGTCACCAAATGCCGATGAAGGGCTTCAAATTTTGGCCTATGCTCGGCACTTACGGCCATTGAGCAGTGAGGGTTCTTTAACGTGCCGACACCTACTGTGACACGGGACCACGGTTTTTACTGTTTCATCCGACAGACAGGAAACCAACCTGCCACAGGCTGGACTCGAACTCACGACCTCACGATCAAGAGTCGAGCGCCAGGCCGGCTCTTATCAGTAATAAACGCAGCAGTAGTAGTAACAATTGTAAAAGTATAATTAACAATTGTATTAGTAGTATATATACAAAAAGTTATGTGGTTATTTGAACACAGAATAGTTTTCCATGACATATATGTGTCATTGCAAAGATTGCTTGTCAAATATTTGTGTCTATTAGTGGGGCAGATAACAATCAAATTCTGGCCAAATAGTTCACTTGGTGAAAATGGGTATGAAGTTTCATTAGGTACTATGAAACACATTAACCCCGTTGACCACATTTTCAAGATGGCCGCAGTGAAAACAAATAAGTGTTTTTTTTCGTTAATGTTTGACTATTATTTTGTGAAATCTGATTAATTGCGTTTTAATCGAAAAATAGTTTATCTGAAAATAGGGTAAACTATATGTTAAAATCGATAATAATAAAAAAGTTAACATTACAAGGGCATACAGGTGCAAGTTGTGGAGTTTCAATGTCATTTTGTGTTTTGTGTTTGTAATATAAAAACCTCAGATACCAAAGTGTAAATCAATAGAATGTCCAGGACATAGATACAAATCCGATAAAAAATGGACAAACACGGACCTCTGGAAACCAAGAGGTGGGATCAGGTGCCATGGAGGAGTAAGCATCCCCTGTCGACCGGTCACACCCGCCGTGGTCCACAGTCAAGTCCAGTGAAACACGTGAGGAGTGTATCCTCGTCACAATTGGTACAGACGTTTCAACAACCGCCAACGAAAAGGCAACTCAACATTTCACTTAGTGAAACAGAGTAGTCGCAAAGAAGACTATTATACCGACCGTAAAACTTGCGGAACGTTGACATTAAACACGGTTTTCGATATCCCTGTGTCAATAATTTGTCAGTGAGTAGTTTACCTCTGTATATGAAATCTTCATATGCTGTGCACGCCCCCTGGCATATCGGATCATTTGTGAAATATAAACTCCATATGCAGGTGACTGAGGTATATTACTATTTAAATGTGGAGAATTTACGATGGGAAAGCCGAAATCGTCGCGTTTATCGTATAGCTTCGTAGCTAATTTCCCGTCTGTGTTTATGTTAAGTAAAATGTCTAAGTATGAAGCGTGTGTGCTTGATTCTGTTGTATCTTTAATTTCTAGTTCGCTGGGATATATCACATTGACATATGTATGAAAATTGTCATTATTAATTGACAAAACGTCGTCGATATATCTAAATGTCAAATCAAAAGACACCGCTAGCTTTTTCTTCTTTTGATTCAGCAGTTTCTGAATGAAGTCTGCTTCGTATGAATAAAGGAACAGGTCGGCCAATAAAGGAGCACAATTGGTTCCCATGGGAATGCCGACAGTTTGTTGAAAGACCACGTCTCTGAACATTACAAATATATTGTCTATTAGAAATTCCAGCATGTTTTTTATATCAACTTCAGTATATTTATGTGTAGAATCAGAGTGGTGTTTGACAAAATAAGTATCCTGATAGCCAATCACTAGATATTTAAATTTTCGGGTACCACCTTTAGTGAAAAAGCAGTTGTCTATGATGCTGAAAAGTCTTTCTTTTTAATTTTTCATGAGGAATAGTAGTGTAAAGAGTAGAGAAGTCATAAGTTTTGATGCTGTGAATTTGAGAAAAATTGTGTGCCTTCAAATTTTCTAAACGTTGTTTAGAATTTTTAAGTATCCACATCTGATTTACACCGCTTCTGGAATAAGCAACTGTACAGTATTGTTGAAGTTTCTCCTTAACGGCTGTCAATATCTTGGTAAGGAGTAAAGATAAAGGTTTGGTAGAACATTTGCTGGATCCTGCTATGTATCTTTGCTTATATGGGGTTTTATGAAGTTTAGGTATCCAATATAAATATGGCAGCTCGAAATCGGTATCCCTTGTAGGTATATCAAATGAGCGTAATACGGATACGTTATTTTGAAGGATCTCGTCCTTTGAAAGTGAGCTACGTGTATATGTAGGATTACCAGAATTCATATTAAACCCAAGTTCTTCTAATAAACAATTATAGTAATGTGCCTTACAAATAAAAAACTATATTATTTGAGGCTTTGTCTGCTGGTACCAGTACATATTGGTCATGCAACCTATCCAGTTCAGTAACTACTTCTGGATCATTAAATACAGAGGGATAACGTGTTTTCATAGTCCCTTTAAGTTTTCGAATACGAGATTTTATCAACCATCGTATGGCTTTCAGCCATTCAGACAAAGTGTCTGGTTCTTCGTCTTCATGTTTGGCCCATCGTCTGGCATAATCTTCGACAGAATCCATAACTAAACTGAAATTCTGACGCCAATTAAAGGAACGGGCTTCCCGGTATTTAGGGCCCTTAAAATAAGATTTTTTAGGCTTTCATTTTCAACAATAGAAACGTCGCCGGTAATGACATGCCCGATAGTATTGTAAGTCATTATGTCTCCCAAATACACTTTGAACCTTCCACAGACATGTTGCTGTATCCAAAATGTTCCAACACGGGATAGTCGAGCTAAGAAGCCAAGGACAAGATTTAAGACTTTCAGATGATTTACAGATCACAGAAGCGGTTGGGTAGCAGCATGTAGATGGATATTGCATCATCAGGATCTGTTTATTCTTACCTTACTGTTTCAATTTTTGCAAAACATGGCTAACCTATCAGGAAACAAAATGCAGTGTTATAGGCGAAAATATATCGATTTCTCATCTGGTGTCTCCATTCATGTTATTCTTGAATCTTTATGGTATTCTAAGATTGCAAAACAAATCCCCAAAGAGCGTTTTGGAGCGCATTTGTAAACAATGAGCTTCTTGTCCTTAGTTTTGTGAGATCGTATATATCTTCTTCTTTTCAGCTTTACAAGGAATCTGTGCCCATATTCATTCTCTACGTTTTACCCATGATTATATCAATTATGTTACCAGTCCACCTTATGCTTGCTCTTGAAACTACATGGGGACCTTGACATTTATTCGGTATTTTGCAAAGGTAGTTTAACAATACAGACTTTTTCAAACATTGCCATCAACCAAGCACATGAACAAAACAATGATGTTTACTATGATAATGATGTTATCGGCCTAACAGAAGATCCAGTTCCTCTTAAGTGATGGATGATATAAGGATCGGAGTTTAGAGGACGTATTGATAAGTTTTCAGCGGCATGTGAGAATGTACATATCAAAACATCACGAGGAAACACAAGCTATATAGAAATAATTCCATGCTATGGTTGAGCAGATTTCAGGTCATCTATCTTAAATGGGAAGCCACTTTAAAATAGGTTGTTCTGACATGTCTGCACTAAATACAAAAACGTTATAGACTGCCGAGTAGCAGAGAAAATAATAGAAAGTCAGCCACAGGAACAAAGCAAACCAAAATAATAATATTGTTTGAATGGAGGAGTCATCAGGATTATGTGAGGCATTGACAAAAAAGCTTGCTCTGTTTAGACATCAGAAATATCAGTCTACTGCTACCAGGTCGAGGCTCTCCGTCAGTGTCAAATATTGGAGTGTATTACATTTTTATTTAGTTAATCAATTAAATAAAAGCTTTATTTTTCACTCATATTTTTCATTGGTTTTACTGTATTTTGATTGGCTTAATGGAAAATATAACATTTTTCATGACGCCAATTAAAATACAGTGCCATGCCACTTCTGTGCGCGTGTGTGTGAATAGGAGAGGAAAACATAAAAATAGATATATAGCCATGGTGAAGACACGTATATAAGCTTCATGTCTTCCAGTCTCCAGATTTAGTGCTTAAGTTCAACATTTTTTTTTTCATTATATGAACTGCATATTTGTCTTCTGTATGTGATTGACGAGTTGTTATGTAGTGTTAAATCGCACTGTAGACACAAAAACAAACTCCAATTATATTTGCGCCCGCCTGTCTGTTCCCTGTGCATACACGAAGACAAAATGATACCAAATTTGTAACAAAAAAGAAAGAAAAAATGTCATCTGGGAATATACTGTGACTTGGAAGAAATTGATGAACTCCAGACAGTTTCCATTTGGATTTCGGAGAATATTTAGTGGTTTTCCTTACATCTGAAGTAGACCAGACTAACACTTGTGGTATGGACATATAAATAATTGCTTTTTATGGTGATAGCAATGTCATTAGAAAGATAAAAATTTCAAATCGAATTGTCTATAATGAAAGCCATGTCAATGATAACGCAACTATGCAACTAATATGAAACCGACAAAATTATGCTTTGTAACATTATATATATATATATATATATATATATATATATATATATATATATATATATATATATATATATATATATATATATATATATATATATATATATATATATATATATAATAACAGAATTCAAAAAGCAATATAAATTTATTGGCGAACAATCAGTATTACGATTTTATACTGATTTGCGTTTCCATAAAATTAGTGAAATATGTTGTTTTCAAAAATGTAATTTACTGCATGTCAGATTTTCTCAATTACGACGACAAACCATTCAATTTATAGATACTATAACATTAAAACAAATCCTTTTCCTTTCGTTATGCATTAAAAGTAGCAGAAATATGACAAATAAATACACTTTTCCGGTCAAGTCAACTTTGAAAGAGGGCATGAGGTAGGGGTTTGTCTTTCATTTTGTTAGAGATAGGTAGTACTTATTTATATATGTGTATGCATACAGTTGAAAGTAACAATTGTGCGTTACTATTTCACGCTATCCATAAGGTCGACTGTGCAGAAATACCTTCAGAAACAAATTAATTCCTTTCTTACTGTAATAACAACAGTCCTTGCCAGAAAGAAACAAATACGAAATTTTATGAATTTATTGAAATTCACTCATTCATTATAGATTAATTAACAGGAAACATACCTGTTTTTAGTGTCAAGGATGTGTTTATATAAACCCGTGATGGGTGTGACTAGTCAACAGGTATTACCTGATCCCACCTTTGGATTTCGAGAACTCTGTTTGTGCAATATTCTTAAGATTTGTATATTGTTTCTTGTATATCCTGAAGGTTAATTCTTTGGTAACTGTTGTTTTCATACTTTGTAATCAGGATTGTTTATACCGACTCATTGGTCAACAATGATGGACACGATCAATTTTAGTTACTAGACAAAATGAAGTCTATAAAAATTATTTCAAGAACTTTAAAAAAATAAAGAAATTTATTTTTAATTTGTTTTTATTTCCATCAGTACATAATGTATTAAAAGTCGAACGTATGCTTTGACATATGTTAATGAGGTTTTAGTTTGTTAGTACTGTTAATACTTACCAAAGGCCACAGAAATGAAAGTTCGCTTCGTAGTTACAATTGTAACTTGTCTGTTGAACAGAAAAACAGTCAGGCCTAGTGCATTTGTCAAGCAAACAGGTCGCTTTGCCTTCATTGTATATTCCTGTCAGAAACAATTCTTCACTCACAACATGTGAAATCAGCTCCATCCCAAATTTCATCTCCAATCCGTGCTAATTCTGAGGCCAATCTTATTTTCTCACAACCTGCAATGTCAATGCCGAGCATAAGTGGTGCTCATAGGATTCTCAGTAATGGAGTTGTTGACGCGATACTCTATAATATAATCATCGTCTTCATGTTATAGACTATATGATCAGCTGATAAATATTGAATTTACCCACATAACACATATACCTATTATAGGCCCTCACGGGTTTTCCATACCGAAGGTGTCGAAAATCAATTTTTAAACAGACATATAAAAGAGCTTTTTCACAACATAATCTGATCTCGATTCAATTTATTCGAATGATTTGCTAGTGGGCTATATGCTGAAATACCTACGAAACATTCATCAAGGCAATTTTTATCTGACACATTTAAGCCTACTCCACCGAGCGGTGGAATACTAATAACCACGAACCAAATACGGGAATAAGTATTTATTATTTGCCATATCACAAGATTCTTTCAAAATGATATAAAATAAAGAAAAAACCCTTAATTTCATTTAGTATTTCCGGGAAGAATAGAGAACTACTTCTCCTGTCATACAGCTGTTGAGCTGTTTCGTCATACGGAAAAACCCGCAAAATCTATTGTATGGAATGAATTTAATATCAAGAAGAATACATAATGATAGTATATATAAATGTAAAGCATTGGATATAAAAGAATTTTTTTTCATAAGCTATTGCTTTTATATCCCAATGTTTTTCACAAAAGTAAAAAACTATCCTTAATAATTTGCACTGTATCTGCATGAAATTGATTTTGTCGATATATAATGTAGTGTGCGATTAATTTATGTGTTTGGATGATGCGCGATATCCAGCGTTAGATTTAATAACTTTAAAATGTCAAAATTGTTAATAAGCTTAATTTTTATCAAAGAAGAAGATTGTGAATTTATACTGACTGCTTATTGTACAAATAATTGACATTTATCACGAACAGACGTAATAGTTTCTACAGTGCTTCTGAACTCTTAAATCAGTATAACTACCACAAGTTAAACATTTCACCACTCATAAACGTCTTCACAGATTAATCATTAAACAGTTTAAAATTATGAGCGTTTAGAAAACTTCAATTACAAGTAGAGTAAATTCCAAAATATAAAAGGAAGTGACGTACGTATAAATAAATCCTATTGGACTGGATTTGTTGCACGTGTGTGTGTGTGTGTGTGTGTGTGTGTGTGTGTGTGTGTGTGTGTGTGTGTGTGTGTGTGTGTGTGTGTGTGTGTGTGTGTGTGTGTGTGTGTGTGTGTGTGTGTGTGTGTGTGTGTGTGTGTGTGTGTGAAAAGTGTATGTGCTGCCGCAGCCCGCATGGGTGTATTTGCATATGGCATTTTCAATTCTTGCATATTTTTACGTTGTAAAACAAATAATAAATATCACTCACAAGCTTTGGAATAATCATTAAGTAACGGAATTTAATAACAATCCCCCTCTCGTTTTGATTAACTGGGTTTTATGCATGTTTTATATATAATTGTGTATCTCTTTAGTTAATTTAGTGTTATTTTCTTTTCATTAGTTGTCTCTGCTTTTATTTTGAACAAATTTTCTTTCTGAAGAGATAGAATTACGAAGATGACATTGGAAAGTTAGACAACAGTCTATATCACCAGCATTGCTATATATCACTAGTACTATATTACTTAATGTTTTCGTAAGTAATATGATGATCTAAAGGAACATTTAAATCTAGGAATTCATGTATATTGGATTGTTTGCAACTTTAAAATCTAAAACATTGCTGCTGTCTCTGTATATCATAATATACTTCAAAATACGCGATTATACTGCCAGACTAAGACACATGGGCTTGACATAGTGCTGTATATGATCAATTTACAAGCATCTTGCTCTTAGATATTTACGACCCCATTTATACCAAAAAAGACAAAACTAATACAAGTATAAAATGTTCATGTGTTTAGCATTCCAATGTTGATCAATACTACGATTCTCACTTTTCAAGTCTTTTATAACAAAAATAAAATTTCATGTTTTATACACGTGCTACTGACGAAGAGAAAGAGTCATTCTCTTTTTACAAAATAGATGACTATGTTTATGAAGCAAATTTATACCATAAAACTGCTCGTCACAGATTTTCCAATAGCATTATCATTTTTTCTTGGGTGAGCATATGATTTAATAACAATCTCATGAGATGACCATTTTGTTTGTTTGCTTGTTTGTTTGATTGTTTTAGAACACACTAAAATGTTTTTTTAGTTCTACGGTATTGACCAATTTTTAATGATGGCGTTAAGAACTCGATTTCATTATAGCATAGAAGAAACCACTGCAAGTAAAGTAGCAAATTTTCTCACAAAATGAGCTCAGGTTCCAGTGGCGCTCGAGCCAGCACTGATTAGAGCTCTTTGAGTGACTACATTGCTAAACGTATGATGCTCTAACTACACGATCACAGAAGTCCCATAAATTGAACATCACTGAATTGACTTAAATCAATATGAATGACAAATAACGTCAGTTATACGTTACTGAAAAAACAGATTTGTCCGCGAAATTGGATGTTGGGGAAAATGTTATCTCACCATGTTCGGTGAGTTAAACCAAATTCGGAAGTGCCGGAACTACTTTTTAAACATATTTATATCGTCTATTTGCAAACAAAGATGAAATCAGGTGCTCTTTTATACTGATTCAACGTGAGAGAAAAACAGTCAAACACCACTTTCAGGGAGGGACGGCGAGAACTCAACCCTCGTGCACAAAATTTGTTTGTCTATACGCGGCAAGCCTAGCCATGAACAAACAAAATTGTGTGCATTCGGATTGAGATTTCACCATCTCATCCTCAAAGTGTTAGATTGTATTAGTATTAAATGGCGGTACAGTTTTAAGATAATACAGTAAATGTCATATTCCAATATAAAGAAATATCATATGGTGAAAATATTGTATTTATATTTTATGTTTTTCTTTTAATGTGAAGTTTTTTATTTCATGTATGTGTTGATAATATTTTTTTCAATATGACGCAATGGATTGAAAATAACTACATTAATATTAGACAATATATTTTATTATTAATAAACTATAGTTACATTTGCTTGATACGTGGTATTCTGTCCAAACAATACGAAATACAAAAACCTGGCCAATATTGAAAAATCTAAGCCAATATCGAGAAAACTAAGCCAATATTTAAAAAATCGCGCAACCAAACAGAAATTCAAGTGAGAACGACGGCCATTTTTCCAAATTGAACAGTACGGGAATCGTTTCCATTGCAGCACTGGCCTAGTTGAATTTAAAATTGGCCTAGTTAATTCATAATATGCCTCAGGCAATTACGACAGATCTGGCACAATAACTAGGCCAGTGTGGAAATCATTAATTTATAACCCTATACAATATACATAAGTATGTACTCAAACGAATTCTGCATTATTAGCTTTGATTCCATCAACACTCTAACCCGTGTTTGTCACAGGTGAGCGATGCCGAACAACTCGACCACAGCAAGTCCTGTAGGACGGATCCTATTCTAAGTCAATCATTAGCAAATTGTACAGTCAATATCAATATTTAACTTGAAAATACCATATTTCACTGACTAGATTGATTAGAATGTTTGAAACTGAATTGACTTTTAAAAATTAAAATTTATACCTTTTTTAATGTGAGGTTAATATTTTCAGTATACAAAAGTCAAATAAATTCAAGGCCAGAAACGAATGTAAGCGATTAGCAACGAATGCACGGAACTGCATTGTATCTATCGTGAGGAATATTCTAAACTTGCAACAAAACAAATCATAGGGATCCAATGTAAAATCAATAAACATTATCATGTACAAATGTCACCGGAACCGAAATATTAAAAAATTTATGAGATTTATCAGTAATTAAAATTTATTTGTTTTCAAACTCTAATGATACTGTAATTGCACAAATAATAAATCTATGTTTAGTAGTCATTATGTTCAAAGTTTAGACTAAATAGATGTTAACATATTAAAAGTAAACCAAAAATAAAATATACGTGAATTAGTGATTAGGATAATCACATTTTGAACAATAAGGTTCAGATCTCTGGATTTTCTAGAATGCTCTGCTCACTTTTCTGTCTATGTACAATGTCATATGAACTCGCCAATGTACATACAGATATCTACAATATTTTAACGTTTGACAGTTTCCTGGTTTTTCAGTTCAGATTCTTGTTTTTATGTTGCAATGCAAAATCTGATTTTTTTTTAAAGTTGAAATATTTAATTTGTTTTAAAAAACTATTCGTATTTTTCAGCATTACATCTGTAGATACAATGCAAGCTTTTCGAGTTAAGAATTATTCTCATTGGCTTTTACTGTTTAATGATGAGTTTTTTTATCGTATGATGGCATAAGCGACCCATCAATCCTCTGCTCCAGAAACATCTATTCGCAATATGAATGCAAACCAAATCACTATGATTAATCAGCGATTAGTTAATCAAACATTCCAGAAATTGTTATTTTATGGAAATGAAGTATGCTCCACGTGGGTTCATTCATATAGAAAATAAATTTGCAGGAATGTATCCCAGGTGACAACTTCACTCGCGGTATGGATTAGATGCAACTTTAAGAGTAACATTTTCAACTGCTGTTTTATCAATTATAAGCGCAGTTGTTAAGCTATTAGTGTTTTATGTTTTTCTACATTCTCCAGTTTAATTGAATTTCTTTTTGTTTTGTGCAATTGACCTAGAATAGAACGAGAATTATACAACCCACAGCATCTCGTAGCCTCAATGAGCAGTTTCAATATGCAATCAATTAAGTAGTGATTGAAAATATAAAAACCTAGACGCCATAGTAAAATGTATCAAAACATAAGAACCGCTGGTACATGGTCGTGGTAGCGACCTAATTTGAACATAACCGCTTATTAGTTCTCGCCGGTGAGACCGGGGTTTATTTAGGTCCGTCTGCGCATGTCCGTCCGTGAGACATTCCGTAGATCCATTCGTTCGACGGTCTTTCCGGTTTCTGTTTTGATTAAATTTTGTAATTTTGATTTACTTAATTGTAATGGCTTCACAAGCAATCGACAAATTAATATAAATTGTTTCATAGGTTGCGACATATGTTGATTTTATTTTTATTTATCATAATTGAGATTCTTCTAACATAATAACAAAAAATTGAGCTATTGTTTGTGAAGTTCAATAGAGCATTGATCGTATTGTAACTATTATCATATTAATGCAATAAATGATGTTTTTCATCTAATAAAAATATCATTTAATGAAAAATAATACAAGAAATTTAATTCTATGAAATTCTGCAGCACATCCAATTTTCGGAATTTGTTTATATAAAAGCACAGATACCAAAATATTAATCTTAAGGATGTCCAGGATACAAAATACAAATTTGGTGAATATTTGACAAACACGGACATCTGGAAATCCAGAGGTAGGATCAGGTGTCATCTTACCGTAAATATCAGTTCTTAAAAATTGGATACACATATCTAGACATTTCTAGAATCTTTCCATACAATCAACTATCACTTTAAATACAATAAGATCTTAGAGTTGAGTTCGTACATATTATATGTTAGTTTCTTTATTGGTGTTTTATATCACAATTAATTATTTCCAGTTGTTTGTGGCGGTCATATTCACTGAGAGAGTAGAAAACACGGTTACTACGTACCTGGAAACAAACCACCTGCTTTTCTGTGGTAAACTGATAAACTTCTGCCCTCATCTTTTATATTATATTAGGTTTACTGGGTGCCTTCCATGTGTTCTTTTAAAGAATGTTTTCTATTCTATTTCTATTAGAAATCTATTTTTATTCATGTTTGTATTTACTGTCAACATATTGTTTCTAATAGCGTCATCATTCAAAAGACGATATAGATTCTTCTATACCGTGTTAGATTATTTGTGAGTTCCATATATCAGCCCATATAAATCCATGTGGAAGAAATGTCCAATTAAAGGGTTTTTCATCTATCTATGTTTTCGACGTATTTGTGTTCTACCCTTATGTAAACTTTAGTTTACACAAAGTCAAAATTTTAACCGAAATCACAAAAATCTCTAGAAGCACCTCATCAAACGGTCCGAAGTAAACCTTCAGATGTAGACCTCCTTGATCTAACTACTCTGTCACACAAAAAAAAAAACATTTGATGATACACATGTAGATATAATTACCAGAATTCTCAAAATAATTATATTGGATATATATGATGCTGAGTGTGGATTGATTTATACAGAAAAAAAACAATTTGATGCAATATTTCTCAGATGACAACAGATCATTTCAGTCCCGGTATATAGATTAGTTACACTGTGAAGATTATCATTTCAAGCTGTATTTTTTATCCATTATTAACGCAGTTGTAAAGTTATTAGTCTTTTATCTCTTACTTTGCGTATCACGTTCTAATTGGTTTCCTCTGTTTTGTGAAATTGATCCAAAAGAGAAAAGGAATTATAAAACAATCAATAACTCTTAACCTAAATGATAAGTCTCAATATTCAATCAATTAAGCAGTGATTGATGACATTCTATGACAACATGATGCAATAAAGTAATACATAAGTATCACTGGTGTAATTGAATTCATCAAATAGAGGTCATGGTCATTTTAATTACCTGTTTTTAAATCAAATGCTAGTTATGTATTGATACAATGCTAAACGATTGGGTCCAAAGTTTATGATCGATACGGGGATTTTTTTGAACAATATGAAGCCCCCTCTATGGATTGTCAGATAGACAGGAACATATACAGTGACACACCAATCAGATCTAAAACAAACTGATGACATTGTCAATGAGCTTGACATTTTCACCGGACTCGAGAGGTTTCCATGTAACATTTGCGACGGGTATTGCATGCTAAATGGGGACGCTGACTCCTTCCGGGTACCTGGTCCCATTCCGTTAGTGATTTACAATTGTCCGTCATGTTGAGACCATTTGTATATCAAATTTGTCGTATGTTAATGGATTTAAAGTCTAGATAATCCATTGGTACTTCTTCATTTTTACTTCATAATAGCAGACCTAATTTACTATATGAGCGCTTGTGGTTATCTAGCGGTAGAGTGTTCGACACACAAGAAGGTGACATCAGGGTTGCGTCCTTGTATTGGATTTAAAATATATTTAATATGATAGTGACTGTTCTTCCTCTAAGCACTTGGCATACGAAGTGAAGATCACGGGTCTTTAGGATGAGAATTAAAAACCATGGTCTCTTGTACACAGGTCAAAATATGTGGCACTAAAGCTGATGAAATTTCTATATAAGTCAAATAATTTTGCGGCATATAAATCAGCAATTATACAACAAAAATATGCAAAAACTTAAACTTTAGAATGACAAAAAATGTCCCCATATCTAGCAGGTAAACTTAAATTAATTAATAGCGGAAACGTTTTTATCGATTTAAATGACATCGCTGCGATGCGCAAATATAAGTTACCCGTCAAAGGTCATTATTTACGTTGTATCTTCTTTTTTTTCATTTTATTTTTTTTTTTTCCTTTTTTTTTTTTTTTTTTTGAAAACGTCTTATAGAAATATGTCATGGTTATCCTGAGACAGATACATTTATAATGTAGAGATATTGTCTACACACAATAACAACTTCTGTGGATTTTTTTATCTCTGGTAACAGCTCAGTGTTAAAAGTTCAGTTCTGGTTACTTAAGAAAGTGACAAGAAATTGATTCGCTTTCTGTGCTTGCAACAAAACAATATCTTTCAGTATAAAGCCATTGTTTGTCCTTTTTGCAATTCAAATTTTGTTCGTTAATATTCATGGGCATGTCACTCTATTGAGATAGGTCTAAAACCGGTCAACGGAAAGAATGTTGAAATTGTTGTCTTCTGTAATTTGCATCGCAGATGCAACTTATGACAACTTGAAATATAACAATATAATCGGTTTCAGGAATTTGATTTATTTCAAATTTCACGGATGACTGAATATGTCGACTTGTCATGTCCTAATCGTTTCTGGAAATTGCGTTTAACTACAATGCCACGAAAAAGAAAATTTCTCCATTTCGGTAACACATTTTGTAATTTATATCATCAGGTCACCGTTCTGCATGTACAGCAAGAGTACACAGTCAGGTGTTTACATAACCAAACGACATGTAATCATATATATCCAACTTATAAATTAAAAACAAAGAGTTTTGTTTTTGTAAATTTATTTCAATAGAAAGTGTAAGTACCAGGGCCCGAAGTCACCAAATATGCTAAATACTCAAGCTCAAGTTATATTTTATTATTTTGACTTTATACTCGTTTGTAAAATCGAATGAAAAACATTATGATTTTCAACCATTCACTTTAAATTTTAGGATTTTCATATAAAAAACGAATAAATATGTCAAGAACTGTATTCAAAATTTGAGTACGTACTCAAACAATGTTTTAATGGTTTAATTTTTCTTCAAAAAGCAATAATTTTTATCTTTATTTACATTTTTATGTTATTGATATACTAACACGTCCAGTTGCTTCATATATCTTACGTGTTTTACCTTAAAATGATGAAAAGTTCGTTGAGCTCGAGTACCGAGTAAATTTGATGATTAGAGCCTGGATATATATTGGCATATTTCTTAAGACTTCGTATCTGCAATACATGGATAACGGGAAGAATCCTTTTTCGGAAAATGAGAGTGATAGTGTTTTAGGTGTTATTCCCTCCTTTATTGACTGACCATCTCTCTGAGCTTGTCATGGAAACAAACAGCTTCAAGCATCGACCGTTTAGAGCTTTCGTCTTTACAATTGTTCTGAAATAATCAAAATGTCAGTCATCAGATATTTTTATTTTGTTGTGTACATATATATTGATGTGCCATAAAATTTTTACAAGAACTTCTGTCCTTCATGTAAATATAAAGAAGAGCTACAATGCTCTATCAGAGTAATCTAAATGGGTGTAAATAGTGGTAATAGCATCTATTTTACCTCTTTTGTGATTGATCCCTGTAGAGTTTCTACATTTTCGAACTTCTAAACTCGACAGATAAGATACTTATGCGGAACTATATATTTCCGATCTCTTTACGGACGTTAACCTTGTCTATCCTTAGAAATATATTATCTCTACGTCACAGGAGATCACTAGAGAATAAAATGGAAATCGTGATGAATACTGAAACTCAATCAGTCAGGTGGAAATTTCAAGTTGTATTGTTTCGGTAATCAATGATGATCACAAGCTGAAATTGATTGAAAGTGTAACTGATTCTGTATTAAGGAACTCTACAGGAAGATGGATTCTAAATGAAAAAAGGACAAGCTGAACAAGATCCACACCATAAAGTAAACTTTATAGTGACGGTTTCACATAAAAACCATGCTTGTTTGCTAGCGCTAGATAAAATTAACCTAATTCTTTTGACACAATATTTTTCTTACCATGGGTGTGACATCAGAATAAACTGAAGTCATTCATTAAGCATGCCATAATAGATCAGAAGAATAATAAAGGGGATACTATTCTTATCACAGAAATAATTTTAACACGAACAAAGCTTGAAAAACGGAGACCTTAATGCAAAATATAAAAATATAATGAAATATTGCTGATTCAGATCACTTCTGTTATCGCTTGCGTGGAAATTAATTTTACATTGTTGATAAATACGTTCCGAAATTTGATGACGATGACGACGACGACGACAGTGATGATGATGATGAGGAGGAGGAGGAGGAGGAGGAGGAAGATGACACTTAATTCTACTTCGCTTGGCAAGAATCTATAAAAAATCATATATTCCTCATTTGAATAATAGCAAGAAAATTGACTCAAATTCAAACCGGTATATGAAAGCTTTCAAGAAAGCTGTCTTTAGAGTATTTACAGTTATTTATGACTTTATGATGATATTTCTGTCTATCTTTTACTGCCCAGACAACCGGTGATAGATCGTACAGAGCAAGCAGATAGTTTTCAGTAGTAAGCAGGTTGAGAGTTGAAATATTTGCACTTATTTCTCTTTGCGTATTTATGTTCAAAGTTACATATTGTGCAGCATGATACTTAAGCAGTCTTTAATGACAATACTAATTTTTTGGCACATGCCATGCGTTTATTACAATACAGACACACTTCATTTTACGTAAGCTGTTTGCCCCGTAACTAATTAAAATGTGTCATCCTGTTGGGCATAGAATACGCCCACTGTCAAGGTTATTTAGAAAGTTAATCCATTTTGTCAAAATATCTTTTTTATCGTCAAAATTTGTGTTCATTTTCATTTCAACATATACTAAGTCTTAATCCCTTTTGAATAGAAAAAGTACATACTACATTGTTAATCACCAGAAATCCCCAAAAGGCACCATAATAATATACCGACCATTGGACAAACAGGCACCTCGGGAAAACCAGTGGTGAGATCAGGATCTAAGGAGGGGCAAGTATTTCCATTCCACAAATCTTATCCACCATGAGTACATAATTAAATCGCAATACAAAGTAATAGGGTTTTGACCTTCAAGTCACAGTAGTGATATATATATGACACACCTACTTCGGCGCGGGACTTCAATTTGAAGTATCATTCAAAAGATATAATGTATATTCCACAGAATACCTCGAATGCCATCATATTCCACACACCCTCCATCTCACATCATATTGCCATTAAGATTTATTTCGAACTCAAAATACATTCATCAGTATTTGATAACATATATTCAACTTATCTTAGATGGTTAAATCTACATTATCAAATAATTACAAAGTGAATATATTATACAGTACTATATTCCAGCACATCATCGTTCATCATTTAGGTTATAGTTCAGTGCTCTTTCAATTTCCTTTTTCCTTTTAAACACCAGAATATATAAATAAGTTCTACAGGAAAGTGTTAATGAAAAGATGAAAAAGTTAGCGGTGTCCTTTAATTTGAAATTTAGTTATATCTTCGACGTTTTGTCAATTAATAATGACAATTTTCATACATATGTCAATGCGATATATCCCAGCGAACTAGAAATGAAAGATACAACAGAATCAAGCACACACGCTTCATACTTAGACATTTTACTTAATATAGACACAGACGGGAAATTAGCAACTAAGATATACGACAAACGCGACGATTTCGGCTTTCCCATCGTAAATTTTCCACATTTAAATAGTAATATCCCCCAGTTACCCGCATATGGAGTTTATATTTCACAAATGATCCGATATGCCAGGGCGTGTACAACATATGAAGATTTCATATACAGAGGTAAACTACTTACTGACAAATTATTGACACAGGGATATCGGAAACCGGTTAAACAACGTTCCGCAAATTTTACGGTCGGTATACTAGTCTTGTTTGCGATTACTCTGTTTTACTAGGTGAAATGTTGAGTTGCCTTTTCGGTGGCGGTTGTTGAGACGTCTGTACCAATTGGGACGTGTAAAATTCTTCACGTATTTCATTGGACTTGACTGTGGACTCACGGTGGGTGTGACCGGTCGACAGGGGATGCTTGCTCCTCCGTGGCACCTGATCCCACCTCTTGGTTTCCAGAGGTCCGTGTTTGTCTATTTTTACCGTATTTGGATCTATGTCCTGGACATTCTATTGATTTATACTTTGGTATCTGGGGTTTTTTATATATTAAAGGAAAGAAAATAGACAACCTGCGTTAAAAATTTACTTCCGCTAAATATTAACATATAGTTTATGTTAATTACATGATCTCATATCTTATTCTGTTTCTTTTCATAGGTATTTATTTTAAGCTGTATTTGTAGACTAACCGACAGACAGATGCCCTTCTATTACTCGTGGGTCTCGCTGTGTTTGTATTTCTGACAGTAGTATGGGAATCGAAGAAATACAATCATTTTTCTGATGTTTTGGGTGAAAGAAAAACATCGTTGTAGTCATTGAAATTGCAAAAAAGAAATTTGAACTGAGAACTCCATAAATATGTATGAAGCATTGTAAATAATAAAATTCAAGATATCATACAGTAATCTAAAAATACTTTCCGCTGTAGCCTGCATATTCTGTTTTGGATATTTCTTCAGATGTATTCCTTAAGAATTTTTTTTCGAGATTTCAAGATTTTTCGAGATGTTCATTGTTGTTTATCAATGACCCATATATCGCAAGTTGGTTGTTGATGAAAATATTTCTAATATATTATTTCGTCCGATATTCTGCAAATATCAGTTTAATATTGCTAATTCTGATTAAGTCTAGGAATTTATAGAAACATTTCAAAACTGTTTGTTATTATCATTACAGTTTTTGACATTCATAATATATAATGTACATTCGTAATATATATAACAAGCCCGAGACCCATAATGTCTCATTCGATGGTCTTCATCCTAGTCGTTCAAAATTGTACTCACTCCCTTTGAAAACATTACATGACTTGCACAAATTTACGATGACAGTATGTTTTACTGATGCTTTTTCTCCAGAGTATCGATTTCATAATATCATTTTGGACATTTCATACAACAGATTATTCAAAGCTGTCAGGACTTATTAACATAAAGAAACGAGTGGTCGCTCCTCTAGGTCAAATTTGCCAATAAATGCATTGAGGCTCTGAATGTAACCAATATTTTGAACCAAGAATCCGTCCAAAGTAAGATCCCTCCATACTTCCAATACAAAGATTCATCATGTATTTCCTATAGCTATACGTGTTCAGTTGCATCTAAAATATTCAATTACAAAGCTTGTCTTTAGCAACTCAATTCAGACTGGTTTTTCCTGAACCTTCCACCTTGTATCTGTTCTACATCCGAGTTCACGTACGCTGCGTGTGACCATATTGTGACAGGTGATCTCAGCATTGTACGTAACAGAAATCTGAGAGATCTTTTATGCAATTGCCCAAAAATAGGGAACCTGTCTCGTTTACATGGCGCCAAATTTTTAAAATTCTTATGGACGCATGTGAAGAGTATGTCATACGTTGGGCTAAGAAACAAGATGTCGAACTTCATACTCTTTCAGGATAGATTAAGTCGATCAGTAATGTTCTTAAACGAAGAATTCGTCTACTTAAACATTCGGTCAAAACAAAAGACAAATCAGTTTTTCGTGACCCTGATGTTGTCAGAGAACTTTCCCCGTCTCCACGAAAAATTTACCATCGTTCCTGCTTACAAAACATCTAACAACTTCACATTTGTCTGCAGGCGATACTACGTCAGCATTATACGAGAGGAACCTGGACTCAACACACTTCCTAGAAACCCTACATACACTCCCACCGATTTCTCTACTTCTGAAATGTTAGATAATCATTCATCCGTTCTCACAGCGTTTGGAATACCCACAAGTGACGCGGAGCTTAATTTGTCATACATTTATTGGATTCCAAAGATGCACAAAAATCCCTATAAACACCGATTCATTATGGGGTCATCTAAGTGTTCCACCAATCTTTTATCTATTTTACTCATGTTAATACAAAGTGCTATAATCTTGGTTTCACTGTCAGTGTATCCAGACGAGTTTAATTGGAGTAACACATTAATCTTGATTAAATTCTAAAGTGTTCTGCTGAAGACTGTTAAGATAACAGCTATGTGACATTTGCTTGACCATAGTTTATCAGATAAACATTTGATTTACTTCTTTTTACCTCAATTCATCTGTTCTCTTTGTCTCTATTTTATATAATTACAACTTGATCGTGTACATTAAGTTAGTTTGCAAGGTTGGGCTCGTACTGTATAGTTCACATGTGTATATGTATCTTCTATTATATAAAGTGTTGAAAAAGGTTTTCCTAATCGAAGTTAGTGTTTTTTGAAACTCAGTAATTTGGAGAAAAGAACTCACGGTAACAATTTTGGTGGCAGCGGTGGGATTATGTTCTGTTAGAAGATACAGATAGAGAAGTATCATATAGTGTTGATACTTTAACTGACTTTATTTTGCTTTGGATTCAAAGATTTAAAGTGCAGTTGACTTGATATTATTGATATCATTGTCGTGATAGTGAATATACTGGAGCCCAGGATAAATTACTGAGTTTATGTTAATGTTTTAATATGGAGTCACAGGTCGAATCAGAACGCTCTCAAAGGAGTCTGATAGAATTTACAGAAGAGGAGGATGTTGAGCATGAAGGTCAAAGGGACATTATGCCACCTCCTAGAGGAAAAGCTAGGAAAACAAAGAAAGATAAGGATCTTGAGATTCAACAAAAAGAAATTGAATTAAAATTAGAACAGCAGAGACTTGATTTTGAACGTGAAAAATTGAAAATGGAAAACAGCCTAGAAATGAAAAAAATAGAATATGAAATGGCAAAATTAAAGCAGACTTCAAGAACATCAGAAGCCGTATCCATTCCATTTAAATTAAAATTACAAACTTAAAAAATTACCTGAAGGAGGACATTCTTACATATTTATCTGAATTTGAGGCAGTCGCTAAACAAGCCAACTGGAATGATGAAATGAAAGTTTTACAATTAAGGACACTACTAACAGGTGAAGCAAGACAAGTTGCAACACAAGCTTGTAATGACTACACAGAATTAAGGAGAGGTTTGATTGACAGATTTGGAAAACGACCACATGAACATTTTTCTATGCTTCTAGATGTAAACATGACAAACGATGAAACATACAGAGGACTAATGGCACGAATTGACCAACACATCACAAGATTTTTAGATAATAAGGATCCAACTTTGTGCTTACGAGAGGAATTTTTCCTAAAGGCATTCCTCCTTCAGAGCAAGCTCAGTGGATAAGAAGAAACAAAGGGTCAAGTTCAGTTGTTGCGGCTGCCGAGGATTACATTCACCCTATCTCAGACACATCAAAACCCAAATCCATTGGCAGTAATGCAAACAAAACTAATACCCCACTGGTACAAAAATTTCTCTAACCGAAAGAAACGAGGCCTCAGGAGTATCAAACAAGCGCTGTTTCTATTGTAAAAAGCTAGGACATATTCAGAGGGACTGTTTACTTTTTAGAAAACACAATAACAACAGTAACAGAAATCAAGCGTCATATCTTGTTAAGCCAACAATAGGTGAGCGCCTTATTTGTGAAGCAGGTTATGTTAATGGGAGAGAGATCATGTTTGTTAAGGATACAGGATCTGCCATGACACTGATTCGAAAGGATTTAGTGGACGATAGATGTAGGCTGGAAGGTCATGAAGTAACATTATATACTGCAGTTGGACAGCCCTTTGTAGCTGAACTGGCGGTTGTTGAAATTGATACCTTAGACTTTAAGGGGACTGTACAAGTAGGACTTGTACCTAATCTGGCTGCTGAAGCACTTATGGGAATTGATATTATTAGCAAACGAAATGCGTTTGTGGTCACTAGGGCAATGACAAAAAACACATACAAAATGAGGATGAAAAGAGCAATACAGTTGAAGAACAAGACAGTACTGAGAATGAAAATACAAATATTGAGCTACTTGAACTTTCAGGCGTAAACGCTGATAAATTATCAAGGATGCAAGAGGCAGATAGCTCGCTGCAAAGTGTAAGGGATAAAGCTTACATGAGTAAAGATGAAGCCGAGAATGAGAAAAATGCATTTTATTGGGAGAACAGTATTTTGCGCAGAAAATGGGCTTCAGAGAATAAGATGAAGCATGGGCAACAGATAGTTATACCATCAAAGTTACGAGCTTCAATTATGAAGTTGGCACATGATCAACCTCTATCAGGGCATTTAGGACTGGAAAAGACAAAAGAAACGAATCCTGCAGTCGTTTTATTGGCCTGGAATATTTTCAGATGTGAAAAAGCACTGTACAGCTTGTCATGAGTGTCAGGTGACAGCAAAGAAACGCCCGAATGAAAAAGCACCGATGATATGTCCACCTATCATAACAGAGCCATTTTCTAAAATAGCCATGGATATTGTAGGACCACTCTCAAGGACAAAATCTGGACATAAATACATTCTAACTATCATCGATGACGCAAACGCGATATCCAGAAGCCATTGCATTAAAAGATATAGAGGCTAGAAGTGTAGCAAATGCGCTGATGAAACTTTTCAGTCAAGTTGGGTATACCAAAGGTTATTCTAACTGATCAGGGGACCAACTTTACCAGTACACTAATGAAACAGTTTTACAGCTTGATGGGTGTACATGGAATTACAGCTTCACCATATCACCCACAAACAAATGGCAAAGTGGAAAGATTCAATGGAACATTGAAAATCAATGCTGAAAAAGCTGTGTGCTGCTAATGAGAATGAATGGGATGAACTATTGCCTTATGTGTTATTTGCCTATCGTGAAGTTCCTCATGAGGAAACAGGATTTTCTCCATTTGAAATGTTATATGGATGGCCTGTGCGTGGACCGATGAGAATTTTACAAGGTCTATTTGAAGGTGACGAGGATGTTAGGAAGTCCACCGTGGATCATATAGTGGGTATTCGTGAGAAATTTGAAAGAAATTAGTGAGTTCGTTACAAGACAATTTGTCAAATCGTCGTCAGAAGGTTAAGGCTTGGTATGACCGCCATAGTACTAAGCGTGTATTTAGCCCAGGAGATGAAGTGTTGATACTACTTCCATCTAATGCTGCAAAGATGCAAGCACATTGGCAGGGACCATACCGTGTGGTTCGACGAGTTAACAATGTTAACTATGAAGTGTATGTACCAGGAAGGCGTGGTAATGTTGTTTACCACATAAATTTGTTGAGAGAGTACAAGAGAAATGTACTCTTGGCTGTATTTGCCGATGACCAGGATAACACATGCAATGAAATCATATATCCTCCATCAAAAACACAAGATGTTGAAAGTGTGATATTTGGGCCTGAATTAACAAAACAACAGCGAGATCAACTTAGGAATCTCTGTTCTGAGTTTGAGGATGTATTGACATCAAAACCAGGAAAAACTAGTTTAGTTACACACAGTTTGAAAAAACTACAACAGAAAATCTAATACGCCAACGGCCCATACAGGATTCCATATGCACAACAAAAAGAGGTTCAGGAATCCCTAGATGAAATGCTAGAGCGGGGACTAATTCGACCCTCAAAGAGTCCATGGAGTTCCCCGTGCGTACTCGTTAAAAAGAAGGATGGAACATTAAGGTTGTGTGTAGACTACAGGAAGTTAAATAGCATAACATTATTTGATGCATATCCGATGCCACGTATTGATGATCTTTTTGAAAAGATAGCTGAGGGCAAATACTTTAAGTTGCATGGATATGACAAAAGGATATTGGCAGGTACCGCTTGCTAATGATTCTAAGGCAAAATCTGCATTTGTGACACCCTTTGGTCTCTATGAATTTGAAGTTATGCCATTTGGAATGAAAACGTCACCTGCAACATTTTCGCGTTTGATGGATCTATTACTCTCAGGTCTCAAAAACACTGTTGCTTACTTTGATGACATCATTGTTTATAGTAACACGTGGGAAGAGCATATCCAGGATCTCGGATTAGTATTTCAGCGTTTGCGAGAAGAAAATGTCACTATCAAACCGTCAAAATGTGAACTGGGAGCGAATGAAATAAAATGTCTGGGTCATGTAATAGGCAATGGTAAAAAGATTAAAACAGATGATAGTAAAATCAAAGCTATGCTTGAATTCCCTCTGCCTACAACGAAAAAGGGAATCCGATCATTCTTGGGAATGACAGGCTATTATCGCAAATTCATTAAGGAATATGCAATGTTAGCTGCACCACTCACTGCTATGACTAAGAAAGGTAGCCCAAACAAAGTTATTTGGACTGAAAATGCAGTAAAGGCTTTCAAGTTACTAAAAGAGTCACTTACAAGGGTGCCTATACTTATTTCACCACAGTTTGATAAACCGTTTATCATTCAAACCGATGCAAGTGACATAGCAATTGGAGCTGTTTTGAGTCAGATCATTGATGGAGAAGAACATGCTATTGCTTATTTGAGTCGGAAACTTCTGCCACGTGAACAGAAATTATGCAACTGTGGAAAAGGAATGTCTTGGTATTATTTGGGCAATAGAGTCACTGAGATATTATATTTTTGGGTCAACTTTCAAGGTCATCACTGATCATAACCCATTGACTTGGTTAAATCAAGTGAAGGACAAAAACCAACGTTTACTGAGATGGTCACTCGCACATCAACCATATGACTTTACTATTGAACATAGAAATGGGAAGTGTAACGCGAACGCGGATGGATTGTCAAGGATGTGATGTGTTATGTGTTATAAAGAGTGATGGTACCTTAAAGTGTATTGATACAAAACTCTGATAGTTTTATTCGTGGATTTATACTTTACTGTTATAATTGACTGTTTAAGTGAAATATGAACTTTATTCTTACAAGAAAATGGACATTAAGCTTTATGCAATCTTAAGCGTTACGCACATTTTGTATCTCTATTGTCGTTTAGTGAGCCAACCTATGATTTTGAAAAATTATATACATAAGTTTTTTCTCTTAAGAGGGGAGGTGTTAATACAAAGTGCTATAATCTTGGTTTCACTGTCAGTGTATCCAGACGAGTTTAATTGGAGTAACACATTAATCTTGATTAAATTCTAAAGTGTTCTGCTGAAGACTGTTAAGATAACAGCTATGTGACATTTGCTTGACCATAGTTTATCAGATAAACATTTGATTTACTCATTTTTTACCTCAATTCATCTGTTCTCTTTGTCTCTATTTTATATAATTACAACTTGATCGTGTACATTAAGTTAGTTTGCAAGGTTGGGCTCGTACTGTATAGTTCACATGTGTATATGTATCTTCTATTATATAAAGTGTTGAAAAAGGTTTTCCTAGTCGAAGTTAGTGTTTTGAAACTCAGTAATTTGGAGAAAAGAACTCACGGTAACAACTCACCAAACTTCTTACACATATTAAACAAGGTCTTCAGAAGTACTGCACAACGGCCTACTCAAGAAGCAGAGTCAATTAGATGTGGATCCTAATGAATTCAAAAGAATTGTTGGAACATTTAATGTCTCCAAATTTCAATCATATTACAAGCATCAAGTCTTTTGATTTTTCGAACCTTTACACAACAATTAATCATTAAAAACTCAATAACAGGTTAACATCTATTATACAAAACTCCTTTGTATACAAAAATGGAAATCGCAGATATAAATATTTAGTGTTAGGTCATGAGGAACCTTATTTTGTGAACACTCTGATTCCAATAACAAGTACACTGAGAACGATAATGGCAAAGTTCGACTATAATTATACAAATATTATTCTTCGACAGTTTTGATTACTTTCAAATGATTTTAAATTGAAATGATATTGAAGTTTCATTCTGTCCTTGCCTACATTATTTTTACATTGTCAATCTATAAATTTTATTTAATCTCCATATCAAAACTACTTATTCTATAGACTTGATATCACGCTTTGATCTAGTGGCAGAGCGTTGGAATACCCTAATTCGATTATCGATACCGGGTCGAACTTAAATCTTTAAAAAGGTAATAGCGGCCAAATATGTTAAATACATGAAACCTTTACTGAAATAAAATATAAAGCATTGTGAAAAAAGTGAGGAAGCTTTTTAAATTGTTTGTGTGAATGACAAAGAGTACAAAAAGATTTAGTGGGTATGCCCATTCTAAAAGGAAACTTATTTGTTGTTAATACCAATTCTTTAATCTTACAGTATATTCAATGTCAAATGTAATTGAAAGGGGTCTATAATATTGTATTTTCCGTTTATCTTGTTCAATTTTGTAACATTTTGTGACTTAAAATCGAGTTCCCGCGTTAGGCCAGACTTGGCTAGTAAAAGAATCCTCATTGGATTAAGGTCAGTCCATAACACAGGTCAAACATTTTGGCACTTTACCTACAGCTGTAGACGTTTTACATATAAGTGAAAAAATTGGAGCGGATATTAAAATAAAAATAAAGCAAAGCGATACAAATAGAGCCTACAGCTTAAAGTACATTTAAATAATACAAAAATGTGTTGAAATGGATTCGCTATTGACACTAAAAACAAAATTGTTATATCTTTCAGAGTAATTTGCACATAAAAACACAAAATTAATTACGATAGAATTTTGCTGCTCCAAGGACAGGCCGATCCGCTTGTTGCCATCAATAATGATTAAAACATCAAGATGAGATATTCGTGATCGTCTACTATATTTAAATGTTACTTTAACACACTGGTTAAATCAATATGTCTGAAGTTATTCGCAAGATTAGATCGAATGTCTTTTAATTCCCTTTACTGTCGCATAATTTGACCTATCTAAATGATTAATAGTCGTGTTTTATGAACTTATTTACAAAATGTCATGTGCGTGCGTACAAGTCGTATCAATTATGTCATCTTCATTGTGTAAAGGTCGAGTATTATTATCATCACTGATATATAGAGTTCTTATGATTATTAATCTGAAGCTTTTACTCCCGCAAAGTCTCAAATACATTCAAATATTTTTATTTCTTATGAGGTTGTTTATTCGTTATTGGTGTTGTTGCAGTTGATAGGTTCTTTTAATTGTTTTTGGTTTGGATTGTATTTGTTTTGTTTCGTTGCTTAAACTGCTGTTTATTTTTGTTTGTATTCGTAATCTTCGTTTATTTATTTATTTGCTCTCTCTCTCTCGCTCTTTTCTCTCTTTCTCATTCTTCATTTTCTAACAAGTCAAGACAGACATTTTGTATAATAGCAGCATTCAGGAATAAAGACTTTTGATATTTTAGAATTTGGTCGAACATGTTTTTTTCGATAAGTGCCTTCATTTGTGGCTTCTTTTTGTATTCATATGAAGCAGAATTTATACAGCCTCTGCTCTCCAAAGGAAACAAACAGTTAGCATCTCGGTTCAATTTTGCATAAAGGTATATTGACGACGTTCGATCCAAAATTAATTCAGAATTTCAGAATAAATCCTATTTAGCTATAGATCAATGAGACGACAGAGAGCAACATATCTGCTTCTAACCTACTCCTGGCGATTGGAAAGGACGGTCAACTTCACACTTCCGTTTATGACAAGCGCGGCGATTTCAATTTCCATACCACAAACTTCGAAGTAGTAACATTCCATCTTCTCCTGCCTATGGCGTTTTCATTTAGCACCTTGTACGTTATGCCAGGACATGCTGTTCTAATGAATATTTTATGCTGAGAGCGAGGCGGCTCGCCCTTAAACTACTTACACAAGGTTACGTTGTTGAACGCTTGAAATCGTCGTTTAAGAAGTTTTATGATCAATATGGGGATCTTATTTAACATTTTGAAATCCCCCTCTCAGGAATATTATATAGTATTCTGGGGCACTATAACAGACAGTCACTCCCTTTTGCCATTCGTGCTTTTCACCGAACTTGACCTTTTCACCGAATTTGACCCGTTCATCGAACTAAAAAGGTTCCTATGGAACTTTGTGACGGGTGTGGCATGCCAGCAGGGCGCACTGACTCCTTCCAGACACCTGGACCTAGTTGTTCATCTATGCTTAAATTTTACAACCGGTTAAATATGAGCCTGGTTTAAATATTGTAACCGAGGATTACATATCCTAGGGTTGAATTTTGATAACAGTGCTTATCTTTCAGTCACTTTGAAAATATAGCCCTTAATTGGTTAAAATATGTAACCGAGTCTCAAAATTTGGCTAAATTTTTCATATTTAAGCGATGATTTAACAAACGTTATATTTAATCAATCATTGAGCCACATTTAACCAGTAGATGAACTGAGTTCTGGCCTATCCCGACTGGGATTCGCAATAGTAGACCATTGTACGTCTAATTCGTCGTGTTCTAATGGACTTGAGCTGCGATTATTAATTGGTACTTCTTCATTTTACTTTATATAACACATTTTAAAATTATGCCATATATATCACATAACGACAGTTATATTCTTAATTCTTGTATACTGTACGTGTTCATATTTTAGCGGTATTTTAATATTAGCGCCTTTTGCGCCCAAGTTATTGCGCTAATTCAAATGCAGCACTAAGATTTCTCCAACCTGTCATTCTGAATACATGAGAAAACTAATTGTATTTATACTACAAAATAATATCTATCGTGTGCATAGTTCAGTGTATGCTATTAAGATTACATTATGGTCTGTCATAATTCCACGAATTCAAGATTGCGGTAATAAGTCTCGACCGCTAAGATATGGGTGTGCTAATTCAAATACACATACAGTATTAAAATCCGGCCTACAGCAGCTATTGATTCACGATGAGAACAACAAGAGATAACTCAAATAGTCGTCAATTTCCTAAAACATCAATTTTTTCGGTTTTCTATCCTATCACAATTTCAATAAAACACGTAAGTAAAGAAAATTGTAAAACGATGATGATGATGATGATGATGATGATGATGACGACGACGACGATGATGATGATGATGATGATGATGGTGGTGGTGGTGGTGGTGACGATGCCAGGGAAGATGATTTACAATAATATAACAAAATTTGCTTTCAACAAGAATATGTTACCTTTCTGTACCTAGAAGCACTTATTTTCTACGCTGAGACTTTGTTATGTGTTTAGTATTTCTACATCATCAAACATCAATGTCTTGTGAAATAGTCGTAAAGTGTGATGGCAAACGACCATAAAATGTCAGTAATCGCAGAGTGTGTAACTCATGAAAAGTTAAGTTCAATGATTACCAGACCACTTTTACGCTATTTTTATTTTCAATATGGTACTGTATTCCATCATATATAAGATCGATCATGTCATGATATCATACGCTTTTTAGGTGTAAAATCCTTGGTAAATAACCGTTTCTCGGACAGATAAAAGTTACCAAAATCTTCAAGTACACAAAAAGTGTTGATATTCGAAGAATTCGTGTGTTCTGATATTAAAGTTTGTTTCTAGTTTCAGAAGTCTTCATCTATTTTTAATTCGAGCTCAATCGATGGAATCTAATTGACAGACACTATCATCTCTAGCATTAAGAGATTTTGTTTGCTCGCCTTTCTGCGTACTGTAACTTTAGTATTATGATATGATATTTACAACCTCTGGGTCGTTGTCAGTACTGGTAGACCATTTCAGTCCCGGTGTTGTAGCATAGACTTCCCCCTACCACCGGCATAGCCTCCCTACCGGAAAAACGGGTTAGACTTTCCTCCATGGGGAGAAAAAGCGCCCAAGCATATTATTTCCCCAAAAACAAAAAATCAGTACAGAGTTTCCCCCTGGGCGGAAAAACAGCCATGGGGTGGAATTTCCCCCTCTTGTTTCAAGTTTTCAAAATAGAAAATATATGTGCCTTTAAAAATTGATTGACACAATGCAGTCTAGATATGGGAATGTCTTAATATTCTGTTTTTTAATTTTTTATTGTTCTTTAGTTATTCAATACATAATTCATTAAGTACAGATGTACATCATACAGTTGTTTGATTTTAAAATAACACTCTCATACAGAATGCATACAGACATTGAATTATAATATAGTCGCTTTAGTATTTATATTTACACTTGACTGGATATACAAGGTGCACGCACACACTTACATGCCCATGTATACATATATATATATATATCTATACAAATACATATATATTCCCATGTATGTAATTACTGAATATTCAGATATACAGATAGATGTAAAACTATTCATAACAGATCTGGAGTACAATGTACATATTGATGTACATATGTACAATGTACATATTGTACATATATATGTACTTTGATTAATTTTTGTATTTTAAGTGCAGTATTTAAACTTCAAACAGTTTGTCAAGGGTGTGCCATTTATTTCTAAATTTGTTTTCTTTTAAAGTCAGCTGGAAGCAAAACTTTTCTAAATAATGGTGTTTTAGGTAATGTTGCACACTATTTAAGGTTGGGGTATTCTCATTTAGAGAACACGAAAATTAAGTATTTGACTACAAGAATGATAAGATTTAATGAGTTATTCTGTTTGCCGGGTATTCCAAATAAAATGTCAAAATGTCAATTAGTGTACATTTATAGGTACAAGTACATTTTTAATTTATAATGTTCTATATCTTTCCATAAAATTGAGATATGAGAACAGTGAAAGAATACATGATCGATAGATTCTTCATCTGATTTACAGAAACTACAATATGGGTTGAAACTGATTTTACACTTAACAAGGAATTGTTTTGTTCCCAGGATTCTGTATAGTATTCGGTTTTGGAACCATATGAGTTTAGAATCCTTTGTACAACAGTGGGGAATTGTGTACATGTAGGATTTGATCCAATTAAAATCTTTTTTGTGGGTTAATGAGGGGTCGCCATTTCATTTCATTCTTTTTGTCATTTTGCACTTTCTCTTAAAAACAGAGTAAATATTTTTAGTTTCTTTTGTATCTTTGGAGATGATTTTAATAAAAACAGGCTGAAATGGAAAATGGATATGAGACACGGTGAGGACTTTAAGAATCGGACATTTCTAAATAATTTAATGTTTTTAACAAATTAAAAGGGATGTTTATATTTATATTATGGATTGCATTAATTTCTTTATGGGAAATAAATTTACCATCGTATTAAAAAAATATTGTACAATAGTTACTCCATTGTCATACAGTTGTCTAAGAAATATAGATTTATTGTTAATAGTAATAGACATATGTATGTATATATTGGTACATGTATATATATATACATATATATATATATATATATATATATATATATATATATATATATATATATATATATATATATATATATATATATATATATATATATATATATATATATATATATATATATATATATATTGGTATAATGTTCATAGATTGAAGTACAACAATGATTATATTTTTGTTTATGTATTGGTCAGCAAATCGAATTTCAGCAAATCGGAGATATGTTTTCAATACTATCTGCTTATTCTCAACTGAATGTATCGATGAGATAAACCGACAGAGATTGAGTGTATTTAATGAATTTTAATACAAAATTTCATTATTTCAATTATTTTTACCAAAAGTTAAAGTTGATCTGTTAGTCTTTGGCTTGTATGGATTGATAGATTTCTAGTAATAGAACTTGAAACGGATAGATAGCTAAACCTGCAATATGGGGGAATATCTCGATTACCTGGTATTTCAGTACCAGTTGATTATTTTACATTAAAGTAATATTTCGTATGGATACCATCAACTCCTCAAAAGCTAAGATCGTCATGTTTTACTGTGGTTATTCATAGATTATTTTAAGGGGCCCTAAATACCGGGAAGCCCGTTCCTTTAATTGGCGTCAGAATTTCAGTTTAGTTATGGATTCTGTCGAAGATTATGCTAGACGATGGCCCAAACATGAAGACGTAGAACCAGACACTTTTCTGACTGCTGAAAGCCATACGATGGTTGATAAAATCTCGTATTCGAAAACTTAAAGGGACTATGAAAACACGTTATCCCTCTGTATTTAATGATCCAGAAGTAGTAACTTGGATATTTACATGACCTTGTACTGGTTACAGACAAAGCCTCAAATAATATAGTTTTTATTTGTCAAGGCACATTACTATAATGTTAGAAGAACTTGGGTTTAATACGAATTCTGGAAATCCTACATACAAACGTAGCTCACTTTCAAAGGACGAGATCCTTCAAAATCACGTGTCCGTATTACACTCATTTGATATATACAAACGGAGACCGATTTCGAGCTACCACATTTATTGGATACCAAAAACGGACCTATAAGCAAAGATACATAGCAGGATCCAGCAAATGTTCTACCAACCTTTATCTTTACTCCTTACCAAATATTCTGTTAAGGAGAAACTCAAAAATACTGTACAGTTCTTATTCCAGAAGCGGTGTAAATCAGATGTGGATACTTAAAAATTCTAAACAGCTTTTAGAAAATTTGAAGGATATTTTTTCTCGAATTCACAGTTTATGATTTCTCAACTCTTTAACTACTATTCCACATAAAAAATTAAAAGAAAGACTTTTTATCATAGACAACTGCTTTTTCACTAAAGGTGGTACCCGAAAATTTAAATATCTAGTGACTGGCTATGAGTATACTTATTTCGTCAAACATTCTACACATAATTTAC
This sequence comes from Atrina japonica, assembly GCA_030159075.1. Taxonomy (NCBI): domain Eukaryota; kingdom Metazoa; phylum Mollusca; class Bivalvia; order Pterioida; family Pinnidae; genus Atrina; species Atrina japonica. Next base: position 802,782 of record BROG01000225.1, on the reverse strand, counting down.
TGAAGTTAATATAAAAACATGCTGGAATTTCTAATAGACAATATATTTGTAATGTTCGGAACGTGGTCTTTCAACAAATTGTCGGATTCCTATGGGAACCATTGTGCTCCTTTATTGGCCGACCTGTTCCTTTATTCATACGAAGCACTTCATTCAGAAACTGCTGAATCAAAAGAAGAAAAAGTTAGCGGTGTATTGTTGACATTTAGATATATCGACGACGTTTTGAATAATAATGACAATTTTCATACATATGTTGCGATATATCCCAGCGAACTAGAAATTAAAGATACAACAGAATCAAGTACACACGCTTCATACTTAGAATTTTACTTAAATAAACACAGACGGGAACCCAACTAAGAATACGATAAACGCGACGATTTCGGCTTTCCCATCGTAAATTTTCCACATTTAAGTAGTAATATCCCTCATCACCCGCATATGGAGTTTATATTTCACAATACGATAAGGCGTGCACAACATATGAAAAATTTCATATAAAGAGGTAAACTACTCACTGACAAATTATTGACACAGGGATACGAAAATTTAATGTCAAAGCAAATTTTACGGTCGGTATAATAGTCTTGTTTGCGACTACTCTGTTTCACTAAGTGAAATGTTGAGTTGCCTTTTCGTTGGCCTTGAACGTACTACCAATTGTGACGAGGATACACTCCTCACGTGTTTCATTGGACTTGACTGTGGACTCACGGCGGTGTGACCGGTCGACAGGGGATGCTTACTTCCATGGCACTGATCCCACCTCTTGGTTTCCAGAGGTCCGTGTTTGTCCATTTTTACCGGATTTGTATCTATGTCCTGGACATCCTATTGATTTATACTTTGGTATCTGAGATTTTTATGGATTTGGAGATAATTTATTTCATGACCTTCTATGTTACCACTCTCTGATTCAAAATTATACATATAGAAATTTCAGATACCAAAGTATAAATCTTCAGGATGGCCAGAATACATATACAAATCCGGTGATATTGGACAAAAACGGACCTCTGGAAATCCAAACAACTATTTCAAATTCGAGCTCAACAGATGAAGTCCTTTTGACAGAAACGATTGTGTTGATATCCTTTTTAGCAAAAATATAACTTTGGTATTATATTATATCTGTTACAGATAAAATGGTAGGGATACTGTAATTATTTTAAAAAAATCAAATCAGTATCAACAAAGTCGGAATAGGACCAGAATAGCACTAACACATTACCATATACTGTATTGTTGCTTCTATTCGCGGGAATTTGATTTCGTTCTATCCGCGGTTAAAGAAATACCGCAAAATTAAATACCCATGAATATAATACCTTATACTTATGAAATATCAGAAGAACAATACGTAACCAAAATAAATTTATAAAAGTTATTACCAATCAAAATTTATTCATAGACATCTTATATACGGATGAAATGTTCGAAAAGTTTTACCTTAAATGTACTCGTGAAACAGTCATATTACATTTTTTTATCTGAAACGGAGTCTTGCGTGAAAATTAATACCCATGAATATGCTCCTTTCAGAAAAAAGCGAATTTTCCTACCCGTCAAATTAAGCAACTATACAGGATACCAAGATGAATTACATGAATCTATGTGAGATGAACTTTACATAAAATCGGTGAAACATTTTCCGGGAGCTTTTTATATCCAGACATGTTAAATACTCATCCCATGTATACCCATATCGTGATAGTTCGGGTTGGCACATAGGATTATTTAGGAACTCATATACACCGACTGAGGATAAAAGAGATTTGCTATTGAAAAAATGCCAAGTTCATTATCACGTTTGTTTTAAACTTAAGGTGTGTTTTCCGTCTTTATTACGTAAAATATCTAAATACAAATAAATGTATTTGATTCTGAAGTATCTTCATAATCTTGTTTTAAATGGGTATTAACTGTGTTTTATTTTCCAAAATTTCCTTTTTCCTACTTCGATTCCGCAGAATATTTTACGGTAGTCTTATTTATAATAGTCTAATATGCGATTACTCTAGATCAGTTTCACTAAGTGAAATGTTGGGTTACCTATTCGATTGTGGTTTTGGGACATCTGTACTAATTATGACGAGGACTCGTTCGTCACGCATTTCATTTTAATTTGACTGTGGACCGGTCGACAGTGGATGCTTACTCCTCCATGGCAACTGATCCCACCTCTTGATACCAAGAGGTCCGTGTTTGTCCTTTTTATACCAGATTGTACCTATATCTTTGACATCCTAATGATTTATACTTTAGTATCTGATATTTTTTATATTGATATTCACAGGTATTTACTTTCTTTTCTTAAGATTGCTGGGGTGAAAACAGCTATACTACCTATTTTAAACATACTAGAGTCAATTCTCGAATTATCGCAACTCGATTCATCGCAATAACAGCAGAACGTTTTTCCTGTTATATATAATCCATTTCGAAAATGACAAATTATAAGCTTTTATCATTAGATCTAAGTAAGTCGATGTACATATACATTTTGCAATTATACATTGTACCGTTACTTATATGTATATGTGTGTGTTGATGTCTTGTTAATGTCATGTTATGCATCTGTTATGTCCTGTATTGTACTGAAAAAATTGATTTGAAAGTAAAATTGAAGAAGTACCAATCAATAATCAAAACTCATCCCAACGGGATAAGACCAGGTGTCCGGAAAGGAGTCAGCGTCTTCTGCTGGCACGCCACACCCGTTGCAAATGTTCCATGGAAACCTTTCTAGTTCGATGGACGGGTCAAAGTTTGGTGATGAGGTCAAGTTTGGTGATGAGGTCAAGTTCGGTGAAAAGCATGAAATTTTGAGCCTACACACGAAAATGTGTCAAAGGCCAACTTCAATTTTCAGAGGTCCGTATTTTGTCCACCGATCACTAGATATGTATATCGTCCCCTGGCCCTTCTACAATTAATTCTTTGGTGTCTTTGATCTTTGTACTTTAAAAGACGCGTTTTCAATACTGCAGTTGACATGTGTTTTCCTTAACAATGATATTTCGGTATTATAAAAAACAATTTATTGCCCAGTTGGAAGGGAGATATGACATGATTTTTCTGGGCAGAACAAATCTCCGTATCTCCCTCCAAACCGGGCAATAAATGTATTATATAACATCCATTACGAAAATGTAAAATTATGAGCTGCTTTTGTTATTTTAGTCCCCTGGCTAATAATGTGTTTGTCCCCCCCCCCCCGGGTTAATTTTGGAGGTTATGTTTCTCTGAAAGTTTTTCAAAAATGCAACAAAATGTGACGTGTTAGCACTCTGGGCGTTGGGGCGTTTAGGATTTTTAGGGTAAAAACCATAGAAAATTAACAAAAAAATTAACAAAGAATACAGGAAAACCTCAATTAATCCTTCATTTATGGTAGCTGTTTGCAGTGAAAGTACTGGTTGTATGGTAGATATCTTAAATGATTAGTATTGACCCATTTAACGACTGTCATTTATCAAATATGGTGTTTGGGGGTAAAAAAGGAATTTTTTAAACAGAAATCTGTGAAAAAAATACTATACTTTAAGCCACTTATAACCCATGTTTTACCAAGGTGTTTTTCAGAGGGTATGTTTTTCAGAGAGCCTATCCAAAATGCTTCAAATTAAGCTTTGTTAGCACTCTGGCCACTCAGGGGTTTTTGGGTAAAAGCCATAGAAAATTAACAAAAATTGCTGAAAATTGGAAATATACAATTAATCCTTCATTTAAGGTCTTATTTGCAGTTAGAATAATAACTGTAAGGCAAATAGCTTAAATGATATGTATGGACCCAATAAAAAAATGTTTTTTATATAAGTTGGTGTTTCGAGGTAAAATCATGAAAATTAACAAAAATCGCTGAAAATTAGAAAACCTAATTTATCCTTCGGTTAAGGCCTGACCCATTGAACAACCATTGTGCATTAAATTTGGTGTTTTGGGGTAAAAAAAATCTAACTTTAAAACAGATATTTGTGACCTGAAGCCATTTATAACCCAGCTTTTACCTACATATTTTTGGAGGGCATGATTTTCTGTAAGCCTATCAAAAATGCTACAAATTGAGCTTTGTTAGCACTCGGTCTACTTAAGAGTTTTGGGGTAAAATCCATATGAATTAAACAAAAATCGCTGAAAAGTCGAAATATACAAATAATCCTTCATTTCAGTTCTTTTGTTCCAATTAAAGTAAAAATTGTATGGCAGATGACTTAAATGTTAAGTATGGGCATGATAAAGAATGATTGTTTATTACAGTTGGTGTTTTGAGGTAAAAACCATGAAAAATTAACATCAGCCAGTTTTATCACGAAAGTAAAATATAATCGAAGGGTTACTAGGTTCAACACTTTCTGTTGAAATTTCTTGGTTTTGCCTGAAAACTTCTAAACTCTTAAATGCCTAGAGTTCTAACATAACACATGTATCTTTTTATAAACTTTTGGCAAAAACACCCTCAAAATACCCTTTGTTGAAACTTGGGTTATTAATGATATAAATCTAATATTTTACAGATAACTGCTTTAAAATTTGGCTTTATACCCCCATACACCACATCTGACACACACTGATTGCTTAATTTACCAATACTCATCAATTAAAATATCTGCTATACCACCATTTCTTGTATTATGTCCTGGTTTTTCAATTTTCGGTGATTTTTGCTAATGTTTCACACCATAACTCCATAACCCCTATGGCTAGAGTGATAACATGTCTCATTTTGTAGGAATTTTGATAAGCTTTCAGAGAAACATACCATCGAAACTTTACCCTTAGTAATGGGGTACATGTATTTAGTGGCCTAAAGTGAAATTAACTTTTCACAATTTTCTGTTTAAAAACTGGGTTTTACCTTAAACCACCACATTTGATAGAAAATGATTGTTTAATAGGCCAATACGTATTATTTCAGATATGTGTCATACTACAATTGACCTCGTTGCAAAAATCCATGATAAATGAATGATTATTTGAGATTTTCCAATTTTCATCGATTTATTTTACTAACTTATAGTTTTACCTCAAAACTCTAGTGCCAGAGTGTTAATATGACTCATTTTGTAACACTGTTATTAAGCTTTCTGACAAACATACCTCTACAAAATACCCCTTGCTAAAGACTAGGGTTTTAAGTTGCCAACAGTCTATCAATTTTTTCCACAGATTTGTAACATAATGATTGTATAATGTGCCAAGACTTCTCATTTTAGATATCTGTCATACAATAATCAAACTCATTGCAAAAAAGTGAAATAAATAAAGGACTGATTGGGATTTTCCAGTTTTTTTATTTTTGTGTTTTTGGGGGTTTTATCTAAAAAAATCTTAAATGTCCTAGAGACTAGCGTTCTAACATGGCTCATTTTGTAGCATTTTGGGTAAGTTTTCAGAAAGGCATAGCGATTTCTAGCTGCTAACTTTTTATGGTTTTTACACAAAAATCCAGATTAATAACAAAGCTCAGGCTTTCTAGAAAACATATCCTCCAAAACACAAATTTGTCAAAACAAGGGTTATAAGGGACTTTTAAGTATATTACTTATTTCACAGATTTCTATTTTTAAAAAATGATTTTTTGCCTCAAAATACCAAATTTGATAAATAATGGTTGTTGAATAGGTCCATACGTGTCATTTAAGATATCTTCCATACCACCAGTACTTTCATTGCACCATAAATGAGGGATTAATTAAGGTTTTCCGGTGTTCAGCGATTTTGGTTAATTTTCTATGGTTTTTACCCCAAAAATCCTAAACGCCCCAACGGCCAGAGTTCTAACATGGCTCATTTTGTAGCATTTTTTATAAGCTTTCAGAAAATCATAAACTTCAATATTCCCCCTCGAGGGGGACAGGGGTTATTGGTGGCTCAAAGACTATTTATATTGTTTTAAGCCGATTATGATGACGTTATCCAGTAATTTACCAATAATAAATAAGGTTGCTCGAGAATGAAATTTTGAGCCTATACAGGACAGTCTGCTAAAGTTCAATTTTAAGATACATTGTATTGTTTTCATTATAACAATTTGTAATATTAAAAACATCCTGCATGCATCGAGAGACCAATATAAAGACTTCAACAAGATTACCTCTGACTCGGGTTATCCAGATTCGTATGGTAATAGTGGAAACCAGGAAGAAATAGAGACAGTGGTGAAGCCAATGGAATACCAGTACATTGCTGTATATATATATATATATATATATATATATATATATATATATATATATATATATATATATATATATATATATATATATATATATATATACATATATAATACAGAATGATTTTGGAGGCACAAGAACATGTTTAACGAAGTGCACCGCATGCAAATGTGATATTCATTTAAGAAAACATCAGTTTCAAAATATTTACACAATTATATTATTGGGTTTCCTTTGGAATGCCGTGAATATCCTAGTTCGAACGGCTTAGTAAGATTATTCGTATAAGGAGTGAAACCTCGCCCAAGACCTTCTAGTTTATGAGACCACCTCACATTTAAGACCACAAGTATTCAGTATCATGATAAATATCTTATCAGTACAGAACTTCACTCAAGAGTCCACCTCACTAATCAGACCACCTGGGCCAACCAGTAAGGAAGTCTTTATAACGAGGTTCCACAGTAGTTCAAGAATAGTCTGTGTCTAGATCTAGTCATTGATAGTTACATTTTACCATCGTTTTTTGGATTTAACCGCCACTTGCAGTTTATTACAAGATAGATAATTGCATGACAATGTAACACAGTTTATTTTAACACATTAAGTTTTCTATTCCAAAATCAAACATCTTATGATGAATGTCTGTTAGATCGTTCGCCTAACAAGCGAAAGGTCTGTTACCCCCGGAAACCGTTAAAATTACAGTTCATCAAGCACATACTAAACACCTTACTTCTTTGACATTAATTCATTTTGGTACAGTGGTTACTCCTAGACGGATTTGGCTATGTATTTAGAGATTCACTATTTGGCCTAGTATTATACCACTTTCCATTTAGAAAATAATTTTAAAATTGGAGCTCAACTGATGAAGTCTAATTGACAGAAACGATCGTTTTGAGCATTATAACCTTGGTTTTATGTTTATAATATTCATAGCAACGTCTATATTTCTGACACTTCTACAGAAGATGGTGTAGTCTTGAGATAATAAAAATTCCGAAGTGGGACATAAACAAAATTTGCCCTTAAACATTTGCGAGTTACCTTTCTTTTCGTCTATAACTTGATTTATCCTCAATCAATATGAACTAAGTATCTCTACAGGAGTCAATAATACAATTCACAATGGAGGACATGGCCAACGGTAAGATAATACTGTATCTATCAGTGGGTTATAAAGATCTCTCTAACCTTATAGACGTTCCCTCTATACGGGTTTGAGAAATCTCTCTAACACTTAAGACCTAAAAAGCATGTTGCTAATGTTATCATTATCACTGTTTATTTTTAGTAACATATACGTAAATCTCTTTCAGTCAAACACCATGCAACAGCACATCAGGGAGCAGTTCTATCTTCGATTTTTGATGGAATCCATGCTTCTGATAGGTTTAGTTCTGTTGAATGTAACATGAATCAATCCCAGAACGTAGTTGTACACTACGGCTGTATGTATCTGTAAATTCAATCGTAGTTGTGTTAGCTAACAAAATTTGACGCATTAATTATCTGTTATTTCGATTTAAAACACACTGCATTTGTAAAGGTTACCCAACACCTTGAAATGTTTGCCTTTGGTTATGTTCGACCTTTCTTGACAGAAAATATATTAACCCCCCTGAAATTCAACAAAGATAACCAGAGTATAATGGAAGACGTGTTTGTCCTTTCTTCAATTATTTCGTTTTCATTATAAATTCACCCTTTCATCTCAGTGTGAAAATGGCGAAAATAAACAGAGGTGAAAATGTTGAAGTATAGAGTAAATTTGACATTTATTGGTATATGTTATTATCTACTTTTTACTTTTCAAACTGCTATGCTTGCTCACATTATATAGTCAGTGTCATTTGATTGGTTTTGATAAAAAAAATTGTCTTAATCGAGTGAAAAAATTTGTCTCAATAGAGTGAAAAAATGCTCTCTCTCTCTCTCTCTCTCTCTCTCTCTCTCTCTCTCTCTCTCTCTCTGTTCGTTTGATTATTCGGTTTTCTGTTTTACTGGTCTTCTAAGTCACTACGTGTTTTGTTTTTTTCAAGAAGCAAGAATGAACCCCCTACACGGATTCTTCAACCCCAGAATACATACTGAACTCTGTTATAATAGACATCGCTTATCACAGACTGTTTAAGCCTGCACGCGTTACAAACGATGACTGTTCTGAACAGAAACGTCTTTTCCTTAAACTTAAATTTACAAATAAAGGCATAGACGCTTTAAACATTGGCAATGTTCTAAATCGCAAAAAAGTTCAGCCCTGTATTCCACCATTTTTTTAACTGAAGACCACGTTTGCATTTCATATAGCTATACACCTAGCATCGCATCCAAGCTATTCAATTACAAACAGGTTTTGCAGTGCCTAGACATCAACCATCTTCTACACAACACTGTCACATGTGCATGTGCTTCATCTCCTTTCAAATAAAATCCTATCGGGCATGTTATCATCGGCGACGTTCTGTTGTTGAAAATGAAAGCCTAAAAAATACCGGGAAGTCCGTTCCCTTAATTGGCGTCAGAATTTGTCGAAGATTAGGCCAGACGATGGGCCAAATATGAAGACGTAGAACCAGACACCAATGACACTTTGTCTGAATGAGAATATTTCACTCATATGGAAACCAAATGCCATACGATGGTTGATCGGCACTTAATTGAGCATAGGGTCGTAATCGTGCCAAACCCACTTACAAGAAGCTTTTACTGTCTCATCCGAAAGACAGGAAACCAAACCTGTCGCCGGCGGGACTCGATCCCTCTGTATCCAGAGTCGAGTGATCCAGAAAAATCTCGTAACGAAAACTAAAGGAACTAGACAGATCCCTCTGTATTTAGACTAATATTACATACTAATATGTACTGGTACCAGCAGACAAAGCCTAATAATATTGATTTTATTTGTAAGGCACATTACTTTAATTGTTTATAAGAAGAACTTTGGTTTAATACGAATTCTGGAAATCCTACATACACACGTATCTCACTTTCAAAGGATCCTTTAAAATCACGTGTCCGTATTACGCTCATTTGATATACTTACAACGGAGACCGATTTCGAGCTACCACATTTATATTGGATACCTAAACTTCACAAAACCCCAAATAAGCAAAGATACATAGCAGGATCCAGCAATTGTTCTACCAAACCTTTATCTTTACTCCTTACCAAGATATTAACTGCCGTTAAGGAGAAACATCAGCTGTACTGTACAGTTGCTTATTCCAGAAGCGGTTTAAATCAGATGTGGATACTTAAAAATTCTAAACAGCTTTTAGAAAATTTGAAGGAACACAATTTTTCTCGAATTCACAGTATCAAAACTTATGACTTCTCTACTCTTTACACAACGATTCCACATGAAAAATTTAAAAAAAGACTTTTTAGCATCATAGACAACTTTTTTCATTAAAGGTGGTACACGAAAATTTAAATATCTAGTGATTGGCTATCAGGATACTTATTTCGTCAAACACCACTCTGATTCTAAACATAAATACACTGAAGTTGATATAAAAACATGCTGGAATTTCTAATAGACAATATGTTTGTAATGTTCGGAGACGTGGTCTTTCAACAAACTGTCGGCATTCCTATGGGAACAAATTATGCCCCTTTATTGGCCGACCTGTTCCTTTGTTCATACGAAGCAGACTTCATTCGGAAACTGCTGAATCAAAGGAGGGAAAAGTTAGCGGTGTTTATTTGTCATTGTATCCCACGTTTTTGTCAATTAAAAAACAATTTTTTATACATATGAGATACCCAACAGAATCAGAGCACACACACGCTTCATACTTGGACATTTGCTTAATATAGACACAGATGGGAGATTGGCGGCTGAGCTGTACGACAGACGCGACGATTTCGACTTTCCCATCGTAAATTTTTCGCATTTGAGTAGTAATGTCTCTAAGTCCCCCGCATAAGGAGTTTATATTTCACAAGTGATCCGATATGCCAGGGCGTGAACAACATATGAAAATTTCATATACAAAGGTAAACTACTAACTGACAAAAATTATTACACAGGGACTACTATTGACACAGGGATATCGAAAACCGCGTTTAATGTCAACGTTCCGCAAATTTTACGGTCGGTATAATATTCTTGTTTGCGACTGCTCTGTTTCACTGGGTGAAATGTTGAGTTGCCTTTTCATTGGCCGTTGTTGAGACGTCTGTACCAATTGTGACGAGGATATATTCCTCACGTATTTCATTGGACTTGACTGTGAACTGACGGCGGGTGTGACCGTTCGACAGGGATGCTCACTCCTCCATGGCACCTGATCCCACCTCTTGGTTTCCAGAGGTCCGTGTTTGTCAATTTTTACCAAATTTGTATCTATACCTTGGTCATTCTATTTGGTATCTGAGATTTTTTATATTGTATGATATATTTTTGTGATGGAGAAAAGTATTCAAGGTTACCGATAAGAGACCACCGGTCGTCTGCAAGTAAACACAATATTAGCTTAGGATGAAAACACAGTACAATTATATAGGACAAAAATGGATGTGTACCCCCTGGTCACGGATGAGTAAGCAGTTCTTGCCAACCAATCATATCCACCGAAAATCCACAGTAAAATTAAGATATAAAAATATAAAGGGGTATATAACCCCTGAACACGACTGTTATACACGATTTACTAAATACAGTCTAGACGTCTTATACGACTGTATCTAAAGTGGCCAAACGGTATTTCTTATATATTAACTGGTCTGTATTACGTGACTCCCTGTTCATATGTGAGCAAAATCGGCAAGTCCCTTTGACAGTATCTACTGTATTATAAACGTAATTCCAAAGTTTGCAAAGTCAAAACAAATTAACAAGACGATCGTCTACTACTAGAGACACAATACTTGTAATAGTGCAAAATGGTAGGGGCAAAACATTATAATGTCGATGTAAACCTTTTAGATATTGACTTTAAACTCAATTCTTTTATTCCTGTTTTACTTCTTATGTTATATATCATAATTGTGACAATGGAATCATCACAAGTTACACCTGTCACCATGGGACGCGCATCACTCATGACACGTTTCTAGAGGTATATTGTGTCTTATTAATTGTTTTGTATAAATTATGTGATTTACACTTTCAGTTATTCCACCTCCTCCATCATACGAAGAAGCCCGAAATTATGAAACCATTCCTTTAATTGAGGTACCACATGATAACCAAGTACATCAGAGTGGTGCTAATGTTTGTTCTGGGTACAACGCAGTACCATATCCAGCAACATCTACTTGCCTGCCACCCTCTTACATAGAACATACTCATATTTGCTATAAATGTGGAACTGTACAACCAAGATGTAATATATGTCAGCCAGCAGACGGCGCTCAATATAACTCAATAATAAATATGAGTCCATCGCATACACAGCCTGACACAAATACAGTTAACACGGATATACCTGGACCACCACCTCAAACGGATACTAGACACGAAACTGACGTGGTACGTATTTTGTAGGTTTGGAATTTGATTTTGAATAGTGCTTTACGCAACACTCAACATTTTTTCAGTTATATAGTGGCGGCCAGATTTTATTGGTGGAGGAGAGAACCAGGTTTCAATGTGTCCGGGAAGATACCACCGGCCTTCCGCGAGTAAATTGGCAAACTTTCTCACAAAATTAGCTAACGGTCCAGCCAGTCTACAACTTGCGCTGACCAGAAGTGATCAGACTTCATGGTTCAAAGTGCGATGCTCTAGCACCTTGACCGCAAATGTCCCCTTTTTCTTGGTATCGTTTTACAAGTTTGATATGGTAAAAAGTAGTGACACGTTTCACTTTAATAAACCAATACAGTAAAATTTCCTTATAACGAATCCCATGATTTCCGAGTACTAATGTTTCGCAAACAAAATACCTAGTTCTGTTGCTGCCATAAAATACAGATTGCAATTGTGTTATTCGTCTGTATTGGAAGGGTCTATATTGCTAGTTGTAGTGGTTCTACTGTATTTCAATGAAGCTGCATTGCCAATTTACCTTTTTATCATTTAAAATTTAGCAGGAGAGTGAGGTCTGTTTGTGTTAAATCTATTTATAATCAGTTACAGGTGATTTTGCTTTTCAGAGTCAATGTTACACTATACCTTCCTCAATTATCTCGAATTGTTCAAATGCTCAATTCCCAAATTCAAAAAGCTCCCCTTTTCTCAGTGACATTTTATCCTAATGCAATAATTTAATGTTAAAATGCAGATCAACATAAGAAAAAACAGTATGTATCTTTATCAGTGTAAAATTTTATACATTTTACGTTACATGTATCAGTTGCATATCATAAAAGTTTACCCTTATTATATTATTATGCTCGTCACAGAATTCTTATTATTGCAGTCTGTCTAAAATTAGGAATTTTGCAATCATTTCATTTCATTTTTAACTGATATGACCATGTCCTATTGTTATTTCAGATTTCTTCTACGAGTACAGAAAAAAACAGTAGACAGTGCATAGAAACGATTTGTTTGTTCGCATTCGTGATAACAATTGCAGTTGTGCTTATTTTGATATTTTCTTGATAAAAGTTTAGATGACAGATGGTTTTCATTAAACAGTACTTTGCAAGAGTCATTTCCCTTTGTCGGCCATATTCTGTGGCAGCAGATATATCTTCCTTAATAAATTCACCAAATTAAGTGAAGTACTATTGTAAATAAACAGTTGAAAAAAAACGGACAGAAATATTTATTTCAGGTCTTCATTAATTTAAACAGCTAATTTTGGTAATGACTTATGCTGCCCCTTTCACTAATACCACTTATTCTAATCGTGTTGATTAAAGAAGAAAACTTATCACACTAACCCACACTATGGCCATCAAAGGGAAATAACTCACAAAAATACTGCTATTTGAAATCCATTAATAGAACAATAATTTTATATTAATTTCATACTTTAACCTATCAAATTTGTTTATATTCAAAAGGAAGTTATTTTGTACATAAAATTTATCTCATCTTAAGGACGAAATCATTTCCTGTCCAAGACACTGCAACGTGAGCGAAATCTTGCCGGGAATATCATCTTCGTCATTATATGTTATTCAAAACCAAATATGCTTTCATTCAAATTCACTTTCCAACCACGTATCGAGAATTTTGCATGACATTAAAACACGAACAGAAACAATTGTAACTTATTAACATTCAATATTCGAATATGTGTGACTACTTTTCTATTCTTTTCCGAATCGTCTTTTATTTACATGTTATTCTTTCGTTGTTTCGTCTTCTAAATTGCCTACTGGTGCGTATCTATAATCGGACGAAAATCAAGGATTTTATCGAATATCTGCATTTCAATTTATTGAAATACTGAATCATTATAGGTTACGTTTATATGCAATTTAATCTGCTACGTTTTAGTGGAAAATACGAGGCAATAAGTGAATTTAGTACATTTTAAAAACTCAATTAATGCTGTAATTGTGACGCATTCTCGGACAATAGTAGTATTCACGCTGAACTAGTGACGTCACGTCACTCGCGGCTTATGTTGTTTAGTACGATAGAGAGATGAGTGATTACACCGTTGTACTTGAATTATCAATCGTAATTTTAACATGTTTTAATTTTATTTTTTAAAAGCATATGATTCATTTTTTAAAATCCGAAAAAATCTTGTACATACACGTGCAAAAAGAAGTGTCCGTGAATAGGAACCGTCAGAGAATAGATGAAGCAACAGTACTGTTTCTGATTCCTCGATGTATGTAAAATTATGTTTATGTTTTTGTTTTTAGATAAATATTTGGACATTTCAATTTAAATATTTATCGTCTGTTGGCAATGAAACTATTCAATAGTTATAAAAATGTACTGTTCATCATCACATAACGGCCAAAGGCTGTTCCAGGAATTTTGCATACAAAAATTGGTGTGCATTCCTATAGGAAATTTGAATTTAATTCTTTAAAAATTGAAAAATAAGTCTGATAATACCTTAAATAAGTCAATATAAGCATTGTACCGCTGTCAGTTAGCGCTTCATGATAAATTGGCTCGACCAGTGGGCATTCATAAGTACATGAATGCCAACTGGTCGAAGCCAATTCATCATGAAGCGCTAACACCTCGTTACATTTGTCTCTGTGATTTTTATAGGTGTGCCTTACCACGTTAAGATAAGATTTTGACCAATCCTATACCTTGTGTGTTATATACTCCTATAGAACCCCTAACAAAATGGTCCACATCATTTCTATTTCATAAATGATAATATTCCTTATTATATACAGCAACTTTTGGTTTGAAATGGGACAAGGAACCTACGATTTCTGTGTTATAAATCAATTTTGGACCTACTGTAGTCACGTGCAAGTCTACCATGTATATAGCCAATCAGAATCAAGCATGGACATACGGGTATTAATTGAACTACTGGCAGTAGCATGCAAGCATCTTATCTACAGTTATTTAAACTTTTAATATACTATTCCTGCCGATGGACCTGTTAGACCACGACCCTTTAGCTTACTACGCCTGTCACATCAAGTCGGCATAGATTCAAAAGTGCCGACAGCTGATTTAAAGTTGAACGTTTGCCAATATACTTACGGAACACCAGTTGTCTCTCCTCGTGGAAATTATAAGTTTTCGTTCAAAAAACTGACCGTCATCGTATGAAGTACGACATGCTGTATGTAGCGTAAACAATAATGCATTATGAATTTGAATGTTGTTTTATGCCACACTCAATATTTTGTCAGTCATACGGTGGCGGGCTTTTATTAATTGTGGGGTGAATACCCGACTACAGTGTACCCTAAAATAAGAGACCAGGCCCTCCAACAGTAAACTGACAAACAATCTCACCACAAATGCAATCAATCACATTTCATTGCTCGTTTTAGTCTGATATGCTACAAAGAAATCAATGTGATAAAAATACAGAGGTAATGAAAGACTGGTGATTATTTTCAGAAAAATAGTGACTTTTCTGATATGCTTTGAAACTATGTTAATGTTGAGTCATTTCCAGTTTTGTTCCTCAGACGGTAATCTAACATACTAATAAATATGCTATTTCTATAACTGTTGTTACTTTAGTATCATTACTATGATAGAACTACATACATGTATATAATTTATTAAAACAAGTATCAAGGATACTGATGAATCAAAATATATATCCTACCAGCCATTACAAAAATTGAACAAAAAAGTCCAATTATTGGCAATATTCTGAAAAACTTAAACATTGTTTTTGTTTCTCTTTGAAGTATTTATACTTCCACTCAAATATTCTCTAACAAAAATTTGTGTATTTTAAGACCATGATTTAGTTTTTAATTGTGAGAAATTAGAAAACCTGAAAATTTTATCAATTTCTTTTACCTACCTGACGGGCATGTTACACGAACGGAAGACTGGACGGATGAAAATGTGGTAGGAGAGAAACCAATACACAGCTTCTATTTTGGCCTTCATGAAGTTCTGTATTTGATTGGTCCGAATGAATCGATTATATATTTAAAGATCATCATGGGTGCTGTCTGCGCTTTTCAATCAGTTTAGACCAGTTGAGATTTGGTTAAAGTTTTGTAATTACTCACTTATCACTTAGTTATAGTTTCGGAGATCATGTATTGGTTCATCGGTACTCTCAGAAATGTTGGTTTAAACTGTATTTTATCCATTATAATTACAATAACACAAAGGTACATAATATATAAATAGATGTATGTTTGTTTATTGTTGTTTAACGTCCCACTCAAAAATCTTTCACTCATATAAAGACGTCACCAAATGCCGGTGAAGGGCTTCAAATTTGGCCTATGACACTTACGGTCATTAAGCAGTGAGGGTTTTTTAACGTACCGACACCTAATGCGACACGGGACATCGAATTTTACTGTCTCATCCGAAGGACAGGAAACCAACCCTCTACCGGCTGGATTCGAACTCACGACCTCACGATCAAGAGTCGAGCGCGCTACCGACTGAGCAAGGCCGGCTCCATAAGTAGATAGAATTTAGCAACAAGAATAACAGATCTTATATACAGCTCTCTCCTTTTGAGAATTAAGTTGCTGCTGTAGAATAAATTTTAGCCATTATGGTCATGGACAACTGTATAAATGACATAAATGATAAATTATCAAAATATTTTATGAATACAATGTGATAGAGAAAAAATATTTGTCCAAGTGAAAGGATTGCATGTTTCTTTGAATAGAGACATAATTTTATTATACTTAGGGTATTCTATTATAATTTGAAAATATGAAAGAATGTGTCTGGCCTAATCATTCAAAACAACTACTCCTGAACTGCAGCAAAAATCGCAAATTATCAGTGTTGTCTGCTACTCCAATTGAACTTTATAGTTCGCAATCGGATATTACTATATTTCCTAAATGACAGAAAATATTTTGTGCCGTTTCTGGTACATTACACAGTGTATACATATCATTATCAGCTGACTGATAAATAACCTAAATGTACTCTAGTGTGGAGTTTAAACTTTCTCTCCCCAAAATAATAATTGGAATTGTTTGTAGTTAGTTGCTCACGTAATGATTGAATTCTGATAGTGTTTGAGATGTTCCAATATTGTGTGAGAGTTCCATTCACTAAATGTTTTTGGAATTAAAGAATGTTTGAAAATATTTGTTCTAGTTGTCGGTATGTGAATGTTTTCCTGTGATCTACAATTTCGTTGAATGACCTGATGGATACTAGAGGGTACAAGAGTGTACAAGGATGTGAGGGTCTCTTTGCTAACCATTTTGTAAAATGTAATCATTCTATGTTTAGACCTTCGTGTCTCAAGCGTATCCCAACCCACTTCTTTTAAAAGTTTTGAATTTTAGCAATGCCTAGTCGCTCCAGTTATTAAATCATGTTTTTCATATTTAGCAAATATTCTGCAATATCAGCATATTCCAAAATTGGTCTGATAAATGTAAAATACATTATTTCTAAGGATTCCTTGTCTAAACAAAATTTTAGTCCTCAGGGGATATTAACTCTTTTACGTGCTTTTGATACAATGTCATTAATATATTCATGCCATGTACAGTTGTTGTTTAAAGAAACACCTAGAAGTTTTTGAGAGTTAACTTTTTTATTTCAGTATTAAGTATGATTAGTTTTTCGTATTATTTTGGGATTCGCAGTTGTTTTTCATGTTTAGTTTTGGATTTATCATATCCAGTCGGCTATATTCCCATCTAGTAATTTCATTATGCCCTTCACATCCTGTTGAGTTAAAGTAATTTCTATGAGTACTATAGCAGAAGGTTCAAAAGGAGGGAGAGTGGCTTGATTATCTTCAAGAGTTTCTTGCTAACTGATTTATTCATTTAGATAATTGGCTTTATCTTGTGGTAAATTTAAGTATGTTCCATTTTTATCAAGAGATATATCACACTCATTTTGTTTTAAGAAGTGTTTAATGATTTCCCATCATTGTTTGGAATTTAGGTTACCTTGTAATGAAACTGCTATTTTTTAAAGTAGTCAATTTGTGCTTTTCGAATCATATTCGTAGCTACATTCTTTGACACTAAATCTTTATAGGTTACGACAGTATTTGTTGTTTTTTTGCGATCTTATGTTTAATATTCTTGTCTCTTAATGTTTTTCCAATTCCATTATGCATCCAAGGGTGTCACAAGGGCGAACTGTTTTATTCGGTGTAGAAAATTCAGCTGCATTTAAAACTTTTTCTGTAATTTTACTTAGTTGGTTATGATATTTCATTAAGTGCACAATTACACTTACCTAGTTTGTTTATATATATATATATATATATATATATATATATATATATATATATATATATGTGTGTGTGTGTGTGTGTGTGTGTGTGTGTGTGTGTGTGTGTGTGTGAAATTGGCTTCTTTATATATCCATATTTTCCTTTAATAACATTTTTGTTTGACTTTCATAAACTGGTTGAGAAATAAATACCACAATGATCACCGAAGAAAGGTTCAATAATTCCTTTTTTATTACAACTTAAATGTTCAGATGTGAGTATAAGATCACCTAGAGAAGAAGAATGATCTGTTACTCTAGTAGGTGAGTCAACTACAAGTAATTGTTTAAAATTAAATAAGCTCACAATACTTATAATATTTCTACTTTGATTTCTATTTAACATTTTTTCATTAAAATCTCCTATAAGAATAATATTTGGACATAAGGCTGTAGCTTGGTCCATCGATATTTTAACTAGATCACATTTGTCAAATATTGGGTGAATGTTAAATATTTCTATAAGGAGGCCTAGACGTATTTTTAATTCAGAGTCACTTCTGCCCATATTGCCTTTAAACCGGATACGACTAATTCTTGTTTAAATACAAAAGTATAAACATATTTTTAGTAAGAAGTCACTCCTCCCAGTTGTTTATTCTTACTAAGATGCATGGGCTCTTGAAGATTACATATAAGAATTTCATTATTTTCAATAGTATCGTCAAGTCATGTTTCACTGATGGTTATAATATCAAAATATCCAAGTTCTACCGTTAAATGATATACTTTGTTGCTTAGGGTTTGAGAATTTATACGACATATACTTAAATCTTGTTCTTGTGGCTTTTGGCTCTGGTTTGTTTTCAACGTTCCCAGCTATAATCAGCAAAACTGACATATAGTCCTTAAAAATAAAATGACGGTACTCTTGCTCATGGGAACAATACCAAAGTAAAAAGTTTCTACAATGATACAGCTGAGTAGTTATGTAAAATTGTTTTAGGTGGTACAACTGCCTTAATTGCTAAAAGAAATCCATATTACTTACGTAAAAGTAAATAAACTTATCATATTGACAGCAACGTGATAAATTTAGATTTGAGTGGCCCGTGGATAGTGATGGTCATCCCTTGTCCTGAACTCAGTCAATGAAATAGACATATTCTAAATACTATATACAAATTAACATTACACAAGGGTGGTAAAGAGAGACATCAGCTGCATCAGAACGAGAGTGAAAATAGTCAAAATCTGCTGAAAAACCTCAGAAATGTTTGTTGATTTCCGTAACTTGAATTAAAAAGACGTGAACTCAGATAATTGATATAGTAGTTGTAAATAGATTGGTATTCATATGACTGAAAATAAAGCATAAATCAAAACAATTCTTCAAAAATGCAAAACATGACTGATGTAGTATTAAGATGTCTTGTAATTCATCAAATTTCACTCGATTAACGTTTCAGAGTCAAATGCGGAAAGCGGAAGCAGAAATAACATGATAAATGATAAATGAGTGGCATGGTAAATGAAGATTTTTTTCTTCCACAACAACAAACAATATTTAATTAAGTACAGATACTTGCCAAAAGTATATACATGTATGCACTATTATTTTGACTATATATTTGATATAATACCTTATTTGTGATATATATATATATATATATATATATATATATATATATATATATATATATATTGCTTATTTTGACTTTATTTTTATTTGTAATTTCAAATATTTGCCAACTTAAGCAGAAAGTAAAAATTAGATGTCAAAATTTTACTTAACATTATAGGAAAATTTCACTACAGAAATTAAACTTTCAGTTTGAATAAATAAATCTTTTAATTTCTAATTAAGAAAATTATAATCAAAATATATATATTAAGAAACTGTATTTAATTCTTTGTTTCACGTCGAATCCACTTACATTGAACCCTTTTATATTAAACTCACACATCAGTTGAAACTATTTTTGATTCCACGGCCAACTTTCTTTATTACCATTACAACCAGGCTATTATGAAATCCCTTTTGAAAGAAACATTTATGTCCCTTCGATTTCAATATATCCGAGTTTGACTGTATTCACCTTCCTATTGAAATAGACAAAAATTAATAAAATATTAATTAAAAACAAAATGAGACGAAAGAAAGAAATCGTTACATTTAGAACATAATGCATAGTAGTATTAGAAAGTATATAGAAAAGGTAATAGTATTAGATTGCATCTTAATGTTAAAGGGCAGAAGTTGTGCTTTTCATTTTGGTTTTTTTTTTTTTTACTTTTTTATTACTTACACTGAGAAACAATAACAAAAAGAGACATACACAGGCACAGAAATTCTGAAGTTCTTACATATTTTGCAAAATTTACTTGAGAAAGCCAGGCCTCGCACTTTTTCACTTGCAATTGATAAACTCAATCTTACTATTTGTATATGAATACCACATTGGACCTAAGCTTATTGTCACAAAATATATAGGAATGTGAAACTTTTATCCCTGTGTATAGCTCTAATTTGATATTGTACATCAAGTACAAGTAGTATAAGTATGAAAACAAATATCGATTTTATTTTTTTGGTAAACAAAGTTAATTCCCCTTTAAGCATAAACGTCAGACAAATAGTGTTCCATATCTCGATCTGATCTGTTTCACAGGATAAATCAATAATATCGTTCAGTTTACATGTAGAATATTGAAAACGTCACTTCTAAACGTGCTGCTGAACGTTGTTTCCTTTATAACAGTAAAATTGCTATCACTGGTCTTCATGGCAGATTAAATTAATGTATATATAAATTGTGTTTAGTGTATAACTTATATGCGACCCTGACAGTTTTTGCGAGGTCCGTGATGTAAAATATGGGCAGGGACTGGATCTATATAAGATGTGTATTATATCTGATATACATCCCTCATCGGGATGATCGGTGTCGTTTAGCCACATATAATTTGAAGAGAAGAAAGAATGACAAAATCTTGAATTTAGATCTACCACAAAGAGGTGTTCAAAATTGTGTTTATAATAAATAAGTGCACTTCGTTCATGTGTCTTAAGCTTGTCTATACTTTTACCTGTGGTCAAAGACAATGTTTACACGGAAGCCATAGTTTTAAGTATTAAGCGGCAGCAAACTGAAGATTTAGTGCTAGTGGCAATGAAACAATTCTTCCACGATACGACGACACATATATAAATCTGGGCATGCCCCCTCCTCCCATAGGGAATGTAGACTTTTTGCAAATCACATCAGTGATAACGAAATCAGGGCATGACACCATAAAACTTTAAAAAATTAATTAAGTCTAAAAAAATACTCAACTTGAAAATTACTCATCCTGAAATCTGATTGGCCAGGTCGAAAATATTCTCAGTTTGTTTGTTTGTTGTTGTTGTTTAACGTTCCACTCAAGAATTTTTCACTCATATGGAGACGTCACCATATGCCGGTGAAGGACTTCAAATTTTGACCTATGCTCGGCCCAGTTCTTGGCTTCATTGTGTTCTTTGCTTCTGACTTTTTCTTCAGAAACTAAATGACATCAGTATTGCATTCTAAATGCATTTAAAAATGTATCAAGAGGTTACTCAAGTAACATAAGTTTGAAACATAAAAATTACCATTTCAGAATTGTCACTATAGTTGGCCTATAGTTGATTTTAGAAGACCAATTTGGTTCTCTTGACTCAACAACAGTATCCTTAAGATTCATAAACAAAGAAAATGTAAATAGGGTTTTTTTATTTTACTGAGTTGCAGCAGGATGTATAATATTAATGCCAGCCAGGAAAATACATTTATATCACAACAGAAACAAAAATCCATTCCTAGTTTGTTTGTTTATTGTTGTTTAACGTCCCACTCATATGGAGACGTCACCAAATGCGCGGCACATACGGTAATTGAGCAGTGAGGGGTCTTTAACATACCGACACCTACTGTGACACGGGACCTCGGTTTTTACTATTTCATCCAAAAGACAGGAAACCAACTTGCCGACGGCTGGACCCCATTTCAAACCTCACAATCAAGAGTCAAGCGCGCTACCGACTAAACCAGGCCGACTCGATTCATTCCTAGTGAAATGTATTTTGGGGTATTTTTAGTTTTTGTGACGCTGGTTATTTTGCTAAGTTTGTTAGTTTTCATGTTATGTTCATGTGGCAGTTGATTTAAGTTCTTGGGGGTGATTTTTCACGGTTAAAAAGTTTACAAAATAATTCTGGCAAACACTTCTTCACCTCAAGTATAAAGTTGTGTTTATATGATTTACCCATGTAGTGAAACTTTGAATGACTCTTGTAACAGAAATTCCCAATATATTAGTAAGGAAAGGTGTGTGTAATGCTGATTTGTTAAAATGTAAATAAAAAATTCGTGAAATCTCCTAAGATTTCTTGATGGTTCAGTCTTTCACATGTTTTGTCTGTTTGAAACTTTAGCTAATGGTAAAAATGTAAGAGACGACCACTTTAATATTCCCAAAAATCAAAGGCAAAAATGAATTTAGATATATATCAATCAATTCTGATTTTCTAATAATATCCTACCCAAAGGGTATGTTTCCAAATGAAAATCGAGGAATCATACAAGGCGAAATAATAAACCTATATGTATTGCCAAACCCATTTAAGAGAACCCTATTAATGTAAAAAATTTCAGATACCAAAGTATTAATCAATAGAATGTCCAGGACATAGATACAAATCCTGTTAAAATGGACAAACACGGATCTCTGGAAACCAAGAGGTGGGATCAGGTGCCATGGAGGAGTAAGCATCCCCTGTCGACCGGTGACACCCGCCGTGAGTCCACAGTCAAGTCCAATGAAACACGTGAGGAGTGTATCTTCGTCTCAATTGGTACAGAAATTCCAGCATGTTTTATATATCAACTTCAGTGTATTTATGTGTAGAATCAGAGTGGTGTTTGACGAAATAAGTATCCTGATAGCCAATCACTAGATATTTAAATTTTCGGGCGCCACCTTTAGTGAAAAAACAGTTGTATATGATGCTGGAAAAAGTAGAGTAAAGAGTAGAGAAGTCATAAGTTTTGATACTGTGAATTCGAGAAAAATTGTGTAGATGTCTACGAGATTTGCTGGTTGAGTGAAGTTACAAGGAAAACTTGCCCCCAACGAATCATACTAAGACCCTACCTAGACCGACTGAGTGACATTCCTAACACAACAATTAATAGAATACTTTTGTATTACCATATTTTTATATAATATTAAAAATGTCCTATGTCAGGATACTACCGTTTATGTTTCAAATCATGACGTGATTCTATGGTGCATTCCATGATAAAATTAAAAATGAGAAGGATGTGAATGTAGCAGTTATATATAAATGAAAATGTCCTTGCATCAAATTTTGTTATTTTATACTGAGGTAATATTTCGGTGGGATTGTTCTATTCAAATTCTAAAATTCTCAAAAGCTAAGATTGTCATCTTTTTAGAGTGGGTGCTCTAGATTGTTTGTTTATTGTTGTTTAACGTCCCACTCGAGAATATTTCACTCATATGGAGACGTCACCAAATGCCGGTGAAGGGCTTCAAATTTTGGCCTATGCTCGGCACTTACGGCCATTGAGCAGTAGGGTTCTTTAACGTGCCAACACCTACTGTGACATGGGACCTCCAGCTTTTACTGTCTCATCCGAAAGACAGGAAACCAACCTGTCGCCGGCGGGACTCGAACTCACGACCTCACGATCCAGAGTCGAGAGCGCTACCGACTGAGCCAGGCCGGCTCGGGTGCTCTAGAGATAGATCTGGCAATACAATAGGTTTAATATCTCGCCTTGTTTGATACCCCTTTTTTTCTTTCTGAAATAAATACGGCGTTTCCGCGATCCGGAACGGTTCAGAAAATACAACGCACTGATCATGTGACTTTGAAAAAAAATTAGATCAGTTTGGTCGCGGTGAATACGAATTCACTTTGTGGGATAGAGGAAATCAATATAAATCAAAATGCAAGTGCTTATGTGTGATGCCATGTTGTTAGCTCGGATTCCAGTTAAATACCAGTGGATTGACGACAATTCATTTAAACGAGATTCCAAATAAAAGTATGGACCTGCGAAAGTTTTCACATCATATTTTTCAAATTCAATAAAATTATTAGGGGTAGCTGAAGCACCGTAGACCCTAATTTCTATGGGAACTCTTGCTAGATTATATATTTATTCTGCAAGATTTCTGATGTAGCAAGAGTTCCCATAGGAATTACCTAGTCCCCCACCCCGCCCCTGGTTAGGCGAGGGACATTTTCTAAACCATGAAAGGTATCAATAATTTTTATAAAACACCAACAATCTCTGGGAGACATTTGCTATTTACTAATTAAGTCGTGCGCACGACATAAAAATGAGGGCAAAAATACATTAAGTCGTACGCATGAAATATTTTTTCCCCAAATGTCCCTTCCATACTTCCGTAGAATCTTCATGGGCGCTGTAATGATCATTTTCAAATTCCGAAATAGATATCAATACATAGCAAAGCAATTCATAATTTCCAAGTGCTGATTCAACCAAACTACGTGCTGATTTCCGAAGGGCCGATTGTCGATCTGGCTCAGTCAGTAGCGCGCTCGACTCTTGATCGTGAGTTCAGTTCACCCGGCGGCAGGTCGGATTCCTGTCCTTTGGATGAGACGTTTCAGTAGGTGTCTGCTCATTAAAGAATGACCATAAGTGCCGAGTATAGGTCAAACTTTGAAGAGCTTCGCCGGCATTGCCGACGTCTCCATATATAAGTGAAAGATTCTTGAGTGGGACGGAAAACAACAATACAGTCAACCAACCAAAAGGCCGAAATCACTCGGTGCCTTCTGCATAGCAATACTATAAATGGGCACGGAAGTATTTTAGTGTTTTGTTTTGTGTTTTCTTCAAAGACTTCAATAAAAATTTCTAATTTAGGGTAGGTTGAATTCTCTTGAAATATATTTTATCCCAGTAGGATGAAAACAAACAACCACGCATGTCTACGAACTTTCCGATGTGAGGTCGCTATGAATTACATATTGCCCTCAATATAATTTGTTTAATACATTTTGTACATGCCTGTAACGTCGAACACCCTCCCGTGAACTACACGTAGACACGGGCGAATTACAATCATAAAAAAACACGGGTCCAACTGCCCCTTTCGGTTGCAGATTCTTGTAACCGGTTAGATCTTTCAGAATAAGATAAAACACAACAATCAAACAAGACTTTAGACACTAGAACATTTATTAACAAAATAAGTAAGAAATATACGAAGAGACGGCGCAAACTCGCTTAACGAACAAAGCAGGTCTTAATACCTGTCCGCAGGCCTTAGCCTGGGGACACTTGAGTACAGTAAGTGAAAACACAGTCACTCACCGTAACACGTTTTAATTTATTTGACACACATTGTGCAAAATAAAAGAATCAAAGATAAAAATAATCTTACTCATTTCATTCTTCCTAAACTAAAGTGTGAAAATGAGCAAGAATCACATAATTATTACTTTAAAAAGCTGTCATCGTAAATTTTAAACGAGTTTTGAATTCGAAAAAATGGAATTGCTTTTGAAGCAACCCGATTTATTATTCGACAGGCAGACCATTTTGTAAAATGTTATCAATAGAATGGCTTGCAATTCCGCTATAAATGGCGAAGCCGCCGACCGACCGTTATTTCACACCTGTACTCCCAAAGCGAAACACTGGACAGACGACATGTAATCAAAAATACACTCTACTAAAATCATAAACATTCCGCGTTTACATCAAAGAATTTACGAAATGGATGCAAGTGGTCCTGAAAACGAGCCGAGTGTTCGAATCTGTATTTCCGAGTTCACTTGGTTTACTGATCAGGTATGCCCAATGACATTTGAAGAAAAAGTACAGTTTTATAAAACTATACAATAAATTAACAAAAACAATAGGACATACTCAGAATACACGAAAATACACACAACTAGTGTCTAAAATTAATGTATTCAAACGGAACCTGACTAGTCTTGCAATATGATCTATTTTGAACGACGCCAGCGCCGCCAAAGGGATAAAATTGGTGAAATAAAATGATAATAAACTAAAGGATAGAGCAAAGAAAATACTAGCAAGGCCAGACAGGTTCGTCACATGCCCAGTGATATTACCACTATCTGATGGTTAGAACAACAAATGCATACGTATATTTGTAACAATACTGCTTAACGTAACCCGTAATATCATGTTTTGTTTGTCATCCCATTACTCGGAGCATTGCAAATTAACTTTCGGTAATTTTTACGAAGAATACCGAGTGCCCAATAAGCACGCGCACGTGGTATATCGGGTTATCTCGACCCATATTTAACTCGTCCAATCGCAT
This sequence comes from Atrina japonica, assembly GCA_030159075.1. NCBI lineage: Eukaryota > Metazoa > Mollusca > Bivalvia > Pterioida > Pinnidae > Atrina > Atrina japonica. The sequence goes on along the minus strand of BROG01000225.1, from coordinate 776,474 downwards.
TCTCGGTTTTATCATTCTTGACACATATGAACTGCCCAACTTCACCGGACATGGCGACATGATTGTAAAACATTATTAGGTACGCATAGTTTTCTTAGTTTTATTGTTTTGATTTTAGCAATGTCTGCATTCATTTTAAGGTAACTTTAATGATTTGAAAAATTTCTTTCAGTAACCTGATATCTTTTTTTCATAATTATATTCATCTGATTTGCTTCAGATATTTAAAATAGCGTTGAAAACCACATACTCTACATAATGTAATACTATATATTTTAAAACTAAATATAAAAAAACATAAAAATCGTCCGACTTTAACGTACGCCGATTGTGTCAAGGGCCCCTAGATTGCTGATAGACCGAGCGCGTAATGGACAGATCGAGATCCCCTGACCTGATTACAAAGCACATTTGATATGGCGAAAGGGTTTATCTGAAAGGTCATTGCATACGGAAATAAAGTCGGTTTTTAAGGTACTGGAAAACTTAAATTCTTATAAACAAATAACTTCGAAAAGATGTTTTATAACGTTTCACGTGTTTGATAATAAATTTGAACAAACATTTTTATCCTCGTCTATATGTCATCGGACAAAAATCATCATTGTGAAAGTTTATATCGCTTTAAAGAAAAAATTAACCCCTAACCGCCGGTAAAGCTGTTATAGCCAATTTAAACAAATTCTAATTTCGAAAAAAAAAATCCGACTTCTTATTCAAACTCTTATGATTGCATAGCAGCCGGCAAAATGTTCCGACAGAGTAAATGACCTTTGTTGAACTTAATATTTATTATTGACAAGCCACAGCAGCAGTAACAGATCGGGAAAAGCGAGACAACTCTACTACCTCAGATGTATTGCATTGAAATATCAATTGTGTAAACAAATACATGTTTCCCGATTCACATAATCCAATTATAAGGTAAATTCTACTCGCTTTTCGGTAATGTTAGGGTTATATTTATCATGTGGATTATAATGACAAATATGAACAGTTATTCTTACCAGTGTAATTTTGATAATTCCCAAAATTTAAACTCCTCCTGGACAAGAAAGGGTTGTCGAGACTCTTATCTCATCCGGTTGCATGGATTTTACAATACACTTGTTAAAAGTAATGGGGGAATCAATGCCTACCAATTTCCCATAAAAAAATTCCAGACTTAAGAAACTGTCTATACTTAGAATGGTTATATTTGACCATATTTTTCGGTCAAGAGATATAATTTACAGTTAAAATGGTTTAACATGACATGAATGTCTTGATAATAGTTTCGACTTGATTTTGTTACTTCTCAAAACGGTATGTTAAATTATACATACATTTTGTGGATTTTTGTTTCTCTTTGGAACTTGTTTGTATTTTGTTAAGTACTTGATTAGGACAGAGTAGATGTTACAATACAATATTAATGCCAACATGCAAAAAGGCAACCGCAACGAATTACCAAGACGTTCGCCTCCGCCAAGAAGACTCCATCATCGAGCCCGAATCTAAACCAAACTGAGTGCTTCGAAACAGAAAGTAGTGTCAAACAAGGCGAAAAATTAACCTAAATGCACTAAAACCCGTCCAAGAGAAATAAGATAAAAATATCGTCAACAACACTTGTATTTAAAGTACAATAACCTAAGATAAGACTTCTAAATTTCAAAATATATCGTACTGCAGAAAACAAAACATATTTCTTAACCATGTGATTCATCATTAAATGTTCAGAAAATATTATGTACACAATTCCAAAGTTATAGTTTTTGCAAAAAAGGAAAAAAGAAAAAATTAATGCTCTGGACGATCGTTTCGGTCAATAAGTCTCTATCAGTTGAGCTCGAATTTGAAATAGATGTAGATTTCAGAAATATAAAATCATGCGACTATAAACTAAAAATTTTTCGATTTCCGTCTAAGAGTAATAAATGTAAAGCGATGACTATCTCAGCTTATAAATTATGGTTTAAACGGCAATATTCATACAAGGACAAAAAACTAAAATTAAAGTATTTCCAAATCCGTCTGGGAGTTACCAGTGTAATACATTGACTATCTTATCTTAAAAATTATGATTTAAACGGAGATATTTATATGAAATATTACTTTAGTAAACTATACCATAATATATATTTAAAACCATGTCGGATATTAGATTTGTCTTTTAATGACCTTCCTTTCAAAAAGAATATTGATGAATTCTTTATAAACAAACATTATTAGCAATAACAAATATACAATATTAAGATGTTAGGGAATGATTACATAATTTCCATATTTAAATGTATATCATATTGGGGAAATATATCACCTCACCTAAAGACAACTCACTAATAAATCTCAAAAACAACTCACTAAATATGATAGACACACAAAGACAACCACCAATATGTCTCACAAAACAACTCACTAAATATAAAAGAAAAATATAGACAACCAGCAATACATCTCGCTAAAAAACTCACTAAATATAATAGACACATATATGGCACGCCAAAATCACATTAATGAGTTAAACCTAGTTTTTCTCAGTTAGACCCAGTTTTCCTCCACTAACCCATATTAACTGGAGAAAAACTAGGCTTAATTGAGAAAAACGAGTTTTAACTGCGCCAAAATCACAAAATGAGTTAAACCTAGTTTTTTGCGAGAAAAACCTAGTTTAACAGAGAAAATCTAGATTTAACAGCGCCATAATCACATTAGTGAGTATTAATATGATTTAGGCGCAGTTAATCCTAGTTTTTCTCAGTTAAATCTAGTGTTTCTCCAGAGAAGAATTAGAATTAACTGGCGAAAAACAAGGTTTAACTCGTAACCCACATTAACTGAAAAAAGAAAAAAACTAGGTTTAACTGAGAAAAACTAGGTTTAACTGGAGAAAAACTAGGTTTAACTCGTAACCCACATTAACTGAAAAAACTAGGTTTAACTCATTATTGTGATTTGGTGTGCCATACACATAAAGACAACCAGCAATATATCTAAAAAAAAAAAACTCACTAAATTTATTAGAAACATATAGACAATAACCAATACATCTCACAAAACAACTCACTAAATTTATTAGAAACATATAGACAATAACCAATACATCTCACAAAACAACTCACTAAATATAATAGAAACATATAGGCAATAACTAATACAACTCACAAAACATATTGCTGAATTCAGTGGAAACAGCAGGACAAAACAAATGAATATCACAAAAAACATCGTTGAAAGATAGACAAAGCGGAACAAAACTCTAATACATTTCACAAACGCTTCTGTGAAACAATGGACAGGGCGGAACAAAACACCAATACATCTCCCAAAACACCTCTGTACCACAATGGACAGAGCGGAACAAAACACCAATACATCTCCCAAAACATCTCTGTAAAACAATGGACAGAGCGGAACAAAACATCAATACATCTCCCAAAACACCTCTGTAAAACAATGGACAGCGCGGAACAAAACTCTGATACATCTCACAAAACAGCTGTGTAAAACAATGGTTAGAGCTGAACAAAACTCTAATACATCTCACGAAACAGCTGTGTAAAACAATGGACAGAGCGGAAAAAAACATCAATACATCTCACAAAACACCTCTGTAAAACAATGGACAGCGCGGAACAAAACTCTAATACATCTCACAAAACAGCTGTGTAAAACAATGGACAGAGCGGAAAAAAACATCAATACATCTCACAAAACACCTCTGTAAAACAATGGTTAGAGCGGAACAAAACATCAATACATCTCACAAAACAGCTGTGTAAAACAATGGACAGAGAGGAACAAAACATCAATACATCTCACAAAACACCTCTGCAAAACAATGGACAGCGCGGAACAAAACTCTAATACATCTCACAAAACAGCTGTGTAAAACAATGGACAGAGCGGAAAAAAACATCAATACATCTCACAACATCGGATGAGACAGTAAAAACTGGAGGTCCCGAGTCACAGTAGGTGTCGGCATACTAAAGAACCCTCACTGCTCAATGGCCGTAAGTGTCCAGCATAGGCCAAAATTTGAAGCCCTTCACCGGCATTTGGTGACGTCTCCATATGAGTGAAATATTCTTGATTGGGACGTTAAACAACAATAAACAAACTCTCTGTCTCTCTGCCATATCAAAATTATCCAGGCACAATGGTTGTTAAGTGTGTAAAGTTAGATAAATCACAAATATACAAAAGTCTTGCTTATAACCATCTTTGGGCCTATCGAAATACTATAAACATTTGAATTTTTATAATCTATGAATATAAACCATTAGATTATTGTATATAACACAGAAAAGTTTTCCATGGACCTTGCGACAGGTGTGGCATGCCAGCAGAGGACGCTGACTCCTTTCGGACACCTGGTCCTATCCCGTTTGGGATTCGCAATTGTTCTTCGTGTTAAGACCATTGTACATCTAATTCGTCGGGTTCAAATGGACTTGAGCTTCAATTATTAATTGGTACTTCTTCATTTTTACTTTTAAAGCAAAATCAAATTCAATTCATTTACCGTCTATTACCGGTAATTGACAAATATTAGATATCTTTTTATGAAATACAGGTATTTATGATCTGCTGTATTTACCTAAAAAGTTATTTCGATTTTTGCTACTCGTTCCTGGTGTACAATAAAAAATAAATGCTATACACTTGCATAAAAGATCTTATATTCCTATATATTTTATGAAAATAAGACTAGGTCTTGTGTGGTTTAGTTATTATCAATTGTAAATGCTGGATTTCTCAGGCAATTTTCACAAAATATATAGGAATTTAAGTATTTTTATGCTTGTATTCATCTCTTTTTTTTATTGTATATCAATATATGTACTAAAAGGAAGAACATTGTGTGGGAAAACACAGCTAATGCCCCCTGATTATGCGGCAATTGATGATTGATAAACCATGCGTACAACGATTCATCCTTAATGTAAAATAAACTATTGTCTTGTGTTGTTAATTTATAATCCAACAAATGCCTGGATTTCTCAGGCATTTTCACAACAATAAAAACTATTATATCTGTGTGTTTAACTGTAATACTCTCTCTCTCTCTCTCTCTCTCTCTCTCTCTCTCTCTCTCTCTCTCTCTCTCTCAACACAAAGAAGACATGTATTCAAACATTTTCACAGGCTTAAACACAGAAACAAAATATTTTGTCACTACTGACAATGGACACACACACACACACGTGATACGCAATTGAATGACATAAATTGGGTTATACATAAAATGCAAATTTCCGTGCCAACTTTCTTAGATCTGATCGTATATAAAGATTGGCGGCATTGATTGCGCTTGGAATAAACTGCGTTTATTTATACATAATAAGACATTTCTAACGCTATGTGAATGTTTTTCACGAGCATATCTAATCCAATTGCAGTAAATAATTTCTGAAGTTAATGGATCAAAACTGTGGCCTATTCCAATCGCTTAATTCTGCGGTGCAAATACTTTAAAAGCAAATTAGAAAATGGTTGCTTTGCTTTACGACGGTGCCGTATTGGCTATGGAAAAGATGCAATTATGGTTTTGTTATTTCTTCCTTAAAATAATGGTATAGTTCAATATATCTCGAATGATTTAAAACACTTGTCGTGAAAAAGTTGTTGCTTTTTTAACATTCACATTCACATCTCTATCATTCTTAAGTATACACCATATATATAAATGAGTCATAGATATTTTAATATATATATATATATATATATATATATATATATATATATATATATATATATATATATATATATATATATATATATATACATAATGGTGTCCGGGTAGCACAGTGTTAGCTCATTCCCTTCTCACCAATGCGACCAGAAGTCGATCCCTGTGATTGGAAATGGAAGTATATGTGAGCTGGTATGTTGGTCGCCATCTCGGACACGTGGGTTTCCTCCAAAATTAAGCACCAAGCAGGCCACCATCAAAGCCAACTAAAGAAATTTATTTAAATAACTGTCAGTCGTAACATAGATACAGTTTATTAATTAATAAAATGTTTTTTCCATATTCCACACCTACTCCAATATCATCAACAGAACAAAACAAAATGAAAATGTAAGTTTAAAAAAATGCTATATTTCTACTTTAACTTTTGATATAAAATTTAATTATCATTATAATGGTTAAGACATAGCAAATACTTTCATTCCAAGCCGATTTGAAGAAACTCCATTAAAGCAGTGCTTTTAGACACTCATGTAGTCATTGAATTCCTAAAAAAAAAACATAGTTACACAAATTTATACCTATAACATTAACGTGATATTATCCTTGTGTAAAGCGAAACGGATATGTCAGAATGTCATATGGTTTATATGTAGGTTCAATGTCCGATTATTGGGCATCTGTATTTTTTCCGCTTTTTGTGACAATATGTTTTATTTGTCAACATTTGTTTTACATAATGGTTTTGACGGGACATTAGTTTGGATCTGTGTAATTAGCATAATCTAATTTGTCAGTTTTGGAAGCGTGTCTGTTAGAATTAAGAAAAACAAAGAACAGTCGAATAAACACTAGTTCTTTTCTTTTGCGATTGACAATATTATTGCGACGATGTGTGTGTAAAAACAAAAAAACTTCTGCAAATTGTTTTTGTCATCGGAACACACACACACACACACTTTTCCGTGTTCCGTTTACTTAATAAAGATTGAAAGGTGCAATATGCTACGCTAATATACGCCCGATCCTGTGTTGAGGTCCCGGGTTTACTTTAATGTTATATTCATACGTGCTATAACAATGACACAAATGTTTTATGTTAATAGCAACATATTTTGCGTTATGGACAATTTTTCATTGATGAGAAGATATAATCAAAGTTTATTAAAAGTATATATTGAAATGATTTTTACCCTTTTCTTGGAGCTGAGAAGGACCGAGCTTGCAAGAGCAAGAGCTCAAGCGTAAAAATTCTTAATCAACATAGGGACATATACATTCAATATCATTCATTTGAATTAAATTTTCCTATTTCCACTTTTTTCAACGATAAAGTCGTATATTACAGCAAACCATTCCTCATCCGTTACAGGGAAACATCCATTTTTACGAGAAATGTGTCACTGATAAATGGAATCGCTTTATACAGCGTAATTGTCACACTACAGTGTCAGCAAAGGAATCAATTATTGGCCGATCCTAAAAACAAGACAATTTGTCCGGTGGTTGAATTATGATTAAACATAGATCATTTACATTTCCGTGTTCGATATCTATAGTTGTTTTTGTTTATATATAAATATATATATATATATATATATATATATATATATATATATATATTATATATATATATATATATATTTATTTATTTATTTATTGTCGCAAATAAATCAATACAAATAGTATACAGAATGAATATTAATCTCTAGCTGAATAAATATGAAGTACGCATTCGCATTTTTCCCCTCTTGTCATAACTCATTGCATTTTAAATAAAGAAATCGAAAAAAATCATCAAAGTGTATCGTTTCGTTTCATATACAATCGCCACCATTTTTTAAGATTGTTAACATACCTAATATGTCATTTTGAATGATATTTACGCCACATTCAACAATTTTTAAGTCATATGGTGGCGACCAGATTTTAATGGTGAAGTAGAGAACCCGGTTACAATGTACCAAGGAAGAGTCCATCGGCGTTCCGCAAGTAAACTGGCAAACTTTCTCACAAAAACACTAAGTAGGCCTATGTCGCATTTAGTACTATGTATATGCACTATATATATGACATTTCTTTAAACTACAGTATAACATTTTTTAATTTAATTAACAGGAGAGTTCCACAATAAGACCATCGGCCCGAACAGTTACAGATGATGCTGCGATTTGAACGAAAAAACTATATTTATAAGATAAGAGTACAAAAGATATTATGCAGATCAATAGGAACACATCAATAACATCAATAACATATACCATTATCGGAAAATTGGCAGCCACAACATACGATGTCAGGTATTTCCATATTATCAGGTAATTCCAGATGATCAAGACATAAGGCCATGTTTTTCTGGACGATCTTTTTATGCTTGGGAGCGTAGCAAGATGTTGTCTAATGAAGCGTTGAACTTCTGGACACAATTTCGGTCGGACAACACACTCACTCACACACACACGCGCGCGCGCGCGCGTATGCAAACAAACACTCACACACAACCGGAGAGTGGAAGAAATGCTACATATAACAAGTGTAGTCTGTGTGTGTGTGTGATAAAGTAATAAAAATTAACATCAAACAACATTGATAACTACAAAACTAAATTCAAACTACTAACGAAAAGTGAATCGATCTGGATTAAAGTGATACAACAAGAAACTGCAATAGTACTAAATGAATGAATTAAGTCATAAAACGCAAGTCAATCTGACCAGTTGTACTCAATTTCGCGGAATCCGATATGGATATTACCATTGAATATGGTCGTAATTGATAGATAACAGGTCATCTTGAGGATACATTCAGAAAAAAAACAAAAGAATAAATAATTACATACACGAAATTTCAACACGAATTTATAGATAAGATGATTCGGCAAATGAATGTGTTAATATTCGGAAAGTCAGTACGATAGCAAAACTACCAAAAGAACAAGTTGATTCAAATTAATGTCTAACTAATTCAAAAAAAAAAATTTCATATAATTTTAAGGTACCAAATAGAATGTTTTGAAACACCTTTAATTGCTCGAATAGTGAATATATCTATACGGTAACTTTATCGTGGAGATTTTACCTAACAATAACCAAACCAAAATATCATTGAACCTTTAGAATCATTATGGTAATGCATGTCTTCCGTACTTCCAACAAACATTATCAACAAATACAATCTCCGATAGCATGCTTTCGGATTCATTTGATATACGTGGAAATTGAACAATATCAACAAGATGTGTCTATTTCATTTTTATATTCCGGTAGAAACATCAACTACGAAAGTAGAAGCGAAAAAATCAATTGGTGCCCATATTATATGCAAAAATATACTTCCAAACGCTGTCGTTAATAACTTTTTATTCTATTTTTAGATAATTCCAATCGCCCACTCCTGAAAATGCAAGCCTTAATGCCATCTGAATTGCTTCGTGAATCATGTTTTCAAAAATCAGAATTTAAAATGTGACAAAAAAGATTCTGAATTTGTAGTTTAAAAGCTTTCGCATTATACTATTAGCGACACGTACTGAAAATGGTAAATGCATTTAGTTTACTTTCATATTGTATTGAAATTAAAACACTTCGTGCAAAACAGGTGACGTTAATCGAGCTCACTACAATCAGACTTGATATACTAATAAATTCAATACTGTGTTATGCTATTTTTTCTTGGCATTTAATTGTTTTGCTATTTTGTGTTTAAAAACTCATTCAGGGCATTTACATTTCCATTTTAGGGTGGGATATAACATTTTTTTTTTTCAAACTTTACAGTCCATTCTCATCACTTGCCTTGTAAGCACGGCTTTTGATTTCAATTTTGGGTCTGAGAAATGTTACAGGTAATGATCTTTCCCTCGCAAAACACTGACCATAAAACGTAAACCGCATAAAATGGAAAATCGAGGCACCGAAATAATTGCATAACGTAGATATTTAACCATTGAACGCTTGTCAGAGTATACATTTTCGGTATGGATGCCGTCAAGGTGACAGTTAAGAAGAATTATCATGTTTCTAGATTTATGGGTTTTGAAATATGCGTCCTAATAAGGGATGCATTTTTCAAAATAATACAATATATGATAATAATAGAGACATTTTAATAATAATAATAATAATAGAGACATTTTAAAATAGAAAAGGTAGTATAATTCTTTTCAAAGATTTCAATGACAGGACACTTGTGAATCAAAGTAAGAATTGCATTTATGATTTTAAGAAAGTTCAAAGTAAGGACTTTTTCCAGAGCATGATGTTAAAGTTTATATCAGTGGCAGGATACTAGAATATATCCCGTGAAATGCAGAATAGATATTGCAGTCACATAATATAGCCCATGGCATGACAAGTTTACTGAAAGCACTTTTGATGCAAAGTAAGTATTGCATTAAAATTTTGTAATCTGAAAAGAAGATCAAAGCAACGACTTTTTCTAGAACACAATTTCAAGTTTAGAACACTGACTGGATACTGGAATATATCCCTTGTAATACAGAATAGATATTACAACATATATTGTCAACGTTATATAGCATGTCAAGATTACTGAAAGTTTATACTCTATCATTTAATTGTATGTCTAACAGCTAAATTGATTAGTCTAGACATAAAACCGACACTTGTGTTATTTCCACATCCGAAACAAAAATATCGACCGATTTCATTGATATTGGTAAATTTTGTTCCGTTCGATGTTGTTCATCAATTAAGTGTTTGTTTAAGTTTCATAACATTCATTTTATTATGTAAAAAAATTACGTTTCAGGTATCGCTCGAAAAATAAGACGAAAAATGAATGTACCAGTGCGCAATGCGCACTTGATGCAGATTTCTTCGTTTCCGTTTTCCATATTTCACACACAAATTAATCGATTCTTTCCTCAAATTTTTGAAAAATTTTAAACGCCGATTAAAATGCACTCCATAGATCACTGATAAAGACTACATAGATTTCTCTAATATATGAATATTCGACCGAGCTATTGCATTTGTTTCCAAATGAATTGTTGAGTTACCTGTTCCGTAGCGTTTTTGAGTTACCTGTTCCGTAGCTGTTTCTGAGTTACCTGTTCCGTAGCGTTTTTGAGTTACCTGTTCCGTGGCGGGTTTTAACCATCTGAACAGATTATGACGAGGATTTATTCCTCACACATTTCATTTGTATTTGACTGTGGACTCAAGATGGATGTAACCGATCAAGGTGGGATGCTTAATCCTCCTTGACACCTGATCCCATCTCTATTATTTCTTGGATTATATGCTTGTACAATATTCATCAGATTTGTATATTGTATCCCGGACAACCTGAAGTTCAATACTTTGGTGTCTGAGATTTCTCAGTTTTCAACTGTTGCAGTCTGTATATTGCATAATAGCATTAAAATGAACGATATGCTCTTATTGGAATTTACATCGTACCGCTACCACCTTTAAATCTTAATTAATTTAATTCGATTTTAATTATACTACAAATTGAAAGGGATATTAGCTGTTCTTACCAAAAAATCAATTTTTTCTACTTTTACTAGTTGTACGCGTACAATAACAAATTAGAGCTATGTCTCTCCTTTTTGTGATCTTTCTTTTCTTTTCTTTTGTTGTTGTTGTTGTTGTTGTTGTTGTTGTTGTTATATATCAATTTTAGTAGTAAAAAAAGCGAAATAAAGTTTTGAAAAAAACAGCTAATGCTCCTTTAAAGTAAGTACAAATATCTACATATTTACATTTACTCATTATAACTATATCTAATATAAAATATAATCGCATTTACACTGCTATATACATGATTACAAAATACTTTTCATCGAGATTTGTGCTAAAAGGGGACTCATTCCGGACATTCTGGTCCTATCACGTTTAGGATTCTTTTTTCATGTGGAAACTCTTATGTAATAGTCTGTTACTTTCGAATCTCGATTTGTATTTCTTTATATGTGTGACCGGTCAACAGGGGATTCTTACTCCTCCATGAAACCTGATCCCACCTCTGGATTTCCAGAGGTCCGTGTTTGTCCAATATTACCAGATTTGTATATGTCTCTTAGACACCCTGAATACTTTTACTTTGGTATCTGTTTCACTGGTGAAATGTTGAGTTGCCTTTTCGTTGGCGATTGTTTAGACGTCTGTACCAATTGTGACGAGGATTCGTTCTTGACTCTGGACTCACGCCGGGTCTGACCGGTCGACAGGGGGTGCTTATTTCTCCATGGCACCTGATCCCACTCTTGGTTTCCAGAGTTTCGTGTTTGTCCATTTTTACCAGATTTTTATCTATATCCTGGACATCCTAAATATTTACACTTTGGTATCTGATATGTTTTATACATTACATTCTAAATATCGAGGTGTCGAAAATGCTGACAGGGCATTTCTGTTATGCATAGGTTAGCCTACTTTTCATTTTATGGTGTCAATCAATTTATTACTAGGTGAATCTGTTCAGTAGGACATCAAGTCAAACCGATCGCCCTGACATTTATATTAACGATTTGAGTTTATGAGGAAATATAATCAAATAAATTGCACAGTGTGCTGTAAAACTGATGCAACGAATTAAAAAAAATTAGAAAAAGAAAAACTAATATAATTGGAAAATTCGACATCATTTTCCAATACTGCAAACATTCGTGTAACACATACTGCAAAAAGTTATTAATTTATCTTCTTTGTTTTAATTTTGTTTGATTTAACACTCAGTGGTGGTTAGATTTAATGACGGAGAAGCGTTGGTCCAAATGAAAGAGTGTAAAGGCCACTGATCTTGTGAATACACGATCAGACAATTGTGATTCAAAATAAACATTAAAACTGTTTCCGACATGACGATAATAGAGAGTTAAGCCCGTTCCTTTAATTGGCGTCAGAATTTCAGTTTAGTTATGGATTCTGTCGAAGATTATGCCAGACGATGGGCCAAACATGAAGACGTAGAACCAGACACTTTGTCTGAATGGCTGAAAGCCATACGATGGTTGATAAAATCTCGTATTCGAAAACTTTAAAGGGACTATGAAAAAACGTTATCCCTCTGTATTTAATGATCCAGAAGTAGTAACTGAACTGGATAGGTTACATGACCAATATGTACTGGTACCAGCAGACAAAGCCTCAAATAATATAGTTTTTATTTGTAAGGCACATTACTATAATTGGTTATTATTAGAAGAACTTGGGTTTTTGTACGAATTCTGGAAATCCTACATACACACGTAGCTCACTTTCAAAGGACGAGATCCTTCAAAATCACGTGTCCGTATTACACACTCATTTGATATACCTACAACGGAGACCGATTTCGAACTACCACATTTAAACTGGATACCTAAACTTCATAAAAACCCATATAAGCAAAGATACATAGCAGGATCCAGCAAATGTTCTACCAAACCTTTATCTTTACTCCTTACCAAGATATTGACAGCTGTTTAAGGAGAAACTTCAAAAATACTGTACAGTTGCTTATTCCAGAAACGGTGTAAATCAGATGTGGATACTTAAAAATTCTAAACAGCTTTTTAGAAATTTTGAAGGCACATAATTTTTCTCGAATTCACAGTATCAAAACTTATGATTTCTCAACTCTTTACACTACTATTCCACATTAAAAAATTAAAAGAAAGGCTTTTTAGCATCATAGACAACTGCTTTTTCACTAAAGGTGGGACACGAAAATTTAAATATCTAGTGATTGGCTATCAGGATACTTATTTCGTCAAACACCACTCTGATTCTACACATAAGTATACTGAAGTTGATATAAAAAACATGCTGGAATTTCTAATAGACAATATATTTGTAATGTTCGGAGACGTGGTCTTTCAACAAACTGTCGGCATTTCCTATGGGAACCAATTGTGCTCCTTTATTGGCCGACCTGTTCCTTTATTCATACGAAGCAGACTTCATTCAGAAACTGCTGAATCAAAAGAAGAAAAAGTTAGCGGTGTCCTTTAATTTGACATTTAGATATATCGACGACGTTTTGTCAATTAATAATGACAATTTTCATACATATGTCAATGCGATATATCCCAGCGAACTAGAAATTAAAGATACAACAGAATCAAGTACACACGCTTCATACTTAGACATTTTACTTAATATCAACACAGACGGGAAATTAGCAACCAAGCTATACGATAAACGCGACGATTTCGGCTTTCCCATCGTAAATTTTCCACATTTAAGTAGTAATATCCCTCACTCACCTGCATATGGAGTTTATATTTCACAAATGATCCGAATGCCAGGGTGCACAACATATGAAGATTTCATATACAGAGGTAAACTACTCACTGACAATTATTGACACAGGGATATCGAAAACCGCGTTTAATGTCAACGTTCCGCAAATTTTATGGTCGGTATAATAGTCTTGTTTTGCGACTACTCTGTTTCACTAAGTGAAATGTTGAGTTGCCTTTTCGTTGGCGGTTGTTGAGACGTCTGTACCAATTGTGACGAGGATACACTCCTCACGTGTTTCATTGGACTTGACTGTGGACTCACGGCGGGTGTGGCCGGTCGGCGGGGGATGCTTGCTCCTCCATGGCGCCTGATCCCACCTCTTGGTTTCCAGAGGTCCGTGTTTGTCCATTTTTGCCGGATTTGTATCTGTGTCCTGGACATCCTGTTGATTTATGCTTTGGTATCTGGGGTTTTTATATTTTAGAAACCTTACTTGTACGCGTACGTGTACTTGTACACGGGGGAATTCCCATTCCTTATATTTTACCTGTATAACATATTTTTGCTATCGTTTTGGTTTTTTTACTCTACCCGGATGTGACACTTTACCTTGGTACACATGAGCCGACTCAGTCGGTAGCGCGCTTGACTCTTGATCGCGTGGTCATGAGTTCGAGTCCAGCCGGCGGCAGATTAGTTTACTGTCCTTCGGATTGAGATAGAAAAATTCGAGGTCCTGTGTCACACTAGGTGTTGGCACGTTAAAGAACCCTCACTGCTCAATGGCCTTAAGTGCTGAGCATAGGCCAAAATTTGAAGCCCTTCACCGGCATTTGGTAACGTCTCCATGTGAGTGAAAGATTCTTGAGTGGGACGTTAAACAACAATAAACAAACAAACAAAAAACCTTGGTGCACCTATACATGGAGTCACGTTTTACCTGTGGATTCATATTTTTTGAAAAAATAGACCTTACTGTTTTTTTGTTGCTGACTGACCCGGATGTGCCGCTTTAGCTTGGTACACCCAGTATACATACGTAAGTAAATTTACTCACGTATGCAAATGTGGCACATGAACGCATTACTCACGTAAGTAAATTTACATGTGGAGCAAATTTGCACTGACTTCAGAGGTAGTGCAAAAGTAAATTTACTCATGTCCAAATTTGCATGCTATGCAAATGTGGCACATCAAAGCATTTCAAATTTACTGATGCTGGGTATTCACTTTCACAAGAGAGGAGCATACCTGGCTACATGCGACAGGTCATTTCATGATTACGAAATATAATATTAGACATTGCTGAGGAAGCAAGTATATTAAGGGTACCCTGGAGTTTACAAAAAAAACTTACCATAAATTTTTTCTTATTTTTGCATACTTACCAAAAAAACTTACCATCAAATTTTTCTTATTTTTGCATACTTATTCATAATGAATATATGAATTAATAGAATGAATAATCTGGCACATTTGTGGGTAAATAAGGTATATTTACATATGCAAGAGTTATGTCCCTTTCCCGAATTTTGATTTTTTTCATCAACTGTCCTGTTCATTATTAAACAACATCCATTTATTTACGAAACTCATACTTTCCTAGATAACTTGGTATAATTTTATAAAATGCCAAGGTATCAATGTGTTCTTACGCTCTTATTAGAGTTGGTGGATAAGAAGACAAAAGATTAAAAGCTGTATCCCCCAAAATACCAAATTTTTATAACATTTAAATCTTTAATTCGGTCACTGTAAGATATTTAGTCTTCAATTTATTTTTATTTTTTCTGTAAATGATCAATTCAGAATGGTTACCAATTATTTAGAGTCAATAAAACAAGTTGTGGGTATAGCGATGGAATAACACCTTGAAGTATGCCGACAAAAAATTCTAGAAGAGAAGACTATCACCATTTGACCTTGAATGATCTTGAACATGACCTTGACCTCATCCAATGAACCTTTCCTGTAAGTTTCAAAAAAGTATCGTATACAATAAGAAAGTAATAATTATTTATGACAAAATGTGTCTGTACCCAGAGAAACAGACAGATGAACAAAAATGCTGGACAATGTGAATCTGTGTTTCATAGCTCGCTCAAAAACACATGACTGTTAAATTAATTTTTTCACAAAGAACAACTTATTTTACTTCTTGATGTGAATTAACCACTCAATTTATGTCTTTTGTGGACAAACTTGTGTCGTCTGTCATCTTTGTTTTGATTGTCAACATCAGGTCCGTTTATATTACTATAGTGATATTCTGGTCACGTGACCAGGTGTCCTTCTTCCCTTTAATATCATGTTCGTGTAGTCTAATTCCAGAAGACTGATGACAATTTTATCACTTTTTGCGTCAGTTTCAGACTGTTGAGAAAATAAATAGAAAAATGTCTGTATTCATTCGATCCATTGTCAATCAAATATTAATCCCGAAAGTGTGCTCATACGATAAAAATCTATCTATTTATAATACAGTGGCGGATCCAGGAATTTTCAAAAGAGGGGGCATGAAGTTTTTGGTTTTTCTTTTAGTGGTAAGGTGACAAGACGCTGTATGCGTGAAAATGGTGCGTTTGTTCTGTGTAAAGAATTGGATGTCATCTATGATTAAATTTTGCGGTCTCAAGTTGATAATGACACACGCGGAAATCGTAATATATTTGATCCAATGCAAATTTTGTTTACTAATATCAGACAAACATTTTTGAGAAAAACTTAAATAAAACCGTGATGTCAAATGTCATAAAATTCAATACATTCAGAAAAAAACTTGGCAGGGTACATGATTTCAGTTAGAGAGGGGAAGGAAGAGTAGATAATTCTTTTCACGAAGCGAATTGCGACACAAACATTTTGGTGATTTGTTTTTATTAATTTTCCAATTTAAATTTTTATTTAAACATCTTTTTTTCTATTTCTGGGTGCTCACCCATGCTAAAATATTGTGTAGTTCGTACAGGGAAGGGCGCACATCCTTTACGTCCCCATTGAATCCACCACCAAGCGCAAATAACAAATTTACACACATTCTATTCTTCCATGTGAACGCATAGCAAATTTGCTTATACATAGTTGAGTCAATTCACATGTCATGCAAATTTACTCATGGAGTAAAAGTTTGGCACATGAACGGGCTTATGGAAGCTTGTTATGTGTGCACTTTCTAGATTGTAACTACAAATGTATCTACATATAACTCTCTTTGTATGTATAATGATCCCTCAAGTCTCTGTTTAAAACCGTCACGAAGCGGGTCAAAAATTTGTTAATCATTTTCTAAACCTATGATATGTTTTACGTGTAAGTTTACTGGTAGGTTACCAGTACCCGTAGCCGTACACGCAAGGTTTCTAAATCTCTCAATTATCCACGCAGTGACTGCTGAAATAAACGTAGATTTATCACCCTGATATTGTCGACAATTAACTGGAAAATAAACATATGTTATTACCAACTTTCCCTTCTTCCATACTTTATATCTAATTGACACATCATGTATATACCTTCAAAATATTGTTAAAGAACTTCCAATACTCTGTGGCTTGTTTTTGTATTCCTATCCTATACATATATTCAAACTAGATTTGTTACCCTTAGAGCTGGTTTATTGGCACCTTCTGGTTATGTCTGATATTCACTATTTCTTTGTCAAATATTGCACATATCACTTCATTGGCATGCATTCTTAGCAGAGGTTCTAACTTGTGGTAGCTGCACCCGAAGTGTTATTTTTGTTTGACGTAAATCAAATGAGTGAGAAAATTTGAAATGAAATCATGCGAAAGTGATTTGTTGTTTTTTTTTTGTAAATGATATAGAGGGTTTGTTATCTGGACACCACTTTTATTTTATCCATTACACCATTTAGACTTCTTATATAAAAATTACCTATATACTGATTTCAAATTTGCGTAATACGTGTAAGGGCCACCATAATTTTTTTATTTCTTGTTTTGCCAACTTCAAAGTTGGCTTTTCCAACATTTTTCTTGGATTTTCCCAATTTTCTCGTTTTGCCAACTTTAAAATTGACTTTTCTAACCTTTTTCTTGGAATTTCCATCTTTTTTCTTGGCTTTTCCAACTTTGTTTTCTCGTTTTGCCAACTTTAAAGTTGGCTCTTCCAACTTTTTTCTCTGTCGTTCAACTTTAAAGTTGGCTTTTCCAACTTTTTTCTTGGAATTTCCAACTTTTTGTCTCGTTTTGCCAACTTTAAAGTTGACTTTTCCAACTTTTTTTCTCGTTTTTCCAACTTTAAAGTTGGCTTTTCCAACTTTTTTCTTGGAATTTCCAACCAACAATTTGTTTCGTTTCGCCAACTTAATGTTGATTTTTCCAATTTTTTTCCTCGTTTTGTCAACATTAAAGTTGGCTTTTCCAACTTTATTCTTGGGTTTTCTAACTTTATACCAGTTAAATCTTTTGCATTCATATCAAAAAACAATATTTATCTATATGCAATAAAGAAACAATGGAGCATTCAGCTTATGCCTGCTGAATTTCTCTTTCTTTTCAGAGTTAATTAGTTTGACAATGGAATATTTTTGAAGGTTAAAGATGCCACAATTCAGTGTCTGCTAGTCAAAAATAACCTTTTATAAAGATATTTCCTAATATTTATTTCATATGCATTATGTTTGCACAGATAATATTATTTCGAGATGCCGGAAGTGAAAAGGTTCCTCTGTCTAGCGTAGTAGTATTAGTAGTAGTAGTAGTAATACTAGTAGTACTAGTAGTAGTAGTAGTAGTAGTAGTAGTAGTAGTACTAGTAGTAGTAGTGGTAGTAGTAGTACTAGTAGTAGTAGTAGTAGTAGTAGTAGTAGTACTAGTAGTAGTACTAGTAGTAGTAGTACTAGTAGTAGTACTAGTAGTAGTACTACTAGTAGTAGTAGTAGTGGTAGTAGTACTAGTAGTAGTAGTAGTAGTGGTAGTAGTAGTAGTACTAGTAGTAGTTGTGGTAGTAGTAGTACTAGTAGTAGTAGTAGTACTAGTAGTAGTAGTAGTATTAGTAGTAGTAGTAGTGGTAGTAGTACTAGTAGTAGTAGTGGTAGTAGTAGTACTAGTAGTAGTAGTAGTAGTAGTGGTAGTAGTAGTAGTACTAGTACTAGTAGTATTAGTAGTAGTAGTAGTAAGAGTAATAGTAGTAGAAGTAGTAGTAGTAGTAGTAGTATGTTGTCTATACTACATATATGTTTGTGTTTGACGTCAACGAATGCAATAATTTTGTGTTTTATTTGATATCATTACAAATAATTCTATGTTTTAAAATGTCCCAAGTCTCCATTAATTGGATTCAGCAGTCCAGAATAAAAGTGCGCAGAAGTAACTGCACTGAAATGATGTATAAATTGAAAGTTAATAACTTTAACCGAAACATCTAAGACAAATCGATAATAACTTGCTTGTGACATTTAATTAAAACGACTGTTGTGGTAGAGTTTAAATCATGCAAAAGCAGGCAACATTAAGGCGACATGTTGGATGATCTGATCTACATATTAAAGACCCTCTTTCGCAGATTCTCTTGTCAAGAGTCAGCATTTTTATTTTTTCTTCAAGTTCATATTTTTCGTTATTACTAGATAGGATGAAAACAATTTCATCATTCGAAACTATGTCAGTCAGTTAGGTGATCTTAATAGTGTGTTTCCATCATAACCACATTTATCTTCATGGGTTCTTAATCAAATATATACTGGATTGCTCAAAGCGACTGAGATTCTGAGACAAACTATTAGACTTTTGGTAAATGCAGCGACAGATTATTTCATTGTTAAAAGAAACATTTCAGGACAGAAAAGTTATATAATATTTTAAATAATTTCGGGTTCAAATTTTACAATCGATGCTAACTAAGTTTTGCAACTAAGTTATGACCTAATTTCCATAACAGAATGTTCGAGATTATAACACTTTCTGAATTCTGGAATCTATACATCTGTAATACAATAAATATAAATTACAATTAATGTAATATGGTGCATGACGAGTTTGCTGAATCAATGTAATATTTACTCATTTTAAATGTAACTGTTTATTTTGATTTGCGTAGACATGAAATCGACAATCTTACATCCATAACAAAAATATTTATCGATATCACTGGTATTATACAGTTATTGCCTTGTTTTGGGTTGATATGAATATTTGTCCACCTCAGAGGCGTTATGACATCCACGTGTTCTGCAAAACTGAACAATTTCAATTTTATCTATATTTATTCAAATTGCAGAACAGCACACAGATAAATATTTCACTTGTATAATTATTCTTAAAGTTTATGGTAATGTTTCAGTTATCATCAGATTGAAGCATATATTATCCATTGAATTGATTATAACAAAAAATAAACAGTTTTATATCTTATCCATGCAAAAACTTACGTAATTTCATAACGATTGTCATAGTGCCTCAACACTATCGATATAGTTTACCGTTCTTTGCGTCGTTTATTTTAATCTTAAGCCACCATCAAGACTGACTTCAGCAAGTATATTTGACAACAATATATTAAACCTATCAAATCATTAAATTTCGGCTTTTTATTTAATAGAGGTTACACCTAATTACAAAATAGCCTACTAGCAAGAAAAACGAACCAAACGCGCATCAATTTCTGCGCTCGAGAGGTTTAAATTAGCCGGTATAAAGGGTGACATCAATGTTTCAGGTTGACATGAATGGACAAAAGGAAGAATGTGAAAGTTTACGATTAATATAAAAGATGTTTTAGTTAACATAATATGTTTTTGTCTAATCAGAAGTAAAGATATATTTTAGAAGTATAAAAAGCAAATATTGTTCCGTTATTGTTTCCTAAACTAAACTAATTTTAGCGGTTTTGTTATCATTCTGTGAGAGAATCATGACAGATTACACCTAAATACAATGATGAGGAATGGATCAAATAATGTGGGCGTGTCCGCATACGTGAGTCCGTGTGTGTTTGCGTACGTGTGTATGTATGTCATAGAGTGTAATCCGACCTTCCGGATCGTCTCCGGGATATATTTTTTTAATCATACAATCCATACTGAAACTGATGACAGTACACAAAGATTTTTCTTGAGTAGACTACTTGTCCCATAATTTTTTTTCAGCAACTAATGAATGATAAATAATTGATTTCAAATATTTGTCTTATTATTTTAGTTTATAACAATAACTTGATCTGATTACCCGCGCCTGTCAACTCGACGTGATCCGTCTCTTTGGGTTAAATTACTATTATTATACTACGCATGATCGTATTGTTGCACTATATGCACATGATGCAGATATCCGTCTCTTTCGTTTATGAGAAAAGTTACCATATACAGTACGCGGTGCATACAGTTTCAATATTACGGCGTCGAAAGTGCTGAAAGGGCATTTCTGTGAAGCATACATTAGCCTACTTTTCAATATATGGTGTCAATCAATTTATTAGCAGGTGAATCTGAACAGTTGGGCATCAAGTCAAACCGATCGTCCTGACATTTATATCAACTATTTGAAATTAAGCAATCTAATAAGTGGCACAATGTTCTCTAAAATTGATGCAACGACTTACAAAAACAAATATTACAAAAAGAAAAACTCATCTTATCCGAAAAAAATCTAATATTGCAAACAAATGTATGACACATACTGCAAATATTCCGTGTCAAATTAGTTTGTTCGTTTTTATACCACGCTCATCAATCTTTCCGATCTACGGTGGCGTCCAAATTTAATGGTGGATACACTTTATAGTAATTATCAGGAAAATAAACTATGTTTATATTAAATTATCTTCTTTCATAATTTGTATTCAAAAGATACATCATGGCTATACTGGACATAGTAACTCAGTTGGTGGAACGCCTGGTCTTCTGTCTGAAGGTCTCTGAATCAATCCTCGAGGTTTTATCTCCTACTATGCCTAGATGGGGGTGATTGGTCTAGAATGTGCAGACCTTAGTCAGATTGTACAAGTGTAGTGGCACAGAAAAAAGCCGTTGGAAATATGGTTCACTGACGACGATACAAACACATGCACAAGACGTTCCTTCCTGCCTGTTGGGGTGAGTGGCAAGGGTTTTATGTAGGTACGCCGCAAGATAAATCAAAAACAAAACAAACAGTTTCACTATGCTCTCAAAGAATGTTTTACAATGAAACAAAAAGCTATGTCTGAACAACACGGTCATAACATTTACGTAACTTATACTACTTAATGATAACGGTACAATTGATACAAAAAATACAATAATGATGCATATAGTCATGGGAACGGCGCAGTTGATACAGTGTACAATTATAACAATAATGATGAAAGCAATAGTGACAAAAAAAAACAAGTGTATCAATAATTGTAACGATAGGTATGACAGTAATTGGGATTTTTTTCTATTATATGATGTGAGTAAAACATGTACTTGTTTATTATGGATAACGGAAGAGTTCTAAACATCTCAATATTCTCTGTTGCGAAAAATCGCAGTATTCCGTTGAGCAACAATTTGATATATACATTGATTTTGGTATGTTGTCTGTATAAAGAAAATCGAACCGATCTGGCTCAGTCGGTAGCGCGCTCGACTCTTGGTCGTGAGGTCGTGAGTTCGAATCCAGCCGGCGGCAGGTCGGTTTCCGGTTCTTCGGATGAGACAGTAAAAGCCGAGGTCCCGTGTAACCGTAGGGTCAGTACGTTAAAGAACCCTCACTGCTCAACGGCCGTAAGTGCCGAGCACAGGCAAAAAATTTTGAAGCCCTTCACTGGCATTTGGTGACGTCTCCATATGAGTGTAATATTCTTGAGTGGGACGTTAAACAACATTAAATCAAAGTATAAGGGAAATCTGTTACAATATAAAAAGGAAAAGGGCTAGTGACTCGGTTTCTACACACTAGCATAATGGAGAATCTACTAAATTTGTTCTAGCCAATTACATGGTAACTTACCGGCTTTCAAAGATGACGTCTCCATATGAGTGAATATTCTTGAATGGGACGTTAGACAACAATACAAAAACAGCAACACCAACAATGGGTATTTGCATTGGGAATTTGCCGAGACATACACAAAATGTCGGGACCATCGCAGCTTCAACCTGACGTTTGACCTGTAATCCTTCATATTAATGTATATAAGTCAAACGTTTTGGAGACTTATTTCTGGTCATTTTTTTTTTCTCGTAAGTGCTTATTTTAAAATATTTGACGTCATAACTAAACTATGACGTCTCTTTACAGAAATGTGCTAGCCTTGTGAGATCGGATAGATTTCGAAAGAATGCTTTTCCTGGCATTTGTCAAACAGGAGATACGCTTGCTTTCAAGGCACTGTCGTAGTTCATATATTTATTCTATTTAAGGCAATAAAACATTGTCATGTGAAAAACAACATGTAAAGCTGCTGATGAATGCTTTCGCCCTCTCCATAGGTAGTACGTATATGTCTTAGTATCTATCTATCTATCTATATATATATATATATATATATATATATATATATATATATATATATATATATATATATATATATATATATATTTATTTATTTATTTATTACTCAAATCATATAGTACGTAATATCTAGTCAGATAACTATATTTTAGAGCAACATTAATAAGCGACCAGAGTGAGCTATTTATGATAAGATGGTGTAAATATCGGAATATATGGAAATGAGCTATATATGCAATTGATCCAAAAACCGTCGTCAAAAAGGGAACAGAAGTAGCAGACGGTATTATTTCCTTCCTATAATTCTAACGAACATTACGTAATTGCTTAAAACTGCCAGCGGTTTTCCAAACAGGACGAATTTGATGTGATGTTACGACGCAACAATTACCAAGCTTCGCGTATTTTTAATGCTATGCCTTAGTTCATATCTTTTTTATGTTAGATTGTTATCAAACTGTTCATTTATCAGAGGCTTCTTAATGTGGTACGTTATTTACAATTTTATTCGAAAAGACAGAAGTTACGTTTGAACGTAGTTCTGAATAAAGCGTGCATAGGAATTACCTCATCTTTCTCAAATTACATTTGGTAGCAACATCAAAACATACGTTTTTCTTGCAAGCAAAACAAAATGTTATAATTCTGTTTTCCAGATAATTCTTACGTACTCTATTTTATTGTATCTTTTATGGTATATTTAATCCCTCTGAGAGTAATTGTATATTTAAAGTGCAGCACTAAACACGCTTATTGTTATTATTCACACGTTAGGTGTCGCCGCTGCGCACACTGTATCATCAATGTACATCTCATATTGACATTTTAATGTGGATAACATTACAAACACCGATATATGGTGGTCAAAATACTTTTTAAAGTTTTAAAGCGCAGTCTATGTTGATGTAAAAATAAGTATATTATATTCTAAATTTGCTTTTGAAGATGTGATTGGGCTTCTTGGAATTTTTGAAAAGGTTTCCACTTCATACAAGAGTGGAATAATAGAGTTGGCCGAGTAGAACTATTGATAAGTATCTGATCGTGTGTCCAATATATAAACATAGAACACATGCTTCCTGTACGTATAATACGCAATGGAAACTGTAACATTGTGACCGGTCAATAGGGGACGCCCAATCTTCTGCGACACTTGATCTGGCCTTGGTCTTTCTTTGACCATTGTACATAGACCTTGTAGATATGTGCATACTCGTACTTGGATTGTTGTGGCTTACTTTTTAACGAGTGGCATGACTACTTAAAGCCCTTGCCACTGGTGCCTGTGAGGTAGTGACATATATCTAGAGTGTAGTTTTGTGTCCTTCTTGAGTGACCCGTATTTTCAACACACTAAATATCGCTACACTGGACGTCCTGAACATTTATACTTTGGTATTTGAGATTTTTATATTGTACAATATGACAAAGGTACCAAACTACACATCCGATATGGATATAGTTTGAACTTTGATATATATGTGCTGTAAGCTACCGAGATCGAATATTTGGGCGTATAAGTTTGGTCGATCTGTTTGACCGTTATTCTTTGTGGAGCGCATTGGTTTGCGTCACATAATTTATCCCTTGATGTTTTGTTATTACACTACAGTAAGACACTTAAATGTTTAGGTAAAATCAGTGATATTCAATCCGATATTACTAATATAAAAATCTCAAATACGAAAGTATATATCTTCAAAACATCCAGGAAAATGTTTCCCTTTCACACAGTAGAGTATTAATATCGATTTATTGTATGAACCTGATCGCGTGCCCAATATACAAACATAAAACTGCATGTTTCCTTTACGTGGAGTATGCCATGAAAATTGTAACAATTTGTACTGTCAATAAGGAACATCCAATCTTCGACGACAAATAACAGACGGGGTTACAACTTTCAGAAATCTTATTTTAAGATATAGCAATTCAGTAATCAGTTTTTTATCGTTAAAAAGCCGAAAGGTATATAATCAATTAAATAATTGAATGTATAAGAAAACACAAAAAAGTGTATAAATATCGGTGAATAATATTAAAGAGTAAACGCTGAGATGAATATAATGTAATGTTCGTACTATGTTTGATCCTGGTAATACCTTGTTATACTGCCACTATTTGTTCAGTCCAAATTTGGCATCATAACGGGGTTTAGCGATAGCTTAAAGGAAACCTTCAGTGAAATGATAAGAAAAATTGGAAACGTGGACTTTCACAAATTGTGTCTTAAAGCGAGGTGGCAATTGAAATAAGGGACATTATAAAGAGGTTTCACTGTGTGTGTGTGTGTGTGTGTCTGTGTGTGTCTGTGTGTGTATTCGTTTTGTGGACGGTACCGCATTTAAACATTTTCTAAAGTTCATTACGAACAAATCCATGATGCAATTAGTCTGTTCATACAAAGCAGTATTAACATGAAATGCTTCAGTTATTAGTACCATAAAGAGATGTTATCTGCAAGGGAAAAAAGTTCCTGTAAATCATTAAATAGCACCAGAGAGGAGAATTAAGTCATTCCAAGCATTGTTCATATCTTTCATGCTTCATAAATTTTATCAAGATATTGAGAGAATATAATAAATGTTTAAATAAAGCTCAATATATCAAATCCAATGTAAACAGAAATATGACTTCAGCTGACATTTTTATTTGAAATGATTTTCTCAACAGAATTTATTGGCCAATTAACTACTTTGGGTGTACGAATCTAATTTCAAATCCTTTTCTACTATTGACAGTGTTTAAAAACTACACAGATGATTAGCCATGGTGAAAAATTATCGGTAAATATGTGCTAGAATTGTAGCAATAAAATAATGTAGAAAGTCGATAAACTCTGTACAAGACCAAGTATTTGAGAGGCGGATAGATACACTGACAGAGATATCCGTAGATTGATAATAATGGTTACAACCGATAGATATATTGATACAGATATCTATAGATTGATAATAATCGTTACACTGACAATGATATCGATAAAGTGATAATAATCGTTACAACAGGAAGTGAAAATAATCGATATGTTGATAGATACACTGATACAGATATCAAGATTGATAATCATGGTTACGGCGATAGACAAACTGACAGAGATATCTGATGAGCACTAAAGTTATTTAAAAAAAACAAGATATTGCAAATGGGTAAATAGACAGGAGACCAAACGGACAAATCAATGTGACCTCCGATCTTGGGTGTTTAAAAATGAATCTCTTATTATGAATGAAATATAAATAAGGTGTTAGGTGTCAGAATATGTATGACAAAACACATGACAAGAAAAGTGAATTTTCATTTTGGTTTGTTGTTGTTATTGTTTGATTTCTGTTGTTGCTGTCATTGTTGTTAGTGCTTGGTTTTATTTTTCGTTTGTTTTTTTTGTTTTTTTTGGGTTTTTTTTTTTGGTTTGTTTATGATTTTATTGCATTGGGTTTTATTATTATTATTATTATTATTATTTTTTGCACAAAATCGTTTCAACAACTTAATAAAATTTCTGAAATATGCAATTACCAATATTTTATTCGGTACAATTGTTTTCCAGTTAGTCGGACTACCAAATTGGTAATTACAGTTTGAATGTTCCCTTATATACCATAGTATTAACCAGCAGGTGATAGAGGAGACAGTGTACAAATCTGGTGAACATTGGACAAACATGGAGCTCCCGAAGATCCAGAGGTGGGATCAGGTGCCATGGGGACGTAAGAATACCCTGTCGAATGGTCACACTCTCAGCGAATCAAATTCAGATTAATTAAGTGACAAATAAATGTTTGTCACAATCAATGTAGAAGACAAATTGTGAATCAAGGACGACGACATTTTCCTTCTTCCAATTTAGAAATTTGTTTTAAAAGGTCTTGGTCCTAGGTCCTAAATGGCAACGCATCGATGATTGGTCAGATCCATGACAAGTAGGACTTAGACTTGGAATTTACAACTGAGGACCTTTTAAAAACGGGCTCCATGTATTTACACGACAAATGACAAGGATGGCAAATGGTGGAGAACAGCTAATTTTCATGGGGATACCATAAATAAGTCTCCAATATCTATTAGAATAAAACATGATACATTGTATTTATTTTTCATTATTCAGCACTTTATCAAGTTGTTGCAAAGGGACTTTATCTGAAAACATAATCAACTTATGTGAAATGCATTTTAAGTCATCGATTTTTATTGTTTATATTTAAATATTTATATTTCCCACAGCAGTCTCCAATTATTGACTTAATGTTAGTCTAGACTGTGTTTATATCAGCTGTAAGTTTCTCATATGACGTCACACTAAGATGTATTTTCATTTTTAACATAATGTCACACCCAGATACTTTAGAATTAGACAAATTTCATATGGTTAAAATTTTGTTGTTTTTTAATAAAACAAATTCGTTGACATTAAATTTCGTTGAAATAAAAAACCCTGTTTATAACTATTACTAGGTATGATAAACCTAAAGATTGTGTCATGGTTAAAAGTTTGTTGATAAATGGAACAATGAAATAAACGAAATTAAAACCAGATCGAATTTTTTTTCTAAAGTATATCAATCAGATATAATCTATATTTTATTATTCTACCTTAAACTTCCTCGTTCCATCATAATGAGACCGACCGGGATATGCAAATCTCATTATTTTGTTTTTAATATAAATACTATATGTAAATATAACAATTGAGCGCTTGTCAGAGTGTACATATTGTTAATATCCATACTAACAATAAACACACTCTGACAAGCGTTCAGTATCTAAAGATACCTAACCGACAGAAATGGAATAACATTTTTAAAAAATCAAAAATACGCAAATCCGGTAAGGGCTTGTCTTGGAAAAGAAAAGTCTTGGACTCCTTGATTTTCGAATGATGACACCTTTTACAATTTATCTATTTTTCTGTTAACACCCTTCTGTCTGTGTATGCATTTTTGCGGTTTACATCTATACCATTCTAATTACTTTTTTTCCATTTCTCTGCTGTAAGTACTACCTGCATCAACTTACAAAACTTAATTGACTATACGACAGTACTATTCCTGGCATTCCAATGTTGTCAAACGTTAGGACAATTTAGTGATATCTAAAACGACAATCTACAACTAGTGCACGTAGGTCAATAAAAAAGCAATTATTTGACATCTCTTGCCTCAGGTTCTCGATTACGTTTCTAAGATCACACACACACACACACACACACACACACACACATTTTGCAAATTATTTTATCTAATTGCCTCCAGATCTAATATATAAATTTGAAATCAATGTAAATCTATTAATTTATATTACTTGCTATGTGTTTTGCATTATTTGCTTGTTATACGGGCCTTAATTCTGCAATCTGAATATCAAATTTCCGGCAAATCCACATGCATAAATCAAAATGAACGAGAGTGGTACAACTATAAAATAAATATTATTCCGCTGCGTTACAATTAATATCGACAAAAATATCTCTAAAACTGATGCCAGAACTAAGTGTTTTGTTTTTGTTTTGCTTCTTATTTTCTGTGTTTTCTTTTTGGGGATTGTCGTTGGGTTGTTTGTTTGTTTGTTTGTTTGTTTGCTTTTTGGCAACATTCCAACAAATAGAATTCCTTAAATCATAACCAAATTTAGTGTAGCATTATGATGTCAACAACGTTTCAGTCAAGATGATTATTTAGATGAAGTCTTTAAGAAGATCCCTCATATGTGTTTTTGCCTCTCTCTTTTTCTGCCATTCTTTTATATATGATTACCGACCACTTGTATTAATAATGTTAATTAGAAGTGTACATAACACACATGTTATGATAATATAGAATACGATACTGATGATATTCGGTTTCATACTTATCACACAATGTACTACTTAACCATGCATATCTTATTTACATCAGATGTGCTGGTAAAGAATTCATATACGTTTGTACTGCAATGTGATAGGCCCAAACATCATCAAGTTTGTAAGCATATGGAAACAACTGAATGTATAATTTTGTATTAAAAATTTAAGTTTTACATAATTAAATTACATTGGTATCACGCTTTACTTCAATGTAACAAAATATGAGTTGTACTGTGACAAACATCCGCCAATATTCTTCACCGTTGTGGCGCTTTCCAATTCTTCATGAATGACTTAGCTTTCTTGAACAGGGTGTTCCCGCTGCTTGTGGTGCTCTAGTGGTAGAGCATTCGATTCGCAAGCGGAAGAGCTCGGGTTCGACCACCTGTACCTGGTAAAACCAAAAACTTTAAAAATGGTAGTGACTGTTTCTGCGCCAAACGCTCGGTAAGCGAAGTGAAAGTCACGGGTTTTTCGGATGATTTTGTGTTTTGTTGGTGTTTTTATTAGACACTCAGCTATTTTCAGTTATATTGTGGCGGCCAGTTTAATCTTTATCTAGAGAAGCACTGGATGGATTGAAGCCACGACGAGTGGTTAATTTAGGAACCGATACGTTATCCAAGATGACGCCCAGTGGTTTACATAGTTAAGACAAGACCTTATGGGAAATAAACTATTCTATTCAACTACTTGCTCTGTGCGAATGTAAGAAATAAACTGTTAGAAATGGTATTCTGATTTCAGATATGTTCCAATTGATCTTGCCTAACAACCAAGTTGGCCATCACAGTTGATCTTTAATTTACTGTACACATAGATAATTTTGCGTCTTGTTATTAGGCAATGTTCTTATACAAACAATACGTGTGGGGTTGTACGTAACGTGTATGATCAGTCCTGCATTAAACAATAGTTCTTAGCACAATTGTGAGATTGTGGTACGCGGTGGTAATTTGCACGGAAATATCTTTATCGCGTAGTTAGTGTAAATTCGCGTAAATGTCCACGTTCACAGTGTAATAGGATTAGCAATTCACTTGAAACTTCTTGATAATTGAAACAATATTTGATGGAACGGTCATTGGATACACCACTTTCATATTTATCAATGTCAACATTGGCAAACTTTAGGCCAGGTGAGCTAATACAGGATCCGTAGGATTGTTTGTACAATACATAAGCTGCGATGGAAATATTTGGGTAATTATTGAACCAAATTATGTCCAATGATATTCCTTTTCACAAAGCTGATTTTCCATATATGGATTTAAAATATTGTTGCTAAAACATTTGTGAAGTAATCTCTCTCCGCTTAAAACATGTCATTCACAGCATTTCATTGCCTTCCAAATGGTGACTGTTATTTATTGATAAACGACTTTGAAGTCTGGTTTTATAAAGCACATATAAAATTAAACCTGTTACGTAATATTGGAAATACATTTCAACGTTTTCTTTCACTTTGTTGCGATATGCGCCATTGTACATATGATCATGTTTCAAACACATGAAATATAAGGACATCAAACAGCGTTCATATCAGAATAAAGAGAATTTGGATTTTGATATAAAAACGGACCTTAATTTTCCACGCGGTATCGCAGTATTAAATATATTAATGTAATGTTCTTCTACAACATTATGTATTTTTGTTTTATTGTACTAACGTATTGAGTGAGATATGCGCCTTAGTTTATGTGACAGGGGTTTATGGTTCGGCATGGTAAATTCCAATGATTTCGTATCAGATTAAGACAGAGAATAATTTCATTACACTTTGCCTATAGCTTGTGACGTCATCATATAAGTGACCATTTCGTTTTGGGTGTAAGACAACAGCATTAACAAATCAAACAAACGAAATTCGAGTACATCCATTTAATGTTTTGCTCATCAATAGATGGTTTTGTATTATCATTTAATGTTTTCGATGTATAGCACAAAAACAGCATTGCCCAGCAACCTTCAAACGTTTGTAGTACATCAACATTCTTTGAAAACAGAAGAGGATTTTTCTGTCGATCACAAGGCTGTAAGGACTATCTCTTGTGTAATGATAACGTGAATGTAATTTTCAAACATCTTGAAGAATGTCAAGCTGTTATGATTTACTCCCACAAAATGATGTATATACAATGTTAAGTCAATTACACAAACATGACATTGGAATTGTTCGGTAAAAAGGTTTTTCTAGTATTTGTTGAACGTAGAAGTGTAGCATGTGGTTTTTATATAATCAGTGATAATTTCCCATTCATTCATATTCATTACATTTCTGTGTTCAATTGTCTGTTTAAGTATACCGATATTGATCATTTTACCTGCTCTGTTGAGTTTAGTAGCGTAACCACTGTCGTATGACTTTGTGAAAAGCCTTCAACAGTTCATATTTAACATTTCTTTGATGCGCCATTTAACCATTTTTCAATTTTACAATAGTGTATGGGGAGAACTGCTTACAATATACCTCGGGGGAAAGTTCACTTGTCTTCTGCAAAGAAACTGACAAACTTTCAAACAAACACAAAATTGATGTAATCCCAACAAGATTCTAAACCGCGTTAACCAGATGGACAGACGTCATTGTCGTCCGTTGCTCTAAATACTCGACCACGGAAATTCCTAATTAATTTCAAACGAAGTATACTATTGTAGAATTTTAACAGTGGACACTTACTCCTTTCGGACACCTGGTCCCATTCCGTATGGCCTTCGCAATTGTTATTAATGTTCAGACTGTTATTCTATCCAATTTGTGCGATTTCATTTTGGTGTATGGATTTAAATGCCAATACCACAAAGCATAAATGTTAAATAGCAGTATACAGTTAATGAATGGGTATGATTGAGATAGCACTATTACTAGGGAAATAGTTTATGCCAAGGGAGACAATAAAAGTGATGTTTCCCGAAATTTTAATTTAATAATTGTTTTATTATACCTAGAAAAAATATCACAAGAGAAAAATATTAAACGATAAAGGTAACGAAGCCAAGGATAATACCGAAATAGGTCTGGTCAAGTGAACCAGAATCTTGCTAACTCCCTTAATTGTATAATTTAACTTTTATTATACCGAAACAAACATTACACTCAAAATGGCGCTTAATAATATTTATTTGTCGTGTGTTTGGTGAAGGCGGAGTTAGGAACGCTCTGATTGGCTGACACAGAACGCTCCGCCCGCAGGGTAATAGTCCCACACCTATTGCACCCTTTTACAAGATAATAGTAAATTGCAACGACATTTGGGGACATTGCCAGTTTTAATGATTAGTCTTTATATAAGTAAAATCAGTTATGGTAAAATAATTTCAATGGTTTGTACGCGCTGTATTTCTGGATGGAAAAGTGAAACTATCAATATTATAAAATAAATATACAACACACAATAGATAAAACATACGATATGGTTATTGTATACGTAATGATATTGCGTTCATATTCCTGTTTGGAGTTTAGATTAGATTAGATTGGATTAGATTAGATAGATAGATAGATATTTAGATAGATAGATAGATAAATAGATAGATAGATATATAGATAGATATTTAGATAGATAGATAGATAGATAGATAGATAGATAGATAGATAGACAGACAGACAGACAGATACATAGATACATAGATAGATAGATGGTTAGACAGATAGACAGACAGACAGACAGACCGATAGATAGATAGATGGAGAGATAGCGTCTAAAGTGAATACAGACCTTTACAACTCTGTTGTGGTACCTGGATATTTACTTTAGCTACGCCGACTTTTACATTTATTTTGACATTCATAAACGTTTTTCACAATTATTCGATATGATTTTCGTAGATGTAAACAAAAACGATAAAAATAACTAATATCAGGTCATTAAAAGATCTCAGTTTAGTGAGAATGTTAACGAAGATTCATTGCGAGCACAGCTCTTCAGTAATACGAACACCTAGAGGTGTGTGGCTAAGTTAAACTGAGGATATTCCCCTTTTCGACAGTTGTAAAGTGCCGTATTCGTCGAACGTTGTCTGGAAAACCCTATTTGTTACTTATAATTTCCGGTTTTTACACATGTCTCTGATATCAAATTGACCTGTGTTACTTAGAGATGCGGGAAAAGCATTCATCGAGAATCTATCTGACCTCAATAGGGCAACATTTTTCTCACAAAATGACGTAACAGTTTATTATGGCGTCAAATATTTAGAAAATAATTTGCAGTCCCGGTGTTATCATGAACAAAATCTGCAAAACGTTCTCGACCCATCGCCAAATGCCCGACATGACGCCTTTTGTCAAACTTATTAATTATGACATAACAATTAAATGGATCGTCAAACGCTTGTGTGAGTATGACATCACAATCGAATGACATCAAAAAAACACATGGACAGCCATGTGTCAGACACTTGGCGATAGGTCAGTTAGTACCCCGTTGCCAAACTTTATTAGAAGATGACTTTTTCAATGTTCATAGAGAATATTAATCCGAACAATTCACTTGTAATAAAATATCATTTTAAGGCTAAAATCTCAAGTGCACTGTATGTTTGTGTATTGGGAATTTGGCCAATATAAAACATATTTTTATCTTTTGTATTGTGCCTCAGTCTTTTTGATGTGTAAAACCAATTTCCCATCAGACTCAGAAATTGACATTTTTTTTCTGATAATATTACGAAGTAAATATAGCATAAAAGTATTTGTGATCGATTTTACTGACTGCTTTTGATAGGCGTGTCATATCAATGGGACTGGTGTCATTTTCTGTCATTTACAAACAAATTATATGGATTACCGTCGACTTATGAAATACTCCAGAATATTGCAATTATAAAGATTTAAGGTGAAACATGATAGATATAATTACATTATTTTCGCACATCACGGGTTGGTTGAAATTTGCACAGGAAAGACTTAAACCACGTGTTATGGGGATTTTACCAACTTGCATAAAAACCTAAAATGCACCAGATGTATATGATTTGTTATTTCATATTTGAAATTTTAATATCTTATAATTGTTTATCCTTGTATGATACCACTTTCTGCTAGGAAACTCTACATCTATTTCAAATTCGAGTTCAACGAATGAAGTCTTTTTGACAGAAACAATCGTCTTGAGCATTTGTTTTGACTTTTTATATAGACTGATGTCTTATATGTACGTGTAAAACAAACTGATGCCAACGTGTTAAAAATGCTCAAATTCCAGAACTCAAACACAATGAACACACACACACACACACACACACACACACACACACACACACACACACACACACACAGTGGCGACCAGTTTTAAATGGTAAGGGAGAGAATCCGGTTACAATTTACCCGGGAAGAGACCACCGACCTTCTGCAAGTAAACTGGCAAAAATCAGCTTAAATTCCGGTGGGAACCTGCGCTGACCAGAAGTAAGAGATTCCATGGTTCAACGCGTTATGCTCTGACCAGATAGTCACGGTGGCCCGTATTTTAGGGTTTACTTGGGTATATATGTAATGTTAATATCATATTATTAATTCAAAAACTCTCGAAATTAAGTAAAATATAAGAATATCACTTGTTATGTATCTAATTTAAAACCAAAAGTTTTTACAGTAAATTATGTTAAATTATATCAATATAATACTGTAAGCATTTAAAGTCGTTAAGTTCTAACCTGTTTGAAATTTTCATATCATTAAATCTAATACTTAATTACCAACTTGACCTTTTCACCTAACCGAAGTGTACATGTGGCATTTGCGACGGGTGTGACATGCTATCAGGGGACGCTGACTCCTTCTGGACACCTGGTCCCATCCCGTTTGGGATTCGCAATTGCTCTTCCTGTTGAGACTATTTGTATATCTAATTTGTAGTATCATAATTGACTTTGAGTTTTGATTATCCATTGGTATTCATTTTTATTTACAATAACTAATGAATGATTTATTTGCGGAGCAATCATGTAGGTTTTTATTTTAATTTAAACAACGACCGATATAATCCATTTTAAATGGCATGGATGATATACAAATGTTAATGATTTTGAATTACGGCATTTTAGACAGATAAGAGACAACTTATGATTGATTTGCAGATTTAAATTCTCTTCTTATCCATCCTTTCCATATCTCATTATTGCATAATTCAGTCTCCGTTGTCTGTAGATTTTATGTTTATTTTCATGTGTATTGACAACTTACAACTCTATCAACGTAACACATAAAGTGCAACATTCAGTACTAAGGGAGAGAAGATTACCATTTTCCGATCGCTTGCAATATATTGAAATGCCATGCGAGTATTGCTAACAGACTTAATCCTTAATACAAAATATTTGTAATATAGGTCTTCATCAAAATTCACGAATCATTTGTTTTCTATGGACTAATATGATTATTTTCATTCTGTTGGTATCGTACTGAAATATATCTGCAACTGATATGCGATCAATAACACCGATTAAAACTGACATTACCATCTTTCTGGTCAGTGCACCCAATATTTACTTACAGTGCTGTACTTTGTTCAGGAGCATACTGTCTATCTACTTTGCTTTCCCTTTGTTGATATTGCAGTCCAGAATGGAGTCCAGGAGAAATATTAGGGAACGGTTATATGCTCAAATAATTGAAAAGACATACATAAAATAAGGCACAGGGTAGTCGCTACACAAAAACAAAATAGATCAATTGTCGAGAGGGTCTCCAATACCATTTGTGTCCCCCTATCTTCAGGACATCCGATTTAGGGAGCATGCAATTCACAATATCCCTATTCTTACAACAAGTCATCCAAAACCGAGATGGAACCACCATCTTAACGCTCCCTGACCCCAAATAGCTTTGAGATGCAGCATCGTAACACTAACACTGACGAAAATTAACGCGGTACTTTTGATGAAAAGGAAGGCCACCGTGCCCGAGTGATTAGAGCATCGCGCTTTGAACCATAAAGTCTCTCCCTTCTGGCCAGCGCAGGTTAGAGTCCCGCTGGTACCTAAGCTGATTTTTGCGAAAAAGTTTGCCAGTTTATTTGCGGAAGGCCCGTGACGTCTTCCCGGGTACATTGTAACCGAAGTATCTCCTCCACCAATAAAAATTTACCGCCACCATATAACTGAAAAATTGTTGTATTGATAAAACTCTTAAAATGATAAAAAGTTTATATAACTGTTATGTTGTAAATTTTGAATTTACTGGGTGGAACCAAATACAACATTTACAATATAACTATATTGGCATCCACCCAGTAAATTAAACATTTACAACATGATACACCTGCATGCGTGACAACAGATGACATATTGGAACTTTAGGATATTGTCCTATGACATATTTGTGATTTTGTAAAAATTCAAACATGCATGAATGACCGTCATTCATGCATGTTTGAATTTTTACAAAATTACAAATATGCCATAGGACAATATATGGGTTGACTCTGCAAAATATGTATTTTTACCGTTCACATTTTGTAAATCGATACATCTTAATATCATTTAAAATCTTGATTGATAAAGAAAATTATTTAATCATTTTCGAATAAAAGGAAAACAGTAAAGGAAATATATCTCACACTGATATAAATAAATGTCACCATATTGACGTGTTGGTGAATTTCGCGTATTATATTGTCGTATTTTATCATCTTATTTAGAGTGGTATTGTTTCAAATATACGGATATATTTACCAATAGACCTTTTCCGAATTGTTCCGTTCCGACATGGTTTGTAATAATATTATACACTTTCAACGGAAAATGTGTCCTACATAACTTCCGGTTAGTTTATCGCATCGGTGACCAGAAATATGTATTTGATATAATGAAAGGAGTCAGATTTGAGAAGGTCGTCAATGTAGATATTACGCTAGGATATTCTATCTGATTTAATGTTGTATGCATATATTTTACCAAATAACCTTACATCAGAACTTTTTTGTCCGAATGCATTTGTAAATACTTTTTTCTTTTTTCAGATGCCTGATCAAACACTTATCATAAACATAGAAGTTCAGTGCTAAGTCTATAATATACCACATTTTAAAAGCATACAGGTTGTCATTTTGATAAAAAAAGAACCCGCGATTACATCAAAACTTTTATTAATACGGTTAAAAGATATATTAAATAAATTAAATATATCATGCATATATTACCTAGAATGAATGAAATACGCCGACAATTTATATTCCTGCCATCCATGTAAGAATTCAAATTTTTATTTGCTCATTATTTACATTACATTTTTTTCACATTTACGGCATTATAACACATTACATTAATTCTTATTAATTATCATAATGTTATTATGGCACTGTTAAACCTATTTTTTCTCAGATAATCTAGGTTTTCCTCGGGAAAAAACTAGGATTAAGTGATATATTCTATTTTGGGGCAGTTAAATCTAGTTTTTCCCATTAAATCTTCTCTCAGTTAAAATGTTTTTCTCCACTTAATGTGGCTACTGATTAAAACCTAATTTACTTGGAGAAAAAATAGATATAACTGAGGAAACCTAAGCTGAACTCATCAATGTGAAATTGTCATGCATTATAACATCAGCATTTTCTTGACCTAACGGAACTTTTATTTCAGAGGTAGACTTTATATTATCCTGACAATTAATACTTTGGTATTTATAATTTTTGTATTAGGGTCAACCATCGAAAGAGTATTCTGAAATGAAGTTATGATTAAAATACGAACAATGATTGGAGCCAAGTCATATTTTCATAATGTTTACTCTTAGACTGTTTTGGCTATACATTAAGATTGATTATGTTGGTCTTGTATGATACTTTTTCTTTCGAAAACAGTTCTTAACCCTTACACCCCTACTTATGAAGATTAATTTTCTATTGTTTAGATCAGTTTATTGGTATGGTATGTGGGGTTGAGTTTATAGATAAAGCGAATGTAGTTTCATGATTCAATGGTACACTGACATCCATGTTTTCCAATAAATCTATTGGATCGGTATTTTATCGTCCACACGAAACCTTGGGTTATTTTATGTCTATGTGGCATTCATGTCATTTGTCGGAAGTGCAATAAAGTAAACTGTGTTTAAATAATTCACTATCATTTGTACAGTATGTTAATTCCTTGGCCTAGTTACTCAGACTTTGTTTGTAGGGGTCTTAGATTGAACTGGTGGCTCGTTGCATATTTCATAGGAAAACGGTTTGTTCATCGAATATGGAAAGATACATTTTGAATATATATATATATATATATATATATATATATATATATATATATATATATATATATATATATATATATATATATATATATAGATAGATAGATAGATAGATAGATAGATAGATAAATCACAGATACCAAAGTATTAATGTTCAAGACGTCCAGGATAAAATAGATAGATAGATAGATAGATAGATAGATAGATAGATAAATCACAGATACCAAAGTATTAATGTTCAAGACGTCCAGGATAAAAACATTGGTGAATATTAGGCGAACACTGAGCTCTGGAAATCAAGAAGTGGGTTTAGGTGCCATGGAGGAGTAAACATAGTCTGTTGACTGGTCACAAGAAGAACATTGAACGTACCAACCAAAATGAATTCAGTTCGATGTTACAGTGGCATATGTATATTTATCCGTTATTCTTTATTGCTGTTATGTACTTATTGAATGGTGTTACTTTCTCAGTACGTCTTTCAGCACACATGTATTATAATATATATATATATATTTCTTCTCGAAATGTCTCTTTTTTCTAAGCTCTCCCAACTTTATTCTTGGCTTTCCCGATTGACACTAGTACAGTTCTGTAATATAGAATAAATATTCTAAATTTCCAGAAGTTTTTGAACAATGTTTGTTTCTCCAACCCAGGGATATCCTTTTTATGGGGATGTCACCAGATTTAGGTGAAGTTCAACAATTTTTGTAACCTCTGCTATTGACTGAAGCCAATGCAGTGAGAAAATACTTTTACGTGACTCCGGTGTCAAGTCCCATCTGAAAAAAATGTTGACTTTCACTTCGTTTGCCAAACAATTGGAGAGAAACACGGGTCGGTACAAAGTCTTTTAAATGACTAGATATATGCCAAACAATTTGAGAGAAACACGGGTCGGTACAAATGTCTTTTAAATGACTAGTTATATGCCAAACAATTGGAGAGAAACACGGGTCGGTACAAATGTCTTTTAAATGACTAGATATATGCCAAACAATTGGAGAGAAACACGGGTCGGTACAACGTCTTTTAAATGACTAGATATATGCCAAACAATTGGAGAGAAACACGGGTCGGTACAATGTCTTTTAAATGACTAGATATATGCCAAACAATTGGAGAGAAACACGGGTCGGTACAAAGTCTTTTAAATGACTAGATAACTTACAATAGCATTTTAATATTAATTAGACGTTTAATCTCAGGGGTCTGTATGGTATCCAGATCCATTGACGAACTTGTCTTCACTAATAGTCGAGCGATCGAATTACTTGCAATTAGTGATGTACAACAATTCAAAACATTTGAAATATTTCGTGGATTCGTTCCTCACGTATTTCATTTAGACTTGACTGTGGACTCACGGTTGGTGTGCTTACTCCTCTAGGCACCTGATCCCACCTCTTGGTTTCCACAGGTCCGTGTTTGTCCATTTTTACAAGATTTGTATCTATATCCTGGACATACTAAAGATTTATACTTTGGTATCTGAGATTTTTTATATGTTAAATGTATCCGTTCAGCTCCCAGACACGACTATTAAAAAATTTTTTTATTATCTTTTTTTGTTTGTTTTGTTTTTGTTTTGTTTTTGTTGCTTTCTTTGGTTTGTGTGTGAGGTTTTTGCATTTCAAGAGAAATTTATTTGTCTATCAAAGAAAGACACAGATATTCGGTTTGATATCAGTTCGATTGGGGCGCATGTTTTGTAGAGACTTGATGGATATTTGAATATTCATACACCAATAAAACAGCCATTTATTCAAGAATGTATTATTCCCTGTAAAGCTTATTTGCCTGCTGATGACTGATACAATGTTTTTATTTCTCATGAGGATTCTTCTTGATGTTTGTGTTGATACGTTACAAACAAGCTTCGTCAAAACAGCACGTAGACTTACAAATTGGCGTTTACCAATACTTTAAATCCTGATTTGAATGTACTATCGAAAAACTATTCCACAGTTGTGCTGCCGAAGACACACTGATATGTATATATATATATATATATATATATATATATATATATATATATATATATATATATATATATATATATATATATATATATATATATATATATATATATATATATATATATATATATACCAAATTTATCTTAACTCGACGAAAATATCTTTAGCATCTTTGAATTAATAAAAAAGTATGACCACAAACGATTAACTATATATATATATATATATATATATATATATATATATATATATATATATATATATATATATATATATATATACTGTACGTATTTATAAACCTGAAATTTTCAGCAAACATTGTTGTCATTATCTCAGTGTACAAATTATTATCCGCCTCCATCTGTATATAGAACTACAAATAATATAACAGCTTTGAAGAATTGTTGTGAGTTTATGCGCGACGTCGCCTCTTGTTTAGTGATCAAATAACAAATATGTAACAAATGTTTCACAGTCGCGGAATGAGCAAAAATAATAGATAAACAAACTACCTGATGATATATATGTAGTCCCATAATTAAAGTTATTGTTTAACCTAAATATTTCAGGAAGGTAATTATTGAAAACTCGAAATGATATTTAATTTCTACACACAAAGTATTTAATATGCACTCAACTTGTCGATTTTCAGTACTCTCATATTACTTAGTATTATTGGACTTAATCATATATGACACCAGTTATTTTCTCTATATAAACTGAGTTGACATTTATAATTTATTACACATTACTAATTCTATCTACCAGACTTCATTCATTCTATAATATTGTAAAGGTGGAGTTTTCCGCGCGTTGTTAACTACGCGATTTTCTTAATATGCAAACCATGCACCTGGGTTTATATGTCGTGATGTCATCCCATACGTTAAGCAGTCCTGTATTAAACGAGCATTTGTAGCACAGTGTGGGACTGGTACGCTGGGGTTAATTTACACGAAAAACTCTTCATCGCATACTTATAATATCTTTATTTTGTTTACCTGTCTGTCTTTCTTTTTTTTTGTCGATCTATCTGTCTATTGCCTGTCTGTCTCTCTTTCTACCTGTCTGTTGTTTATCTTTGTTTATCTCTCTTTTTAACTATATCTGCCTCTTATCTTTTTTCCATTAATCTATATTATGTTTTCCTATTTATCTGATATATATCATACATTTTCTGCCCATCTGTATTTCTCCTGTAATAAAGGAGATCTTATTATTCCATTATTCATTTTTGTCAAAGTGTCTAAATTTCTGTACATCTGTATTTCTTTTGTAATAACGGAGATCTTATCATTCGACTATTTGATAGAACATTCAATCATACGTTATTTCTGAACTCTTCAATTTTAAAAAACGTAAACGACTCATATATACTCATCTTACTTGATGTCGTGTCAAATGTAAATTAATTATCTCCATTACAAAAGAGTTTAAAACATCTGCGGTAAAATTACTACCCCGCACTATCATCAGTATCGATATACGTTTTACCCATGATAGTTTGTCAGTCAGTCGTACAACTGATTGTTTGAAAGGTTTAAGTTTATATATATATATATATATATATATATATATATATATATATATATATATATATATATATATATATATATATATATATATATATATGTGTGTATATAAATATATATAAATATGTATGTATGTATGTATGTATGTATCAACTGTTGAAGTCTTATTCACAGCAACGATCGACTTGCGTATGTTTTTGGACTTTGTAAAACTATAATTGTGGTATTGTTAACAATATTTAAATCATTTTATAATCCCTTTTTGCTACATTTATCAAATGATATACATAACAGTGCATAGATACTCTAACACCCTGTGTTATGTTATATTTGAACTTAATATTCAATTGCTATCGATTAGGTCAAGGTATTTTTTCAGTTTAAACGTATTGCTCAAGTTGAAATCGTTCACGTTCGTGTCTTCTAACCGTCGTGCTGGGCCCTAAATCATACTTACTCGATGGCAAGCAATAATCGATGTAATAACAGCCGCTGTGACGCAACTTGAATTAAAAAATTGTAAATGTGATTAGTTCAAGTTAAGAGCAGTCTGAAGTTGATCTTTAAAAAGGTAAATAATTTTGGAGGCAGATTTATTTTACGGAGACACTTAAATTGATTTATATGGATTTTTTGTTTATCTACAGTTCACCTGGAAGTAAGCCAAACATAAAAATCAGCAAACAAGCAGACGATATGTGTGTTTCCGCTTCTTCCAACAGGAGAACATTTGAGATAAAATTTTCCAATAAAATTCGTAACCAAGTTACGACATGTATGTTATTAATCTACGAAGTGGGGAAAATATTTTATCCGAAATTGATAACATTATCCGCTCCGTTGTT
The DNA here is from genome assembly GCA_030159075.1 of Atrina japonica. Lineage (NCBI taxonomy): Eukaryota > Metazoa > Mollusca > Bivalvia > Pterioida > Pinnidae > Atrina > Atrina japonica. Next base: position 733,768 of record BROG01000225.1, on the reverse strand, counting down.
TCCTCCAGATTGTCTTTATACGGTAATCAGGTATCCGTGCCATTGTTTCAATTACATTTCTTTAGAGAACCATATCAATCAGTAGGGATACAAACCACCGAATATTGATGCTATATATCTCAACGGAAACATTCATCTATAAGTAATAAAACATGTACGTAATTGAATAGCATCCTGATGCGTCGCCGATTACGAATATGCGGCTGAAAAAGTCAAATCGTCTTACAGACAGAATACATCATTGTAATCCTAACTATAGACATTATCGCGTGAGATTGTTAGTGGTTTTTGATATGGCAATTGCATCACGACGTTATTAATAATTGCACCTAATAATAGCTTAGGCTAGTTCACCTCCATTTTGTTATCGTGTTGTATGCATTTAGATCGATTTTTAACAATATTCATGTAATCATACTACACTAATCTATATGATTGTTGTACAGATTCGAACAATTTTGCATTTGGTTGTTCGCCTGGGTATCTTAGTTTTATTTACACAATCAAAAGACTATTTTTCATCATATCGTCACCGCATACGATACCACGTGACACTTTACAGTTTGATTTTGATTTGATTTTTTGTTTTACGCCATACTCAACAATCTTTCAGTCATATGATGGCGTCCAGTTTTTATTGGTGGAGGAGAAACCCCGGTTACCCGTGTAAAGACACTTTACAGAGATCATAAATCACGGTGTTCATTAATTTTGTGAAATATTGTCTCTGCGACATTAATGGGACACAACTATTCACTCCATTCCAACTTTTATTGAATATTGGTATTTCTATACATTTTAGACTTTAGTTGGACTAATTGATATATAAAAATCGCAGTTACAAAAGTATTAATCTTCTGGATGCCCAGGATACAATATAAAAATCTTGTGAATATCGAACAAAACGGATATCTAGAAATCTAACGGTGGGATCAGGTGCCACAGCGGAGTTAGCATCCCGGATTGACCGGTCACACCCGCCATCAATCCAGTTAAATTATATTCCAGTTGTTTGTTAACACACATTAGGCTTTGTGGAGGCACTTTAAAAACGGTGGTAGAAATAAAAACCGATTAACCGGTTACTATATATCCTTGGAAAATACCACCAGCAATCCAAAAGGAATCTGGCAAATTCCCGGTATGATCAGCTATTCATACCGACACGAAATGGAAGTTTTATAGTCTAAATCAAAAATCCATTTGTCATGATGTAGTCAATACATACAATATCCCGAGACTCTTAGCTTTAATGATGTCAAAATGTCTATTAGTGGAACACTGTTTCTAGGACATTAATAACATCTACTCATTCAACTCCTTACTTCCCCATTTTTCACAATTTCATCAATGAATTTACATTGTCCATTAGTGGGATACCGTTTCCTTGACATTAATAATAACGGCAACGCATTCAGCTCCTTATTTGTCTTTAATATTGATACTTTCACTTTTATAATGTATGTATGTATGTTGGGGTGTGTGATGCCCACTGTGACATTGGACTTCGAATAAGTATCATCCCGAAAGCCGAGCGCTTGATGAAGAAACAGTCACTTCCATTTTGTGAAGTATTTGGTATGACCCGGGCTCTTCCGATTTCGATTCAAACGCTCTACAACTACACACCACAAGCGGTTATTTGGACTAATAAAGTATGTCTTTACTTAATTGCTGTTGTACACCAAAGCCTACATTTCTTGTGTTGAGATATCAAAACATAATACCATCAGTTTGGTTTTAAATGACATGAAATGGTAGGTGATCGGAGAAAGCCAGGCTAGCATTCATTCTTAGACAAAAAACATCTGTATTCCGCTAGTAATTTGACAAATTCCCAATGTAGTCAGTTGTTTATCCCTACACGGATCTCTAATTGTACAGCCTGAATAAAAGACCATTTTTCATCATGTCGTCACGTCATACGATACCTATGGACGAGTAAAAATGTTTTCATGTCAAAATGTTTATTAGTGTAATTTAGGCTCCACCACATCGATAATAAACATTCCCTATTTCAAAACTAGCTTTTTAGTATCAGTAATTTAATATTCTTGACTCTGTTTAAGCTAAAACTTGATTGGTATATGTCCATGGGAGGGCAATGATTCTCCTGGAAACGAGAGAATCGAAGATAATCTGGGGGTTAGTGATAAACAAAGCAATGGAGAGGATAAAGTGTTCTGTGTGTTCTCTTTACATACATTTTTTATTTATTTACACATTTCATAATTAAAACGGTCATGGTACTTTCGACGGCCTATTTTATCCAAATAATCATTTATCTGTTAATTAACAATTGTTTTAATTAGTCCTAAAGTAAAATATTTAAAGATATAGAAATACGAAACGCTTGACTCGAGTGAGAAAAGAGTATTTATACTTGCAAGTTTGAAAGCATGAATTTGAAATCTATGTCGTCTGAAGAAAGAGTGGAACCTCACTATTAAAACCATCTGACTGACTGATTGGAGTGGTCTCTTCGGTGAGGTTCTGTACTTTTTAAATATTCATCGAGAGACCGGAAGTTTATAGTCTGAAACGTGAGGTGGTCTCCTACGCGAAAGGGGGGGGGGTAAGCAAAGTTCCAATGTACTACGACTGACTGCACAAATATAGAACTGAAATAAAATGATAAGAGAAAATTGAATATTAAGTCATTTAAAGGTAATTATCTGCAATCCAGACGGAATGGAAAGGCGGTTAAGGTATTCATATCATTTTCAATAGCGGCCTCAAATAGAAACAGGAATCTCTATTTAATTATTCGTTTGAGAGGGAATATGAAGTCTTGTGTTGATAATCAAAACCGCAGGTGGTTATGGAAGTTTCTTTTTTCCTTTTAGACTTTTGCACGCAAGTCCGTTGATGTTACAATGGTAGCTATGTCATTAGATAGAAATTTCACGCTGTCATATTGATTGGCATATTTATTATGAGTTCATATTGAATTCTGTGAAAGAATACAAGACATAATGTGACCTGATATAACAAAAAATGCAGACTGGCGTTATCGTCTGCCATTCGAAAACTATGTACAATTTTTCATCTTTATTAGACACCCAAATATTCGTGTGGAAGCGTCATTATTCGCATCTACTGTCGGTCGGCCCCTTTCCGGACGAAAAAAAAAATTTTATTGTATTTTTGGTGTTTTTATTTTATTTTACACATTTCATCCCAACATTTAGGAATGACGTTTTCAGGCACGTTTACGTCATAAACATTTCTGTAAGTGCTGATCTATTTAAAAACGTGTCTAGTGTTTTATATAGTAATAACTGTGCATCATATTTTCTTCTTATTCTGTATTTCTCATTTCAATTCAGACTTATATTTTCAACAATATTGTGAATTGATACATATAGTTTTAAATGTTAATAATCCATGTGAGACAGCAACATTTTCATCATTTACTGGTCCTTTACTTCAAAAAATTATTTCCCTTTATGATGTCAAAATTCTTATTATAATCAGCAAATGTTGTCACATTGTATTCAAAATGTACCGAAATAGCTTTCACCGTATTTATGTCAGAGATCTGTGGCAGCAGTTTCTTCACAGACTATATAAATTTGTTAATCGTAAATGCCTGACGCCTTACCTTCGATGTCTCTAGCACGGATGCCTGATCGAAGGTCACATGTATGTGTTTTTACATACTGGAGACCTATGACGAGAATTATGAATTTACTTCTTTTGAATTTTTCCAAATGAGAATACTTTCCTAGTTTGGATTAAGACGAACGTCAAAGTTGAAAAACAGAAACACGCACAGATAAATATTATATGCCAATGTATTCGCAATAAGTGAGAAAGTCGTCGTGTTATGTTGTATGGCGGCTAACACCCGCAATTTCAAATTGAATATCTATGTCTGTCTGGCATTCGTATTCTGAGATTTTCATTTACTAATACACTTTAAACCAGGGTATCTGTGACTGAGTGGTTAAAACCTCGCGGTTTCAACCCTAAGTATTTATATGGTATGCTCTTTTCTATTGTTTAGACTAGTCTATTATGGCCTGTAGGGATTAAAGGGTTAAGCCATGTAGTTAGCACAGGTTTGAGTGTCCCACTGGAACCTTAGTTGGTTTTGTAAAAAAATTTGCCAGCTTACTCGAGAAAGGCGGATGGTCTGTTCCCGGGTGCGTTATAGCTTCGGGTTTTCTCTCCCAATATTAAAAATGGGCCTCCACCACATAAATAAAAAAAAATTTGTTTTTGGCGAAAGGTATAATTCAGACTGACAAACCTACACTAAATGTACTAAAACAGTGTTGGTGTTGCGGTGCGTCTTTCCTGCTCTCATTCGGCCTAATCATTCATAGCTTTATAGTAAATACGTCACTCTGGACACATTTTGTATAAAATGGCGAATGAAACCCCATTTATTTTGTGCTTTATCCATATTAATTTCATGCTAAACGATTTTTATTGCAGCTTTGCAAATTAATGTATAGTTGCGTTGTCAATCAAGACACGGTTTAGGTGTGAATTACATCGCTTGTATGAAAGTGATTACCCTGATTGTAAGTTATGATATTTCTCTCCATTCGAAATGGTTCATAACAAAAATTATTAAATAAATCTGACGTTTTTACATTTATTTTTGATATTAAAGCTTTCTTATATTAATCATTAATAGTATATATCTCATACGGTGTAAGCCGTATTAAATCCCTAATCACTAAAGTGTTTATGTACTGATGATAATATGTATAACCACTGGGTGGTTGCTACAGTTGGTGGACCGTTTGAGTACCCGGGGATAAACATAAACCAAGCACCTGGTATTTCGGTACCAGCCGATTATTTTATAACATTTAAATTCTAACTTTCTATAAGCTAGGATAATAATTTTACAGTGGGTACTCTTAGACGGATTTTGAAATACATTCAGATTTATTATTTGACCTTGTATAACACCACTTTATCTTTTCTCATCTTTTTATATTATATAAAATTCTAACTCAACTGATGAAGTCTTATTGACAAAAACGATCATCTTGAGCATTTGGTTTGGCCTCTCATGAAAAACTATAACTTTGGCAGTGTTAATAACATATCAATATAAAAGAAATAACACTGATAACAAAATGACACTATTGTCTAAAAAAGTGTTATCAAATAGACATTTTATTCAACAGTTTGACAAAAAATTGGACAAAAAATTAATAATATCATTTTGACATTTTCCCCAAATATTTGTTCAGGATATGTTTTGTAATAATTGTTTTAAATAATTATGTTAAATTAAAATTATTTTATTTCAAACTTATCATGAAAATACATCTCCAAAAATGTTATGTAAAATACCAGATAATGGGAAATGTTATAAATATTCAGATAAAAAAAGACTGAAAGGTCACAGGTCACGACCGAGTCAACACATTTCTTGTGATCATGAAGATCCGGCCATGTGTCTTAATTACAGCTTCTTCCTCTTACGTTTAAGAAGAATATACATTATAGACTTTTTTGGGTGAATCGAATCAATGTTTTATCTACATTATAAAAAGTCTCAGATACTAAGATATAAATCATTAGGATGTCCAGGATATAGGTACAAATCTGGTAAAAATTGACAAACACGGAGCTCTTGAAATCAATAGGTGGGATCAGGTGCCATGGAGGAGTAAGCATCCCCTCTCGACCGGTCACACCCGCCATGAGTCCACAATCAAATTAAAATGAAATACGCGAGGAACGAATCCTCGTCATAATTGGTACAGATTTCTCAACAAGAGAGGGTAGAAATTTTTTTATTGTTGATGAACCATTGTATTCATTTTCAAAAAGTCAATAATTACTTTATTATATCGCCTTTCTAAACTAACGTCATACAGTCTCAATGTTGTCTAATATTGGCGATGTCGACTGCTTGTTCGATACCGGACGCCTGGCAAAGGCTGTTTTTCGTCGTTATTATTCTAAGTTTCGGCTGAATTTGGTTGTGATGTTATATAACCCATGGAAGCTTATGAGGCAAATGAAATGTTACACAAAAATCGAAATCTTCGACACTAACCAATTACATACACAGGCACCTATATGATGAATGTTATTCAAATTGAGATAGCATAATGATAACACTAAATAAATCTGTTCACCAAATGAATCCCTGCAATATATCGCTGCAGTTTTTATTTCGCTCTTTTACGCAAATAAAACACATTGGCCGCTAATTAGTTTCAAATGCTTTTGAACATAGTTTCAAAATTCTTTTTAATTATCTGGCTTCACATTGTTATTTTAGTGATGCAAGTCGGAAAGTGAAAAGTATTAAAGTATTCGCTTTCCCTATTATAGGAATTCGTGTTTATAACGTGCGAATGATCCGATATAACAGAGCGTGTTCAAAGTATGAACATTTCAGAGGAAAACTGTCCACTGATCAGTTATTACCGGATGGATATCAGAAATCACGTTTAATGTCAACATTTCGCAGTATAATGACCTTAGATTTTCGGAGGTCCGTTTTGGTTTACCACAATCTTCACTAAATGTATGCATTTTAAAGAGATAACCTTGGTGAAGTAACCATAATATATATTAAATATTTTAAAAAGTTTTAACCATAAGAAAGTTGTTCAGAAGACAATTTACATACATGGCGAGCATCGGACTGATCTCTATGAAAACTAGAAGTGGGATCAGGTGTCATGGGGGAGTAAAGTTTACAAGCCACACGCTCTATTAGCAGCCACATTAAAACCAGGTTTACTGAAAATACGTCACGAAATGACATTCATGGAACGAACAAACATATGGCACTGATATGTGAAGTTAAATATGCAAAAAAAACCGATAAGTTTTTAAACGAGTAATTGTTTACTTGCAATCAGAAGACGGAATAAGGCGTCTTCTATAAATGTGCACTCATGTTATTGTTACAGGATATCAAGGATGGCGTTTGATATCGACGTTCTTTTTTTTTTTGTCCTGTTTTTTTTTTTTTTTTTTTTCCGTTTTTTTTTTTGTTTTTGTTTATGTCCCGTCCGCACATTTTACTGTATAATTGCCTTGTTTGAAATTACTCTGTTTCACGAAATGAAATGTTAAAAAGTTACCTGTTCGATAGCTGTTGTTTAGTTGTCTGCACTAATTGTGACGTGGATTCATTCCTCACTTATTTCATTTTAAAATTGACTGTGGTCTCATGGTAATTGTGATCAGTCAACAGGGGATGCTTACTCCTTCATAACACCTGATCCCACCTCTGGATTTCCAGAGGTCCGTGTTTGTCCAATATTCACCAGATTTGTATATTTGTCTCCTGGACATCCTGAAGATTGATACTTGAGAATCTGGTATATTTATATGTCAAAAGTGATAATTGCTTACCAAGTTATAAATACAGCAAATAATCTTCAATAACCGCTGACAGTTACCTATACAAAAAATAATCTGCAATAACCGCCGACAGTTACCTATACAACAGATAATCTGCAATAACCACTGACAGTTACCTATACGGCAAATAATCTTCAATAACCGCCGACAGTTACCTATACAACAAATAATCTTCAATAACCGCTGACAGTCACCTATACAGCAAATAATCTTCAATAACCGTTGACAGTTACCTATACAGCAAATAATCTTCAAGAACCGCTGACAGTTACCTATACAGCAAGTAATCGTTAATAACCGCTGAGAGTTACCTATACAACAAATAATCTGCAATAATCGCTGACAGTTACCTATACGGCAAATAATCTTCAAGAACCGCTGACAGTTACCTATACAGCAAGTAATCGTTAATAACCGCTAACAGTTACCTATACAACAAATAATCTGCAATAATCGCTGACAGTTACCTATACGGCAAATAATCTTCAAGAACCGCTGACAGTTACCTATACAGCAAGTAATCGTTAATAACCGCTGACAGTTACCTATACAACAAATAATCTGCAATAACCGCTGACAGTTACCTATAACAGCAAGTAATCTTCAATAACCGATGACTGTTACCTATACAGCAAATAATCTTCAATAACCGCTGACAGTTACCTGTACAGCAAATAATCTTCAATAAGCGATGACAGTTACCTATAACAGCAAATAATCTGCAATAACTGCTGACAGTTACCTATAACAGCAAGTAATCTTCAATAACCGCTTGACAGTTACCTATAACAGCAAGTAAACTTCTATAACCGCTTGACAGTTACCTATACAACAAATAATCTTCAATAACCGCTGACAGTTACTTATAACGATGAACAGGTTACTATAACAGCAAATAATCTGCATTAACTGCTGACAGTTACCTATAAACAGAAAGTATTTTCAATAACCGCTTGACAGTTACCTATAACAGCAAGTAAACTTCTATAACCGCTTGACAGTTACCTATACAACAAATAATCTTCAATAACCGCTGACAGTTACTTATAACAGGAAGTAATCTTCAATAATCGATGACAGTTGCCTATACAGCAAATTATCTGCAATAACCGCTTCGGCTTTAAAACATAAAAAGTCTCATCTCTAGATAGGCGGGCTCGAACCCGGTAAATTTAAGCGGATTTTGTGAGAAAGACCATCAGTTTACTTGATGAAGGCCGTTGGTATTTATTGGGTACATCGTGTTTGGATGTTTTCTCCACCACTAAAATCCGGCCGCCAATTGAAACTACTAATAATTTGCTTGTGTAAAACACCATTAAAAATAAAACAACAACAACAACAAAAACAAACAAAATGTATACAGATACGTGTTGATGTAAAACAAATAAATACTATGTTGGTTTCATATGACAGTGCTACTAGCGATGGCTTTCCTTATAATACAAACTTAAAATGCATATATCCACAAACTGCGGTTTGGGGATAGCCATTGTTAAATGTACCGTTTAAACTGTTTTCTATAATTGCATTGTTTTATCTGATCATTTATAGTTTGATAAATCTTTGCTGGCATTCAACATAAAGGAAATTCGTGTACTTGAAAGCGTGAAACTTTGCAATCAATTGTACATAGAACGCATAGCAATGTCGCACAAGTAAGTGTAAATCTGCATGGTAGGAATTAACACACAGCCTCACAAGCATTAAACACTGTCGCGCAAATCATTTTCCGCACATTTGCATTTCGGAGAATTTTGTATTCGATCAGACACACAGAAGCCGAGTGAGACATTTATAGAAGTTCCGGAAATCTAAATAAAACCATTATTTAGCGATTACGTTTCAACAGTCTAAATAATGACATATCTCACTGCATGTTTCTTCCCGTCAACGTTTGTTCTTTATTTATTATGAAAATTGATAAAAGATATTTTCCATGAACAATTATCATTACATATGTTAAAAATTTAATGTCCATCGTTTTTGTTATTCAGATAGTATGGGTAAATTATCTATTGATGTGGCTTAGAATACACTTAGAGTTGCAATAGTGCTGTTGAAAGTATTGGAAGCCTCCATGCAGTGTTTTCAATAGCTGAAATTTATTACGTGTTTTTGTCTATGGAAGGGATTTTCAAACCACTTGTTTGCGTTTGTGTGTTGGATTTAACCCTACGGATGATTTCTTGATTATTTTCGGATTTACTACCTGCCTGTTATTTTTACAAAAAGGCATCGACTCCACTTAATGCTTCTTGTATGGCTAATGGAGTTTTGCTTTCATCGAGTTATGCATGTGCTTGATAAAGTTTAGAGATACGGAAGATTTTTCTATATATTGAATGAACCACAGCGTCGGATTAGTGTTGTGAATTGAATATGTGACAAGTTATTCTGAACCAATTAAAAGGGCTTTCTTGATAAGTGTACCCAGAGGTATTTTCTGTGGTACCCCAAATGAGATACACCTGTTATATAATTATGATTCCAGCCGGACGCAGATATACACATGGTGACATAAGAAGATTTACGTGTGCGGATATATCCGTGGATATTAGAAGAGATGGAATATTTGACCGCTGCGTGAGTATTATTACATGACAATAAAATTTGATAACTCTTATTTCAAGACCGGTAAATGTTCAGCGCTTACCTTTTGCAGTGAGTTTCCGGTTTCAGTGATTGTTATTTTTTCTTTTCTTATTCACTTAATGGATTCAGCTGCGAGCACTGAATACTACAGACTCATAGCCGTCAATACTGGTAGTATATATATAGTATATATATATATATATATATATATATATATATATATATATATATATATATATATATATATATATATATATATATATATATATGGAAATAAAAAGGTGGAGCAAATTTTCATTCCTTTATTATACAATTTCGCTAAATATGTGTGCCTTACGAGGTAGATTTATAATGACTTTTGATTTTAAAGGGACATTAACTGCCATTTCTAAAAATTATTTCGATTCTTTCTACTTTTACTGCTTGCACTCGATGTACAATAACAAGTAAGAATTATACACAGGCATAAAAAACATTGTGAAAATAAGGTCAGGTCCAGTGTGGTATTTATATACCAAGAGTAAGATTGAATTAATCAATTGCAATTGCAAAAGTGGCTTCTCAAGCTATTTTCTCAAAATATTTGGAATTTCAGCATTTTTATGCCTGTATATGTCTCTGTTTGTTATTGTATATCAATCTAAGTAGTAAAAAGAGGGGAATTATGAAAATACTCCTTTAAATAGTCGCTTTATTTACAAAGCATTTGGCATACAAGGTATCCTCAATCCCGTGAGCAGTATTGGTATATTTGATTTTAGAAACGTGCTTAGAATTTGATGTAAATGAAAATTACTTTATCTACAAGAGAGCCACTGAACAATTATTCTCTAGTATGACGCATGTCGTTCTTGAAATATTTATTCTATTTTTTATAATATTAAGTTAGCTCTTATAACACATAAATTACTATATGACTATGCATAATTTTACAATAATATAACAATGACTGTCTTTTTATGCAAAACTCATACTTGGGTCGCGTTTATAATTACATCGAGTTACATGGGGGTTTCGAATTAACAAAAAGGTTTTGCCAATATATGAACAACTTACGGTCACCAATCAATGACGTCTATCTCTAAGACAGCGCTAGGGTGTTCGGAAAACACATTTGTTAGCGCTATAATTATTTAAATTGCTTTAGTGAAGCATATGGAATGGTATGACTGTTGACAGCTCGGATATGTAGGAATTGTCAAGGTATTTCGGTTTTCTCCCACAATAAGCAATCATCAATCAGAGCCATTGAGAAAAGTGTAGCAAAAACTTCATCTTCAAAGGTTGTAAAATAAATATAGTTTATACAATTACACCCTTAAGTCCAACTAAAACTACAGTTGGGCCGAGAACAATAGCCACATTGCAGCCGTAGAGGACATTTCTGTTATATCTACCACCTTGTTATTACTCTATGTTAAATGTTGTAAAATGAAAATAGTTCATAAAAATTCACCGGAAAGTCCCACTAAAGTTACATTTGGACGCGAAGACCTACCATGACTCTATGCCACATGGCAGTCGTAGCAAACATGTCTGTTACATCTACCACGATGTTATTTTATGTGTCATTTTATCCCGGTTTTAAAATCTCCTAGTTCCTTATTGCGGTCACGTAAGCATTCCTTGACAAATGTACCGACAAGACGGAAAACAGAGCTTTACGACTTGGCAATGTACATGTTATTATGACAATGTGTGTGATCAATTCGATGTGTAAATATAATTATCTACAAGAAGATGAATTCTTCAAGTAACCGCCTCCTAGTGCTTTTCCACGTCAGCTTAGGAACATTAATACTAAAACATCACATATAGAATACAAAACGTTCTGTATGAAACTGATGTTCCACTAATTCTGAATGCACTCCAAATTACAAATTCTAATTTTGCTTCTCATTTTTCATATATATTTTTTTATAAATATTTATGTAATATCACTCTACAGAATAGTTCTACTAATCTCATAGCCGGTGAAAGTAGATGAATATTTCGTGTGACCCGCCATTCGGTAATTATGAGAGTCGTTAAAAGGGATCTATGACGTCAAAATGAATTCCATGCAGTACAAATTGTTGTCTAGGAAGTTGATGAAAGCTATTGCTGAGGCCAATGACAGGTAATGGGATAGGCATCCAAAACTGTATGAAGCACTACAACTTTGGGGTTGTATGAAGTTGCGTTCACCCAAAACACTGGACGCCTGTTTTATACCTCTTTTTATTTCAGAGTTTCCTGAGAACTCCTCACTGATTATGGTTTGACTATTTATGATAAGTTATAGGCCTACCACGGTAAATTGGCACACAATAACAGACACGTCGAGTTTAAATTAAATCACAACAGGGGTGAAAGTATTCTTGTTGACACAAAAATATCGGATGTGAAGTGATGCATGATTTTTTTTATCTGTAAAACCTTCCTTAAGACAAAACTCGAATGTGCCACTTTAATCTGGTAGGCCTCTACCATGAAAATGCAATGGCAATACAATTTTGAAACTTGATAGTGATTGTAAAAAACCTTTAGTGAAGGTGGATTTTGTTATTTCCTCTGATCGGTTCGAGGAATCAAAGTGATGAACACGTGCCTCCCTCCAATTTGTTCGTAAGTCTTTTTTTTTTTACAAATATGAAACCTGGCTATTTTTTTTATTATTTATATTTTTTTACTTCTAACTTCGATGGTTGGACCATTAGGCAGGGATCAAGGGATCAACAATAAGGTTTGTCTGGTTGACCAAGACAAGTCCATTTCGTGATCGAACAAGTACTTTCACTTTTCACTTGTCCGGAAGGACAATTGTAATTTCATTAGCACAAAAATTAATTCAATTAATTCAACTAAAAATGATATTTTTAAATTTTCACTATTTATGGACAAGTCATTTTTGCATTGGGACAAGTAGATTTCAATATTTATTGTCCTGCAGGACAAGTGGAAATTTTCATGACTGTTAACTCTTTCTCTTTATTAGTTCTTAGTACACTTCATTGTAGGGTATTCCCAAATATCGTTATGGATTTCTATTAGATTTATAGAATATTACATGGGTTTGCAGAGTGGATAAAGAAATATCCACCCGAGTAGTCGTATCCAAGATTCTTGCCACGAGGGTTGAGATTTGCCTTTCCACTCAACACACCCATGTTTGATTATGCAATACTCATCATGGCACCTGATCCCACCTCTGAATTTCCAGAAGTTCGTGTTTGTCCAATATTCTCCAGATTTGTATATTCGTCTCCTGGACATCCTGGTGAAAAACTATAAATTACACATAACTATTTTTTTTCGGTTTCACGCGCTAATCATCCTCTATATTTTATATTCAACAGTTGTATGAATGTATTACAACAAGGACGACGGTACTTATAAACAGTTTGCTATCGACTTTTCACACGGCTGTCGTTTCAAAACGAACATTAGACAAATTACTTCTCACTTTTTGCAATCATGTATAATCATCCAATTAATCGATATTGTTTAAAAGTACCGTTGCTTTTTGTTATAGTATTTATATACATATACAGAAATGGAACAAATCTCTATTTTTTTAATCGTGCTAATAATACCACAGCAATGTAATTATTTAATGGAAATATCAAATATTCAATATTTTTATGCACATTCAGATACGGTAAGTTATGATTCGATTCGCTCTTTTAAAATCCTATATTTTTTTTTATTGCGTTAAAACATTTAATGGTGTTTCCTAATTTAACGATTAAATATGATTGATGTAATCCACAGAGGAAAAAATGTAGCTGAAACAATTTGTTACAATTTCAACTTTCCGTCAAAATTGCTTGCGTAATCAACCAATTACTGCGATGGTAGATATCTTGCACAATATAAGATACTGCGGTTTTGCATAATTGATTTTACAGTGTGTTGTTCGATTTTCACTTAATTTACATTTTTGTTAATCAAATGATTGTCTTATAAATCAAGGAAAGTATGGTGATTTAAGGACCAAATCCTACTGTTCTTGGTATATCAGAAATAGCAAAGTTTCCAAGCATCAGAAGAAAGAGTAAAGTGCATTTGGTATGCTAAATAATGGTAGTCTATTAAATATAAAACATCTCAGATACCAAAGTATAAATCTTTAGGATGTCCAGAACACAGATACAAATCCGGCAAAAATGGACAAACACGGACCCCTGGAAACCAAGAGATTGGATCAGGTGTCATGGAAGAGTAAGCATCCCCTGTCGACCGGTCACACCCGCCGTGAATCCACAGTCAAGTCCAAATGAAATACACGATGAACGAATCCTCGTCATAGTAGGTACAGGCGTTTCAACAACCGCCAACGAAAAGGCAACTCGACATTTCACCTAGTGAAACAGAGTTGTCGCAAACAAGACTATTATACCGACCGTAAAATTTGCGGAACGTTGACATCAAATGCGGTTTTCGATATCCCTGTGTCAATAATTTGGCAGTGAGTAGTTTACATCTGTATATGAAATGTCCATATGCTGAACACCCTGGCATATCGGGTCATTTGTGAGATATAGACTCCATATGCGGTTGATTGTGGAATATTACATTGCATTCTTTTTTCTAAAGTCTATTTCCAATACAGACATGTGAAATTGAAAGCACTTGGCGTCAAAGACACTTTGTAGGTACTCATGTATTTGTTATATCAAGGAAGGAAAATATCGAAAAATTGGCTTATTAGTCTCTTATATTTTTAAGTCGTTGTGATATTGTATATCTGGAAATTTTAGGTCCGGTTTAAATTTTTGACCTTAGGTGAGAAGGCGAATATCATGCCAACCATGAAACAATGGTGATTTAGGACGAATTAAAGATCAGGTGAATATGTTTTCTGTCTTAAAAGGGTGAAAATTTGAAGGTGAACAGTAGTATGCCAAAAAACGTAACTGACAGAATATTTTAAGAGATCAAAATGGCAAAGAAATGTAAACATTTTTAACATTATAAACAACACTGAGCACACAAAATCTGGATGTACAGAATTATTTTCATAACCTTGGATAGTTAGAATCACCAAAGATATTCCGATAGAATTTTGTTGACAGATGGTTTCAATTATTATAAAATGAATTACATCTCTATGATATTTATTTTGTAAGTCGTTTTTTCAGTGGTCGAACATTGCACTTGACCCAGGAACGGATTGCGTTAGATCCTATACAGGACATAAGAAAACGGGGGGGGGGGGGGGGGGATTAGAGATCGATGATTAGTTAGATTCGCTATAACTCCATCTAATCAAACAAGTGAAACAAAGATTTTTGTTTTTGTTTGTTTGTTTGATTTTGCTATTTTTTTTATAATAATGTTGTTTTTGTTTTGTTTTTTGTTTTTTTTTTTTTTTTTTTTGGGGGGGGGGGGGGGGGGGGCCTGTTCTGTTACCCATGCGATGAATAACTTGAATATAGTCTACAGAAATATATGCCTCGAAAAACATTATTGAATTATGTAAGATGAAGGGGTTGAATAATGTTGTTTTAAGTGGTTAGATAATTGCACTTTGAACCATGGGTTCTCTCAGTTCTGGTCAGCGCAGGTACAAGCCCCGATGATTTTTGTGAAAAATTTTGCCAGTTTACTTGCAGTGGCCGGTGGCCTATTCTCGTTAATGGATAAATATAAGTTGCCCGTAGTTTACTGAAATCTATGCCTAAAATGATCTATTGCATTTTATAAGAAAAAAGAGTAGCAATGGTGTTTTATCGTAAAAATGAAACACAGCCGCTTAAATGTAGAATACAACACACACACACACACACACACACACACACACACACACACTTGGCAGATAATACACAACGATTTTCCATTTTATGACCAATGTCATTGCGAATCAGAATGAAAACGTCAACATTGAAATACTACAAATACAACAAACCTAGAGTCGGTTGAAAGAGCATAAGGGATTTTGCATTATTGATTCAAACTCTTTCATAAAAAACAATAAAAATGATGCAATATTAAATCTAATGGTATCTGTAGAGATATATAGATTTTTGGAATCCCGTAAATGGATTTGCACTGACCTAAATAAAATAGTGATGTCACGTGACACGTCAGCTGGAAAATTGTCTGACGTACTCACTTATTCTTAAAATACACGGGGAATAATAAATATTCTATTTTAGATTTTCGCTGTTCTGATTTCTCTACATTATCTCTGCCCTACGTTATTTCTGTCTACGTTTGTACTAGATTTATCCATTTACAATAAAGTATTCGTCACTTGACACGTCGAACTGAATAATCCTTTCACGTAATAACAAATTTCAGAAATGCAAAGGGAATAATAAATGTGCTAGTTTTATATTTCTGCTGGTCTATTTTCTTAGCCTTAGATATATATCATATACGTCTACTTTTGTAGCAGTTTGCTTCTAGACGAAAACAAAAATATCGGATAGGACATTTTATTATCCCATAGAATGTGGTGGATGGAGAATATTAACTTTCAGTATTAGATTATTTGACAAATATTTCATCTTTTTAACTACATTCATTTAAAAAAATAAAAAACAAACTTTCAATCAAAGATCCCGAATGGCCAAAATGGCGTTGAGCTTCGATCAAGTCATCAAGATAAGCATTCTGATAGTGTTGTAGAATCAATTAATGTCGCCTTCCTGTGAAACCATTATTAAATGAATGGTGAACATTTAAAAATCTTTGACCTAAATCTTAATCGGACGAAATGAGGAACAAGCGCAGACAAAATTTATAGTCTCCGGATCTGTGTCTTTTTCTCTTTTTAAACTTTATTTTTCATTTACCCCAGACAAAAAGCATCCAAATTGGATTTGGGGTCCGAACTAGGCTCTTACAGTATGTGCTTAATAACATAACGCTTTGGATAAGAATAGCTTGAAATAAAATAAAACACTCAGAATGATCCAGATAAAGAAATAATAAACATCATCATTGTTGATTTTATTTTTGTTTTTCTTGTTTTATGGATAATAGGATACCTTTGTAAACAAGGAATCTAAAGCAGAACCAATAGTGATACAGTCATCAAATCGTCTATCAAAAATAGGCTGTATACATGTTATTTAATGATAGTTGATAAAGAGGTTTATATATATATATATATAAACCTCTTTATATATACAAATCTACACATAGGTTTCTATCCGTATCATCAGACTGCACGAAATCGTTAAAGCGGAAGGATTCAACGAGAGCGTACCTCGAGTAGAATTCATCCGCTACAACGATCAAGTGCAGTCTGATGATAAGGATAGAAACATTTGTGTGGTTTTCTTTTTATTACATTTCCCTTATTTATCTAAATGTATACACAAATTTAAAATTCATTCCGCTTTTAACGAACCGTCAAATATTTTGGATGACATGAATGCCATTTAGAAAAGTAGCTCCGGCGAAATTTCCGTATCAAACAATGTGCAATACGACATTACGTATTGCACGGGCCTATTGAACTCTGTATTGTAACTGTATGATTACACACGCATGTAATGAAACAAAATGTACTGCAATAGGTACGCAATGATTCAGCATATATTTACTGCCAAATGAACAATATGTCAAACCGACAAATATGTTGTAGCCTAATGACACCCAAGAAAGTTAATCTAAATTATGTCTCATAAATTCAACATCCTCTTTGTAAAACATAAAATTAATCATATTTTCGTTACAGTAAACACGCTAGGAAAAAAACGAACAAGCTAGAAGAGCAATGATATAAAATACTGAGGAGTACACGAGTACTCTAATCGAACACTTGTTGAAAAGCATTGTGTTGACTTTATCTACATCCAATGTATAACATTCTCCCACCGGGGTAATTACTTCGTCTTACTGGGACGTGTTGGAAGCATAATAATAAAATTTTATTCTTCATTGACATGCAGTCCACAAATTCAGACATGAAATTAATTTCAAAATAACATATATGCATTCCGGTAAAGAGCTGGTTTACAAAAAGATTTCAGTTTATCTGTCAATCAAATATGTTATGTAATAGTAGTGATGTTTGTCAGTTCGTAATATATGACTTTTATAGAATAATTGGAGTGGTGTTCTAGTGTTTTGAATTATTCTGAAATATCTCAGTTTTCATTTGACACCCTGTACCTTAACGTAAATCAATGACAAGTACAAGTAGTTATTGTTGTAAAATTGTGTAAAATGCACTTTAATTAAATTACAATTTCATAGCATATCTATACCGTTGGTAAACGTTAATTTATCAACGGTTTGATTGAATGTATGTGAAATACTTGACTATTAATAAAATATTCTTTTTTGTAAAGATACTCTATTTTGAATTTTGAATTTTATCAGATTACTAGTATTACATATCAAAATAGAAAAGCATGAATGATATGTTTCTCCTCTATGGCACCTGATCCCACCTCTGGATTTCCAGAAGTCCCTGTTTTTCTAATCGTCAATAGATTTGTATGTTGTCCCGTAAACCTTCTGATATAAA
Organism: Atrina japonica; assembly: GCA_030159075.1. Classification (NCBI taxonomy): domain Eukaryota; kingdom Metazoa; phylum Mollusca; class Bivalvia; order Pterioida; family Pinnidae; genus Atrina; species Atrina japonica. The sequence goes on along the minus strand of BROG01000225.1, from coordinate 715,350 downwards.
AAAAAAATTCAGACACCAAAGTATAAATCTTTAGGATGTCCAGGATACAGATACAAATCCGGTAAAAATTGACAAACACGGACCTCTGGAAACCAAGAGGTGAGATCAGGTGCCACGGAGGAGTAAGCATCCCCTGTCGACCGGTCACACTCGCTGTGAGTCCACAGTCAAAGTAAAATGAAATACGCGAGGAGCAAAATTCTTGTCATAATTGGAAGAGACGTCTCAACAACCGCCATCGAACAGGTAGTTCAACATTTCACTTTGTAATCGCAATCAAGATTTAAACCGACCGTAAAATTTGTAGAAAGTTGATATCAAACGTGCTTTTCGATATCCCTGTGTCAATAGTTTGTCAGTGAGTAGTTCATCTCTGTATATAAAATATGAATTCTTGTCATAATTGGGTAACTCAACATTTCACTTAGTGAAACAGAGTAATCGCAAACAAGACTATTATACCGACCGTAAAATTTGTGGAACGTTGACATCAAACGTGGTTTTCGATATCCCTGTGTCTATAGTTTGTCAGTGAGTTGGTCATCTGTATATGAAATGTTCTTATGTTGAACACGCCCTGGCATATCGGATCAATTGTAAAATATAAACTCCATATGCGGTGGATTGTGGAATATTACAACTTAAATGTGGAAAATTTACGATAAGAAAGCCGAAATCGTCGCGTTTGTCGCATAGCTTAATTGTTAATTTCCCGTCTGTGTTTATGGTAAGTAAAATATCTTATTTACACCGCTTCTGGAATAGGCAATTGTACAGTATTGCTGAAGTTTTTCCCTAACGGTTTTTAGTATCTTGGTAAGGAGTAAAGATAAAGGTTTGGTAGGACATTTGCTGGATCCTGCTATGTACCTCTGATTATATGGGGTTTTGTGAAGTATAGGTATTATATATAAATATGGTAGCTCTAACTCAGTATCGGTTGTAGGTACTACGGACACATGATTTTAAAGAATCTCGTCTCTAACGATTAATGCGATAGTATCTGTGATTTTGCTATATCTGGGAACATTTTATTGATTCCTCAATATCACATTTTTGATGCATGATTCTGTTTGAGAAACATCCCGTGAAACTTGTCCCCTGTTGGCAGTGCAGATTAAAGTTTAGTTCGTTGTAAAATCTGTCAGTCTACCCTGTTCTATGTTTTCTTTTCTAAAAGGAAGTCCTTGATATATATCAATGATGGGTCGCTTTAAACCAGTGTGTGACCCAAAGGATCAGACTGTTCTATGGTAAAATCCATATAACCTGGTTTCGAGAACCCTTCCATGAACGAGTTCATATGTAACATTTTTAATGTTATGCTTTATTTCCTAAATTTAAACTCGTCCATATAACATCATTTCAACAGACACTTGAAGATAGTGAACCGTACGTTCATTCATTTCTGCGCATTTGATATATTTGAATATTACCCTGCAAAACATATCCTAGACCAACTATTGCGTCAGTACCAATGCAATCACAAGAAATTGTGAAGAAGTATCATATATCATAATGACACCTGCGCACTGCAGAGTTATGCTTTCATCTGCATAATTTATGATTTGAATTTCATGTTTTATATGTCAATATATAGGCTAACCGAATATGTTTGAATAATATGTGCATATCAATGAAATTTTGTCAAACTGCTGTGTGTGTTGTCAAGTATTAACAGTACATCCAGTATACCAGTTGTTTTTCTGTCCCTTCTGATTTATCCAGAAATATAGATAAATACTGCGGTTCCGTCGAGACTATTTTGCCATACGAGGAATTTTCATTTATTTCAACATTTCTATCAAGTTAAGCAATACATTGGTGAATCACATTGACTATCTGTCTGTTACGTAACACAATATATACAGACTAAAAATTAATATCATATGATAACAGTAACACCAGACTAACGGTCAATCATTGACACTACGAAATAATTCACATAAAAATGTCAAATGACCCGCCAGCAAATAATGTGCACTGCTTCAGTTATATCGTGTGAAGAAGGATACGGCCCATGATGTGAATATATATTTACCAACCAATACTGTGTCAGTCAATTGGAAAAGAGGTTATCAGTAGAGACTCTCTCCTATACTCTGGAATATGTCTGCCAATATCTGCTGACTCTTGATTAAAGCAATTTACGAGTCGGTTTCATACTACAATATAACGGAACAATGCTTGAATTAACACTGTGTATAATATTTCTTTCTCTATCTATATTTTGGTCGTCTCTCTTTTGAAGTTTTGGCATCTGTCCATATTTCTCCTCGTTGCGTATTTCCTTTTTTTGGTTTGTCTGGTTATCCATTACCATCTTTTCAAACGATATTTTGTCTTTAACCCTTTCACCACAATAGACCATAATCGACTGGTCTACAGCAATAGAAAAGAGCATACCATTTTTAGTGGTAAATCTGTTAATATTTCTAGAATACCTCCACTGACAAACAAACACAAATTTCTCATGGTTAACATTCTCTTAAAAGTTAAAAATTATCCAATTGTCTATGACCTAAAGCAAAGTAATAATCCTAGCTTCAGCACATCATTAAAAAAGATAATATCCCTATACCTTTGATAAAAATATATTTTCCGTGTACATTTGATTACAAGATCATTTCCCTATACTAATTTATTCCATGTGCAGACTCGAAATAAGCTGGCCCCTGAATGATAAATAAAAGGACTGGACAATAGATTTTTCATCTGTATTGGCCCCGGTAAGAACTAAAGATAGATTGTGTGAGCTTATCTATTCTTATACATAAGTAAATTTTACAAAATAATATACCTCATCTTTAATACAAAGTGAAAGTATCCTATTTTGTCCTTACCTATTTTAGTTGGTCATTCTTTATCTTAATACATCCTAAAATCCTATCTTTTTGTTTAACTGTGGGTCATATGGGTCATGTTGAAAATTTGTATTTACACCGTCCCGGCCATTTCAAGATTCACAACATGACGGAATTCACAAAGCGTTTTAGACGATGCGTATTGTTGGGGGATTTAATTTTGGAAACAAAACAATAAATTATATTTTTAGTAGATAGAAACATTTTATGATAAAACGAATAAGATTTTTAGGAAATCCAGTGAAGGACGCCATTAAGTGGAATACTGAATCGAAATGAGATACAAATATCTCCATTAATAGTTTAACAAACATGTGGGTTTTCTTTCTTGAATTACGAACTTTAGGATTGAAAAAGAGTACAATATAATTACGGTAGATATGACCGTAAACCTGATCCCGAAAGAATACATGATTGCATTATGATGTTTTGATTGCATCTGAAAACGTATCAATGTAAACAATTATTTCGTAGACATTAAATCATTCTGCTTGTACATTCGTAGCAAGTCGATACATATCATAGAGTTACAATTTAGCTTCAGAAAGGAATTAAAAGCTATAATTTTGTATATAAGATATAGGTTATAAAGAATTTAATACCTGTAGCAGTAGAATTTCAAATGCATATTTGACAAATTTGACAAGACAAAAATAAAAAACAAGACAATCAAACAAAGAGAAAAAGGAAAAGATGCTGCACGCGCGGATGTGTGTGTTATGGAAATTCAAAAAGTCTAACATTTTGCTATTTAATGCAACTTTGTGCACCTGACAAAATGTTTAAGATACAAAACCATTCGTGGTGAACAAATCAGATTGTTTTGTTAGACTGCAATAAACATGGACGTTATCATATTCCCCTGGTAAAGCATCTGCCCCTAAAATGTCCTTGGAGACATCTTTTCTTGAGCACAGAACATTACATTCCGTCAATAGGAGCTGGTTGTCATAGCCTCAAGATGGCGTCTTATTTGGATTACTTCTGGACAGGGCAATCAGATATGTCTCGCAAGAAACAAGCCACATTTTTTAGCTTCAGGGTATACACAGTTCTTTGATGTTTATTATATCAAACGGTTACTGTACAATTCTCGTAATAAATCATAGTTACGTATTAATTGTTTTAGTGTTTGCTAAAACGATAATGGAAAATTCTCCTGAGTACACACGACAAATAAGAATGTGAATTTATATTCGCAGAAAAAAAATATATGTATACCGATGAATATTATTACAGTACAGTATTACTACCTGTTTATAAAGACACCCTGGTCATAAAGACCATTTTTACTCTCCCCAACAGTACCATATGTGTACAAATGAACCTCTCTATAAAGACCAGTTTTGTTGCGGTCTTTATATACAAGTTTCACTGTATTTGATTTACTATGATAGCTACTACTTGGTTTTACGACTGATCACGAGTGATATTAAGTGTCAACAACGCTTCACACGTGTCACGTATTCCTGGACACCTTATTTCACTTATTTCACTACAAGGCAAATCGAATATTGACATTTACAACCAACGGTATTGTTCAGTGAAGTTAAGTTGTATGAATAAACCTGGAATATTCCAATATTTTAGGGAATTAAATACGCATTCATTGGGAATAATTTGTTTACCTGGAATATTCCAATATTTTAGGGAATTAAATATGCATTCATTGGAAATATTTGTTTGCTATTACTGATGTTTGATGCCACATCTAAGACTAAGTTTGTGTTAAATTCAGAAGTGACTGGTTTTATTAACTAGGGGGTACTCTGTAACAATCTATCAAAGAAAGTGCATACTACGCTATGTCAGCAAACAAACACATTTACCCACATACTTAGCTTGTCATCCATAGAAAGCTCGGATCCAACGAGACAAAAATGATGTCTTTTAATGGTAGCACAAACAACAAGAAAAAAAACATAAATCGAGATACCAGAACGAAGTAATTCATCTTCAGTAATCTTACGTCATTAGATACTCATTGAGTCTTGACAAAAGTTATATTTGATGGTTTCTGAAACAAAACAATATTGATAAAGGAAATTTGATTAAAGGTTCAATAAAAACACGGTATATATAGACATTTTCTCCTTGGTTATAGATACTATCAGAATACATGATTCAAGAAAACACAAAATAGGTAATATGCGATATACACTCGATGAACTGTCTCCAGGAGTCTAAATGTCCAATGTTTATAAAAATTCATTGAAGTCGACTTTATACGCGTCCAAAATAGAACAGAAAAGAAGATTTTATCATTCGTTGTCGCCATTGTTTTTGTTTTGTCGTAATTTGCAAACTTTAAAAATAGTTGTAATGGATTTTGTAATTAATTCTTTTAACGTGAAAGCAGCTTTGATACGGCTTGTTGTTTGTCCAATCATAAGTGTTGCAAATGTTTGTCTATAAACGTCTTTATTTTACAGTACATATAAAAATAGCAAAGTAACTCATTCAAGTTGAATCAACAGCGTCTAGAAATTCAAATAGTTTTTAGCCATTATTGATTACTAATCAAACATTTTGAAAGAGAATAAGCTGAAAATTGGATGAAGAGAGACATAATTGATCGGAATTGAGTAATTTGCCAAGAAGGGGTTTAGGTTAGGACAGTTAAGTTGATGAACTATTTGCCCTCCATTAAACCAAATTGAGAAATAAGTCGGTCAGAAGAATACTAATGACGTCTGAGGCACGTGCGTCGGTGTCTAATAATTCCTAATATTACAAGGAAGTCAATACATATTATATTGACTTAAGCAAAATGATGTATGAATATGTAAATATACTATTACTATGAAATCAGAGAATCGTATATAACAACTAGTTAAAAAACGATTGGGTGAATCGTTGAATGTTTGTGAGTGATAGCAATATAATTCTGATGTGTTCTGGTACAGGAAATGAATGGCGTGATCGATGCATATTTAGCTACTAATGCACCATATAGTAACCCTATGCGAATTGACGACTGAAAATAATTACTTGACAAAATTTAATTGCTCTGAAACAAAAAGCTTGATTTTAATAAAACTTCAAAATCAGATTCAAATATTTAAGATATAATAAGCACAAGGTAACTTATGTTCACAATCATTCTATGTAGCCTTCAAATAGTGGACTATGTACCCAAACTTACAAACCTGAAAAAAATAAACAAACAAAAAAATAACACACACACACACACACCACAGACACACACAGACACACACACCACAGACACACACACCACAGACACAGACACACACGCATACACACACCACACACACACACCACACACACACACGGACCTCGATAAAGTCATCGTGAACGTTCATTCAACGTTCTCAGTTATTCAAAAACATAGAACCCCAGTCCCCAAAAAGAAGAAAAAATACAAAACCCCAAAAACAAGTATATATAAAAGAGGTTCGTCCTAGAAGTAATGGGAATTTTTTTAATTAGTTGTTCTTATACTCTAGATGCTAACTACTAAATTTGCAGAGAAATGTGAAGAGAGATGATATAAGATGAAAATATTTCTAAAAAAAGTACAATTCATGACGTATATGGCATGACTCAATTTACCTGAATATGATTACCGTTGAGTAAATCTATAGATGACTTACTCTAAAGACCTCATCCCATTACCACTGTTTTAAATAAAAAAATAAGTTTAAAGATATTCTTGGGAACCATCCTTAAAACCTTTCTTTAACTTCCTATCCTGTAAATAAAATTAAATGTTACAATTCAGAACGAAACGAAGCAATAATAACTCGCACGCGATCTTAATTTCTTCTCTTGATTTCTATTTTGTTCTTTAATTCTTCACTTGATTTCTGGCGATTTTGCAATGTTTTGTAAATGTCATTATATCCTGCGAAATCAAACACAAAATGCAAATATTATATTTATGAGACTGTCGACATTGATAAGGTGTAGAGGGAAAATCGATGTGTTGCTACTAATGATACAAATTTGTAAACGTCTGGTCAGTCCTCAAATAATCTTTATAACTGTATGCAGTATTTGAAAGCATCAAACCCTAAATGTTGGTGTCTGTGTCTAATGTACGACTCTCTCTCTCTCTCTCTCTCTCTCTCTCTCTCTCTCTCTCTCTCTCTCTCTCTCTCTCTCTCTCTCTCTCTCTCTCTCTCTCTCTCTCTCTCTGCTAACCTATTTTCATCTCTATTTTTCCCCTAGCTTGGTTATTGGTGTTTCTTTTCTGTCCTTGTCTTTTTCTCTTTCTCTCACATTTATTTTTCTCATTTCTCGTTCCTCACTCACTCCCTGCTGCTTTCTTTTCAACTTTATTTTCCCCTTTGCTTGGCTCACTGTTTCTTTTCTCTTTCTTTTTGTCTTATTACTCACTGTTTATTTTTGCTTTCTCTCAAATTTCCCTGTCTTATGTATATGTATATGGTGTGTGTGTGTGTGTGTGTTTGTGTGTGTGTGCGTATGCCTGTGTGTGTTTAATATAAATATTCCTTGGCATAGAATAAATAGTTTCAAAGAGAAGTTGAAATAAATCATGTTCTTGTATTCTGAGGAGCCTACAGGCGAAATCGCTTACAGCTTAGAATACAAGAAAATGTGATATATTCAACATCTTGTTGTAACTAAAGACAATATCACACACACACACACACACACACACACACACACACACCACACACACACAAATATTATATATATATATATATATATATATATATATATATATATATATATATATATATATATATATATATATAGATAAATTACATGTCTGAGTTTGATGTCGCAATCAAATGACGTTATAGCATAATATGACCTACATAATACAGTGATATCTGCCATGCTAACATAATTTGCTTTTTTAAATAATGAAGTAGATGACTTGTCAATATTCTTTCTATATATAGGTTTAATTCTATATCAAAAGCAGATATGTCGTACTTGAAAGACAGCGTGAAATGATTCTATTTATATCCGTTTGTAAATTGACAAATTTCTTATAAAATGCTTTAAAAACACAACATTGTGACTTTTTTATAGAAGGCGAAATGCCTTATTGTCTGTATTTATCACAAACGCAATAACAAATGTATGCATGGTAACTTTTGCTATAACTATAGTAGTAAACTAACGCCAGAACTGTACGCATTACAACTTTTTATATAACTGTAAGCATTACAACCCCTGTTGTACCTGTATGCATTGCAACCCTTGCTATAACTGTATGCATTACAACTTTTGATATAACTGTATGCATTACAATAACCTTGTTATAACTATGCATTACGGCCTTTGCTACAACCGAATGTCATGTCTTTGCTATAACTGTATCATTACAGCCTTTGTTATAACTGTATGTATTAAAGCCTTTGATATAACTGTATGTATTACAGCCTCTTTTATAACTGTATTCATTACAGCCATTGTTATAACTGTATGCATTACAACCCTTGCTATGATTGTATGCATTACAGCTTTTGTTATAATTTTATGCATCACAGCCCTTGTTATAAATAAAAGTATTACAGCCTTTGTTATAACTGTCTGTATTATAACCTTCGTTATAATTTTATGCATTACAACCCTTGCTATAACTGTATCATTAAAACCGTTGATATAACTCTATGCATTACAGCCCTTATAACTGTATGTATTACAGCCTTTGATTAAACTGTATGTATTTCAGCATTTTTTATAATTGTATGTATTACAACTTTTATATAACTATATGCATTACAACCCTTGCTATAACTGTATACATTACGGCCTTTGATATAACTGTATGTTTTACAGCATGTTTTAAATATTACAAACATAATACCAAAGTAATAATGCTGAAGACGATCGTCTCTGTCAATTAGATTTCATCAGTTGAGCTCCAATTTTAAATACATTTACTAAAGAAAAAGTGGTATCAGTATTACAGTCTTTCTTATAACTATATCATAACAGCCATTGTTATAACTTTTGTATAGCTTTTGTTATAATTGTATGCATTACAGCTTTGCTGTTAATTTATGTATTGCAACCCTTGCTACAACTGTATCATTACAGCCTTTGATAGAACAGTAAATATTACAGCCTTTGTTATAATTTTATGCATTACAACCTTTGATATATCTGTATGTATTATAGCCTATGATATAACTGTATACATTACAATCCATGCTATGACTGTATACATAACAGCCTTTAATATAAATGTATGTATTACAGCCTTTGATATAACTGTATATATTACAACCTTTGATATATCTGTATGTATTATAGCCTATGATATAACTGTATTCATTACAGCCTTTGATATAACTGTATTCATTACAATCCATGCTATGACTGTATACATTACAGCCTTTGATATAACTATACATTACAGCCTTTGATGTAACTGTATACATTACAGCCTTTGATATAACTGTATACATTACAGCCTTTGATATAACTGTATACATTACAGCCTTTGATGTAACTGTATACATTACAGCCTTTGATATAACTGTATACATTACAGCCTTTGATATAATTGTATACATTACAGCCTTTGATATAACTCTATACATTACAGCCTTTGATATAACTGTATACATTACAGCCTTTGATATAACTCTATACATTACAGATTTTCATATAACTGTATACATTACAGCCTTTGATATAACTGTATACACTACAGCCTTTGATATAACTGTATACATTACAGCCTTTGATATAACTGTATACATTACACCCTTTGATATAACTGTATACATTACAGCCTTTGATATAACTGTACACATTACAGCCTTTGATATAACTGTATACATTACAGCCTTTGATATAACTGTATACATTACAGCCTTTGATATAACTGTATACATTACAGCCTTTGATATAACTGTATACATTACAGCCTTTGATATAACTGTATACATTACAGCCTTTGATATAACTGTATACATTACAGCCTTTGATATAACTGTATTCATTACAATCCATGCTATGACTGTATGCATTACAGCCTTTGATATAACTGTATACATTACAGCCTTTGATATAACCGTATTCATTACAATCCATGCTATGACTGTATGCATTACAGCCTTTGATATAACTGTATGTATTACAGCCTTTGATATAACTGTATGTATTACAGCATTTGTTATAACTGTATTTTTACAACTTTGATGTAACTGTATGCATAACAACCTTGCTATAACTAATACATTACAGCCTTTGATATAACTGTATGTGTTACAGCCTTTAATATAACTGTATGTTTTGCAGCGTTTGATATAACTGTATGCATTACAACCTGTAATATACATATGCATTACAACCTTTGATATAACTGCATGTATTACAGCCTTTGATATAACTATATGCATTACAACCTTTTATATAACTGTATGCATTACAACCGTTGATATAACTGTATGCATTACAACCTTTGGTATAACTGTATGTATCACAGCATATGTATAACTATGTATTACAGCCTTTGATATAACTGTATGCATTACAGCCCTCGCAATAGCTGTATACATTACAGCATTTGATATAACTGTATGTTTTACAGCCTTTGATATAACTGTATGTATTATAGTCTTTGATATGTCTTTGTTATAACTGTACATATTTCCACCTTGTCCTTGTATTAAATGTTAGTACATATGCCAATTTCTGTGATAATGCATTGTAATCTGTATTTTAACTCTGAGCACATACCCATTTATCATAGAAAACCGGAGAAGTATATATGCGACTTATATTTCAGTATTTATCTAGGTCAATATTACTAACAAGATGGCAAACATGGACTTCTCTACTGGTTCCTGTAGTTCCCTGGTTTCTAGGTAACAAACATATTTACGATCCATAATGTGACGTTGAAGTTTTTATTTAATTCGCCGTTATGAAGTACAATTTCCCGTTGTTTAAGAAATGTTGCATCAGATAGGACAATGTTATTGATATTGCAAGTTGGCAAAATTGTCATGTATAGGTCTGGAGAAAAAATATGTCCTTACTGGATAAAAACATATCTTTCTTACTCGAAAACAATAGATATATCTGAATCGGGTACTTTATTGTGACTTGTTTATTTTGCAGTCAACGATATTTCGGGTTGATTTATCGAAAAACAGTTAAAGGGACATTAGTTGTAGGGTTTTTTTTATTCAAAATGTTTTCTTTCCCTTTTTACTACTTAGATTGATATACAAAAACAAAAAGGAAATGTTCACAGGCATACAAATTCTTAAATTCCTATATATATTTTGTGGAAATTGCTTGAGAAACCCAGTTTGGTAGTCATTCACTTGCAATTGATTGATTCAACTTTACTTTTTGTATTGGCACAACATGATGGATCTGACCTTATTTTCTCAAAATATATAGGAATATAAGGTTTTTATGCATATACTCGTATTTGTTTTAGTACAAGAGGTAAAACTAGAAAAAAAAATCGAAAAAGATTTTTTGGTAAACAGAGCTAATGTCCATTTAACAACTATCTGTTTCTTTAGATCATTACGTTTCGTGGACGGACAAATTAAAGCGTCTCCTGCTGCTGCTGCTGCTGTTGCTACAGTACCTATGTCATGTAAATATACCGATGAAGATCGATCTTCTAAACTAACGAGAAAGCAAAAATAATCTTGAGGCATTCATCATGAAAATTTCAATTTCAGTGGAACGAATGGTCTTACTTAGTTTGGATCTGTTAAAGATGAATAGATATATGCAATCAATGTAAAGCTTAGATGATGATGTCGTGTCATTATTTCGCCCTTGTAATTAGACCGGTTCAGAAACGGATATGTGCAAATGTGCACAAGGAGTACCCATTGGTATATCGATTGTATTTAATGATATTATACATCAATAAATGTATGCATAATGTTATTTCAAATACATTATATCTAATAATCTGTTTACCAGGTTACTCGGAAAAAATCACGTTTAATGGTATGGAATGAAAATTGAAATTAAATGTGTCCTATTGGTAATTACCCTTGTTAGATGTCATATCTATGATTACTAAACACTGAACAAATCATAACATTTTATTTCAGTGAAAAAAATGTTGTACTTCGTTTTGAGTCCGCTGTAATATGCATTAGACAAAACAACTAGAAATGTATTAACCATGACACGTGCAGCTATATAAACTTATTAATTCATAAACATATTAATTTAAACATTCCCCATGTATATGGAAATATGGAAGGTAACAAATTTTGAAGCTGGCTTAAGATGTAATCACTGTAATTTATTTCATGGATGTATGGTGACAATAACAAATATTACTCCTGTTTAAATATAAATATTTATGATTTTCAAAATTAGCAACTACCTATATGCTGCAAATTTAATTCATTTTGATATCGTCTCGAGATTAAGAGCAAACATGCGCACTGCTATAAATCGTAACCTGATTCTTACGAACGTCTCTTCGGGCTGCAACAACAACAATGACCTAACAGCAATTAATCAACAGAAATGTGTCTTTTCCAATATCCACAAACCGCAAACACATTTTGTGATCAAATCAAGTTCTACGATAATATAAATCCATAGACTGAATACATGACATTTGTGGTTGTTTTTCTTTTTTCTCTCTCTCTGTCTCTCTGGAGATTTTGTTTTTAACGGTACTTTGCTCGGTTCTTCCCGATATATTGACAATCTACCAGCTATGGCACATCATGTTCTAGTGGCAAATTCTGCGTTATGTATTCCCTCTAGAGAAGCCCAATGAGACAGTAGCGGAACTTATAAATGGAAATAAAATGATTACCGTCGTAATGCAATGTAATATAGCAATCAAAGCTAAGAATAGATTTCGACTCTCTCTCTCTCTCTCTCTCTCTCTCTCTCTCTCTCTCTCTCTCTCTCTCTCTGAAATTTTAGAATATATTAATTAAAAGTGTATTTAAAAAATATGGATAACTGCAAGTCAACTATGCTTCTTTATTTATCTTCATTTCATACTTTGTTCTCCGTTTTATTTATCTATTACATATATTATTATTTTGATATTGATAACTTGACATTATTTGACTTGATTTGTATGTTCTTTTATGCCACACTTAACATTTTACAATTATATGGTGGGTGGCGGCCAGTTCCTAAGGGTAGAGAGGAGAACCCGGTTACAGAGTATCCGAGAAAAGACCACCGGCCTTTCGCAATTAAACGGGCAAACTTTCTCACAAAATTAGCTTAGGTTCCAGTGGGTCCCGAACCTGCGCTGACCAGAAGTGAGAGACTTCATGGATCGACTTAATATGAGGATATGGTAATGTCTACGTGAGAGGTCTTTGTCGAGGATATATGCAAATGCACGTAGGATTCGTATGGTTGACACGCCTAGGGTTACACCTTTACAGAAAGACTACTTGTGATACCGAGCATTTTACAATCAATCGAAGTAGGACATTGGAGGATCAATATTACAAAAATGGTGTCTAATTTCAGTTAGAAGTATACCAGAATTTTTAAAATGCACTATCGATATTTCATGTAAAACTGGTATGAATTATTAAAAATTCCATTGTATCAGTCCATGTTTTATTCTATCATTTTAAGCACTGAAACAGTTCATTGACAGATGAAAATAAAAAGCCGAAAACAATCAGTATAAAAGACTAGATCAATACTCTACTTAGTTACACTACCCTGCCACTTTTTAATGTGGACATGCATGAGTTGTTTACATACTATAAACACAGAAGGGAAATTCTCTATAAAACTTACAACAACCGTTGTAGGCTTTCCAGTTGTCAACATTTTAGTAGTTTACCTTGTTCGCTTGCATGTGGCATTTATATCTGGCATATAATAGAATATACCGGTACTTGCTCAACAAAGGAACATTTCATATACAGAGGACACTACTTACTGGCAAGTTGTTGTATCAAAGACACCAGAAATCACATTCAATGTCAACAGCTCGCAAAGTACTAGTATAGGTCGATATAATGACCTTGATTGCAGTTACTCTGTTTCACTACTCACTCTTCGATTTTTGAACTTTTGAAATTTGAATAGTGTTTTAGGTCACACTCAAAAAATGTTCAGTGATTTGGTGACGGCCAGTTCTTAAATGGTAAAGGAGAGATCCCGGTTACAATTTACCAAACCTTCCACAAGTAAACTGGCAAGTTTTCTCACAAAAATCAGCTTAGATTCCAGCAGGACTCCATGGTTTAAAGCGCGATGTTCTTACCACTCGGTCAAGGAGACCGCCTCACTGTTTGGAACCAACTGTTGAATCGTCTAAACCGATTGTGACGGCAATTTGTCACTAATTCTATAATACTTCATATGACTAAATCAAATTAGTAACATGTGGCTACAAAAATTAAGTATATTGTGTGTGTGTATATATATATATATATATATAGAGAGAGAGAGAGAGAGAGAGAGAGAGAGAGAGAGAGAGAGAGAGAGAGAGAGAGAGAGAGAGAGAGAGAGAGAGATTTCTTATTTCCAAACGTCTGATTAACATTTCATATAATGGTAATGTGTAACAAGGTAGTACTATCAGAACTATCATTATCAGATTTCATCAATGCAAATCAATCATTTTCAACATCAATTATATGAACATTATTGCTAATACTAATAACATATGTTCCAGGGTCATGTTTCACAGATCCACTTACATTATCAGTGCTTGGTATTAAGCTCTAAGGCGACATGAAGTGTCATTTGTACAAGAAACGATAAGTAATAGAAGATTACTTTGTAAGTTAAACTTGATCAACATCAACAAGTTTATATATGATATACCCAGGGTTGCATAAATGTATGGATTTCACTAGAATGTAATTCTCGATATGGCTCACTTGAGTCTGTAGTAAGTTACTCGTGTTTGACTTAAGTCCTACTAAGTTTTTCCTGTTGCAGGTGTTGCCCTGGCTTATGGCAATATACTCGACACATTAACTGGACCAGGGCGGGTTATTGTGCAAAATATTGTTGCCATTGGAAGTGAACATCGTGCATTAACCAACTCCCGATGTGTGAGAAAATGGTAAACCAGTTTCTGGTCCCAGCACCATAAAACTTAGGAATTTACTAAAGACTATAAGAATATTCTCAAAATGGCCTGTTCAGTCATCAGATTTGAGGCCAAAGTTGTACAAAAATTTAGACTTATTAGTAATTTTTAAGTTTTATGTTGCCAGGCTCAGGAGTGAGAAATAACAACTTGTTAATATGTTAACAACTTGGCAATAAACGTGACGTTTTCTAACCCGACTCCGAGTGTATGCAATGCCATGACTGTTGAAAATAGACTTGACCTTTTCTAAAAATAGTCCTTAGTTTTTGCATCGCTCTGTCTGTTGGCAATATGTTTGTGCGTTCAGTTCCTTGTTTACAAGTGCAATTCGCGACTGCTGATAATACATGCGACATATGTTAATCCAGTCTTTAGCATTTTATCATGGTTTTGGCACGTGGAAATATATGTGACGTTTTAACCAGCCCCTAATGCGTGTCATATCTGACTACTGACAACAGTTATTATTTTTGTCGGAAACTAAAATATCAACTGACATTAACTCCCACTTCGTCTGACAAAATAATTGATAAATTGCCTCTGAAATTTATTGGTTAATGAAATCTATTTACTATATAACATTTCCGGTGCAATATTGCTGTTCAATAAAAACGATATAGGATACTTACAATTAACATGCAAATAAGTCTGTGACACCGTGGAAATAAGGTCATATTCCTATGCATTACTATACTACTACAGAATGACCGACCTCAATATCGGAGACCATGTTGTTTTAAACTAATGATTATTTAATCATTAAATAATAAACTAATGATTTTATATTCCTAAAACAGCTTATGGAATACTTTTCTGGGCGCAATTAGTTCCCAAATCAATGTATGTAATGCGTTCTTTTCCAGTCCTCGCCTTATAGACCTACACGCGAAGTACTCTCCAGAGAAGTTTTTAGATATGTTCCTATACGTTATATAATGAATAGAATCCATGACTGATGTTCATGTAATATTGAATTTACTAAACATTGATTCCATATAAAATTCGTCACAGGCTCGTTGCATATGAAATTAATATACTCATTTATTAAATTAAATATCAAATGCAAACAGTCTCTCTCTCTCTCGTTCGAATCCCGCTAGGGTCATTTCGAATTAAGTGAGAAAGTTTGCCAGTTTTCTTGCGGAAGGTCGGTGGTCTTTACCCGGGTAACCGGGGTTTCTCCTCCACCAATAAAAACTGGACGCCATCATATGACTGAAAGATTGTTGAGTATGGCGTAAAACAAAAAATCAAATCAAATCTCTCTCTCTCTCTCTCTCTCTCTATATATATATATATATATATATATATATATATATATATATACATACATACATAGCCATATATAATTTAATCAGCACATTTATACTTTAATGCATGCGTTAATCATGTTCTCTGAACTTTATGCGTCAATCATTAACCTTTTTACATATATAGGTAACATGATTTCTATATTTGAAATTATCTTGAGAAACACTTTGCGAGACAATTCTACAAAAAGACTTATAAATTCCTACATTCCATACGAGTACCGTATTATGGGACTCTACACAGTAAACATGGTACTTTACCCAATTATGATCTGATATGTAGAAATTGGTGATTGCAAACGAAATTCCATTACCATTTCCCGAGTGTTTTCATATGTTCAAAATACTTCCTTATTCCTAATCATCCATTGGATAACCGTCATAATTTGCTAAATCAACAAATTATTGAAAAGAATCCTTTCATATACTGTAGTAAAGCATTTTTAACATTTGCTTGCGAGGAACATTGTGATACTGTCGGATATAAGAGCTACGCTTTAGATCCGATTCTGCTACTCCAAAATAAACACCACGTAGTCCATTTACAATAGGACGAAACCTTTTAAAATGGGTATCATAATGCTCTTCGAAGCACATTGACTCCATATTTTGACATTTACTTGTTACAGACACGGGCAGTTGACAACTATTTGATGAACGTGATATTTTCGACTTTCCAATCTTGATGCCCCTTTTTCGTCTGCATATAGGTATTTAAATATGTACTTATAAGCAAGATCATGTTCTAAATAGGATCATTTCAGTCACAAGAGGCAAACTACCTATTAAAATGTTGTCAAAATATGAAGAATAGTGCTTAATGTAAGAATTTCTCGACTTTCACGACCGGTTTAAGTTTAAAATTACTATTACTAACTAAAATGAGTTTTATGCCACACTCAACAATTTTTCAATCATTTGTGACGATTTTTAATGATGGAGGAGATAACCTGACACCGGTTACAATGTACCCGGGAAGAAACCACCGGCCTTCCGCAAAAAAAAAAAAGCATCTTAGGATCCAGCGGTGCATAACCTGACCTGATCAGAAGTGAGAGACTTCATGCTTAAAAGCGCAATGCTCAAACTACTGGGACCACAGAAGTGTCACCAGGAGTTATTTGTTAAATGTTTTGATCTGAATTTGACTATGAGCAAACCACGGATGTAACCGACCGACAGGAGATGTCCGGGGAACCTGATCCCACTTCTGGATTTTCTGGATGCCCATGCCCAATGTTCACCATAATTATGTAGCGTCTTCTTAACCTCTCGACGTTTAAATTAATACTTTGGTAACCGATTTTTATATTGATATAAAATACATTGTATCTAGTTTAGAGTACTGATTTTTAAAGTCCACAATTGTAGGTGAATGACGGAGATACGAGGGTTGATTGATTCCTTGTATTAAAGGAGTTAAGTAGGGTTGCCCATTTCCAGATCTGCTGTTATCTGTCTATCTAAGGCTGTGTTACAACCAAAGAACGGTGTCATTTTAACTTTGGCGAGAAGGAAACATTGTAAGTTAACAGGACAAGTGACTTTAGAAAAATATGAATTGCCGATAGACCGGGTCTAGCACCTAAGGTTATTCATGCTGACATGGTAGTAGCACTAGTAGAATGTGCCCCTTCATATGCTACCGTAAAGAATATAAGCGTGGCAGACATAGCCTTCAGGATGACTCCTGTCATGGAAGGCCCGTCACTGTGGAAACTCCTGAAAAGGTCACCAAGTCCATGATATTGTTATGGGTAACAGACGAGTCACAGAGAGATATAAAGCCAGTACTGTCGGAGTTTCTCAGGAAAAATCTTGAGATGAGAAAGCTCTCAGTACGTTGGGTACCAAGACAGCTGACAATTGATCAGAAGTGCACATAACAGAATATGTCCTGTACTTATCTGAAACTTTCAGAAGCAGATCCTGTTAAATTTCTCAAGAGATTTGCGACTATGGATGAAACATGGGTCCATCATTTCACCCCAGAAGCCAAACATTAATCTAAATAATGGAAAAATCTTGGTTCACCGCCGCCAGAATGTATCATCAGCTGGGAAGGTTATGGCCTCGATTTTTGGGAGGATACTGATGGTATTCTTATGTTAGATCATCTCCAAAAGGGACAAACAACCAGTTGAACATATTATGTATCACATCTTAGCAGTTAAGAGAAATAAATCCAGATCAGTAAAAATGTCTTGTTTCACCAGAACAATGCCCCTGCTCATCAATCTGTCATTGCTATGACTGCCATCAATGCTTTTGGCTTTCAATTGATTCAACATTCCCTTACTCACTTAATCTCAACTGATCTGATCATCAGATTTCCATCTATTCCCAAAATTGAAAATGTCAGTTTTGGTACCCATTCCCAGATGATGACGTCATACATGCAGTGGAGGACTCCTTGGACAGTCAAGAAAGGGACTATTTTAACAGTGGACCTTTTAAACATCGCTGGCAAAAGTGTATAGACACTGAAGGAGATGATGTTGAAAAATAGTGCAAAACATTTCCCAAAAGACAAATCTTACATATGAGGCTCAACATTTATCAATCAACCCTCATAGTCATTATATATTGCTATACTACATGTTAATACTTAGCACTGAAATATCAAACATAAAGTTCAGAAGGTTCAAATCAATAAAGAAAAAATACGATATGTACATGTACTTTTGCAAGAACTTGAACACAATACATGCTACAAAATATCACTCAATTAGTATACCAACATACTCAAAACGCCTTATGGCACTCTTCTGCCAAATTATCTCAATCATGTAACCAATATTTTCTGCTTACTTAGGAGTCTCATCATTGTAAAACTACTTTCCTACCTATAGTCTCATGAATGCAAATCTCTCGTAGTTTATAAGGCATAGGTGTTGTCCAATTTATCCAATCACAGTAGTTGTGATCTGCAGCGAAGTTATCATATAGTCTGTTGATCCAGTACAATTCTGAAATTGTTTAAAAGCCTAAATCTGATTGGTTGAAGAATGCGAGCACCCTTTATTGGCATTGACTGAGGCTTCATGCTGTTGAAATTATACCCTATGAACTTGAACCTTTGTCACAATGATCCTTAAAGAATTTCTCAGAACTTTCTCAAATATCTTTTTATACAAAGATCAATCAGCTTATATTGACTTAGAAATCATGTGTATCACATATGAAAAGAATATGACAATTGGTTAATTAAAAGACTTTTAAAGATGTGCCACGTTTTGGCCCTTTTTGGTGCTACAGAGGGTTTTTCAACATGACCACATGAACTGACTTTCATTTTTCTACATACCTGCGGAATAAACCACTTTCTTTTTTTAATTATTTTGTCAATTTCAATCTATATTTCCTATATTCCTGATGGGATACCTTAATGTCACACTTGCAAAGCTACAGAATGAACCGTCTATTCCTTTCGTTGATTTGAAAACGATCCCAAGAGTTTTGTTTTCTTTGTGGTGTAATCTGCATCAAGTTTTTGTTATCACCACTTTAAATGTAGTTCTCACTTGATTTTGAATATTCTATTTCATGACTGAATACCATTTTCCTCATTTACGGATGTACTTGTGGCATACACCGAAAGAAATGAAGAAATGGGTGAGAAGGCTTTTTTGGAAATTGTGAATAAAAACATAAAAGCAGAACAAAATCAAACAAATGTGGAATTTAGAAAAATGATGCATTAATTGAAAAAAATTTGTGTAAAGCAGAAAAGCTGATAGAACACGAGTGCCACCAGTCCTAACTGTATCACAGTCCAAACTTTAAATATTGCAATGTCCTACATTTTGACCCCACCCCACCCCCAGGGGCATGTAATGTAAGTGAAGTGTGTGTCTAAGTTTGGTTACTGTATCACAATCCAAACTTGAAATATTGCACTTTAAGTAAGCAGGACAGAATTATGGACAGACAGACAATTAGACAGATGGATGATCCAAACACTAGATGCCACTCAGCAGACCTTTCTGGCCAGAGGCATAAAAACAGTAAGAATCTGCATTGAAATGTCTGCAGAAGGACATACTCTTTACACCTTTAATCTCCAATTTCAGAGTCAAACACTGTTCAACCAATTCAAAGCTAGCAATTGCAAGCTAGTGACAAATGATAGACAATTTCTTCAATATTGCAATCATATTTATTAAAACAACTTAAATCATAAAAGCATTGTCAATAAATTTCATTATTTTGTTGTGGTTTGTGGTACACCACTAAAGAGAGTCCCTACCCATAAACCGTCAACTATTCAAGTCATTCTGGGGTTAGCACAGACCGTATATACATCAAGGTCTGATGTGATTTTCAAATATACTTTTCACCACCATTTTTACAAATCTGTTTTAGTTAAATAGTAAAACAGCAATTAAAACACATTGTTTACATCATGATCAATATCCATAGATGAAACCAAAAAACAACAAACTATTATGACTCAAACACAAAAAGTCTGTTAAGATGAATAATGACTGTAACTTGTACTTAATGATTTTTTGAACCAATATTTGCCAACTCTATATGATGAAAAAAACTTTGTTTTTCAATTTGACAAGATATGAAATGAATATCTCGAGAGATGATTATTATAAAACTACAATACAAGGGAAAAAATGGCTACCCTTAACGGTGTACAAAATGAAGAGGACATGAAAAAAATGTGAAGATGTCAAAGAAATATCCATACAAAATATAATGTTGATGAAATATGATAAATGTAAATGAAAACATCCTACACACAAAGTTATAACAACATTCTTTAGTGTACAAAGGGAAGAAACTCTCTGTAAATCCAGCAGACACAGTCAGAAATTTTATCTCTCAAAGAAATTTTTACTTTTCTTCTTCTCCCACTAAAGAAATAAAATTTTGCTGTAATTTAAAGTGGAATTTGAAATAAAAGCAAAAATTCTAATTCACAGTGCACAACACCGAGACAGAAAATTTTCAATTTTTTTCTTTCACATTTTTTCTACAGCTACTGCTCTCATGAATTACATTTCAAACACAACCGAAATGTCCAAACTACTCCTGGTTTTGGAAACCGTTAACATCATCACCTTCATAGCCTCCATATCCATAAGCCTCGTCATTATCTGGTTCTTGCTTGACTTTCGGCATGCCATCGTCTCCGTATTCCACTGGTATTGTTTGCGCATCTCCACTACCTTCCTCCGCACGCTTGTCATCACGATCTCTGGAGCGCTTCCTTTCCCTACTTCTGCTGCGTCGACTACGTTTCCTGTCACGTGACCTACTTCTTTTCCTTTCTCTGGATCGGCTTCTGCGACTTCTCTTGCGGTCTTTATCATCAGCTGAAAAGGGATTTTACACAGATGAATACCAATTAATACATCACAAATATCTTAAAATATCAAAATCAGGAAATACTCATTCGGAATACTATCCTGTCTGTCTTACAGTAAAATTAAGGTTTGGACAGGCCTGTGACTTTCCTTTTCAAATTTATGTCTTCTCAATCAAATTTTCTAGGTAAAGGTCATGAATATTTGTATTTTTGGACAATGATAGACATCCTCTTCCTTATTTTTCAAATTTCAAATTTTACTCAAAGGTTTGGCCACTTGTCACATATCTGTAAATCTTTTGCATGATATAAAACGATTCTCAAATTATGAAAAAGATCGCCCAAGTACAAGGTTGCATGTTTTAAGCCAAACTCAACAATCTTAGTCACACAGTGACAGTCACTCCTATTACAATGTAACTGGGAAAAGACCACCTGCCTTCCTTAGATAACTGGCAAATTTTTTTTTCAAAAAACCACCTTGGGATGCACCAAGGCTCGAAACGCGATATACTACGGGAGAGAAACTTCATGGTTAAAAGTGTGATGCTGTAACCTTTTGCCATATATAAGATGAAAGCACATGTCAAAATTATTGTGTGCTTCACCTAGTACTGGGTGATGTTTTCACACTGGTGAATCATTTTTATATTTTCTTTCTATTGTATTTGTTTAGGGGGGCCAATAATACAAACAAATATCAAAATAGTTGTTTTGAAATGATCAATACCTTCTTCTCGTCTAGACCTATCTCTGCTTCTACTTCTCCTGCGCTCTCTACTCCTGCTCCTCCTCCTCTCCCTGCTCCGACTGCGACGTCTCCTAGTATCTCTCTCTCCCCCTCTGTCTGCGCGTGGGGATTCTTCTCTTCCAGTGCGATCGCGGTAAGATCCACTACAATACAAGCAGTAACTTATCAAAATAGAATTTTTTTTTTTAAACGTTTCATTTTCTATTTCACATTTGAGGGAAAAGCAAGATTATTTGCTTTATTTAACTGTTCATTGTGATAAGCGTATAATACTGACTGATACTATTTTCACAATGGGTTTTCAGTTAGGGTTTTATCATAAATGACTACTGTATACCAAGATATTTTCACTTTTATGACAGAAAGCATATTCACTGCCTTGAAATTTGCCTTAAATCAACATGGCTGGCATGAAGTCTGTGTCTCGATTATATAGCTTGAAAATATTGCTTTCATATTAAATTCGCCCTTTCATCTGAGGACGAAAATAGCTACAATTAAACAGGAGCAAAAATTTCCAGGTAAACCGTATTTTCACCAAATCTTTTTTGTCATAGGAATGAAAGTGTAACTTAGTGGTCTCTAACTTAATGTTTGAAGGTATTACAGTTCAATGTGTTCTAGATATTTGACCTTTTAAGGTGCTGTAGTTTAGAGTGTTCTAGACATTTGACCTTTTAAGGCAATGTAGTCAAAACTTATGAGTTCTCTAATATTTAGAAAGCTCTGACCATTCAACTATTACAGACACAGTGCTAACAATGCTTTGACCTTTAAGAGCAAGTAATCTAATATCTTGACCTTTAACTGCAGCTCTAACCAACCGACTTCTAAAAGAAAAGTAGTTTACAACGCTCCAACCTTCAACATTTTAATATGACAAAGTTAACAGTGTTATGACCTTCAAAAATTGTCAAACAACTCAAGCTTTATGGGCATTGTGATTTATAGTGCTTCAAGCACTTAACCAGGTGTCTGACACAGTGGTGGGGCTAATATCTGACAACAAGCAATTTGAGAGTACTGATAAAAACATTATAAAGTGAATGGTGAGCAATCATAAAACTTAAACCGGACAGACACAGGTAAACCTACTGGTATCACAAACTGATCATTAGTTGGTTGGTTGTATTGATGTTTAACGTCCCACTCAAGTCATATAGAGACATCACCAATTCCGGTTAAGGGCATCAAATTTTGGCCTATGCTCGGCACTTATGGCCATTGAGCAGTGTGGTTCTTTAACATGCCAACACTTACACTTTTTACTGTCAGAAGGACAGGAATCTGACCTGCCACCAAATGGACTCGAACTCACGACCTCGTGATCAAGAGTCGAGCACGCTACTGACGGAGCCAAGCCGGCTCCTGATAATCAGAATGTACATTCTTCAATTTCCTATTGCCATACCTGAATTCATCACGACCAGAAAATCGTGTATTCTCATCTGGACCACCTTTCCTTGTACCTCCTAATCCACCTCCTGTCAAAACGAAAAAGGAAAATCAATGTAACGTTTACTAATGATATAAATCAAAAATATAATTACAATGTACATGTACATGTGAAGTTCCTAGAGAAATTGTCAAGTACTACTGTAACCTTTTAATATGAACTAAGGCAATGCCTTGAAAGGGAGCGCAGCTTCTCATCTTACATTTTGGGGTTATTCATTCTCCGTCCAAAAAGAAAAAAAGAAGGCAAAATACAAAACAATTTCAAACTTTCGACATTGTGCGGGAATCATAACTGCAAATAATTTACACGCATAGCAATCATATATACATCAATGCATTATGTAATGCAATGTTGCACATCTTCTTTTATTATTTCGTTTGCATTTTCTGTTTCCTATTTGTTTGTTTTATGCGAAAAAGGTTTCAGAAGCCATATGAATGATTGTTTTTGCGTCTAAAAGAGACTGACAATTCTAAAAGTAGGAACATGTACCAAAACTATCAAATCCAAAAATAACTTGGAAATTCACAGTCTAATGTGAAACAGCCTCTATATATCTCAAAATACAAGAAAGACGTAATATTTCTTAACACATGAACTGCGAAGAGTAATATTAGAGAATGTGCAGCCCATACGATTAATATTGTATATGAAACAGGAAGTCACTGAAGAAAATACATACGACGATACAACATTTACAACACTTTACAACATTTACAACATTTTAGCTTCACGACTGATAACATAAAGATTTAACCTGTTTCGACTCATCATACTGTACTAATTTTGTAGTTTTTTGCTAATTTCACCTAGCTTTGTTTACTTTGCTTGTGTTTTTGTTCACATTTGTCTATTTCTTTGTTAGTCTAGTTTAATGGTTATCCATTTGTTTGATTTCAATAAACATTTTTATACGTTCCTCATAACATCTCATTCATATTCTGATAGCGTGTGTGGGTATGCGTTTGCATGTGAGTGTGTATGTGTGTCTTATTTATGTTAATCTAATCATTTTTTTCTGTTCATAAGGAAATGACAAGTTGTCACAAAAATTTGACTACATTTTCGTCTGTGTCATTAGTCATTTTCGTGCTTTATATATACACGTATGTACATACACACAGAGAGTGGAATGGAATATTGTTATGTCGAAATCGTATGAGTGGAAATTTTAGTTTTATCAAAGTTGAATGGTTGACCCAATTTTTATTGTTAGATATGGCAATTAAAATTTCAAATATTTAAGATATCTCGATGTAATATGGGTAGTCCCATATATTTGACATAACAAGGTTCCACTGTGTGTGTGTATGTATATATATATATATGCTTTTTTTCTCTCTCCAAATTACGCATTAACAACCAGTTTTCATGGGATGAAGTGAAGTTTCAGAGATGCAGCAAGAATAGACACAACAGAAAAAAGAGAAACTCTACGAAATAAATTTGTACCAAGGAAATTCCTTATTCTGAAACATGACCAAAAACAATTTGTTTGTTTAATCTTTGCAGAATACCTCAACTGAGAATCAAACACAATGCCATCATGATTTACATTCTCTTATAAATGAAGAAAAGTTAAAAATGATCCAATTATCTACAACCTAAAGCAAAGTGATAATCCTAGTTTTAGCACATCAAGTATTTTATGGAAGATAATTTCCCAGAACATTTGATAAAGAGAGAATTTCCAAGAACATTAAATTAAAAGAAAGATAACTTCCATTTACTAATGTATTCCATGTGCCTGCCTCTCTGTCTGCTGTCTGTCTGTCTGTCTCTCTCTCTCATTAATGTGATGTCTCAACAAGAAGCTTATACAAAGCTAACATTTGAATTTTGAATGGTGTTTTAGGCCACACTCAACAATTTTTCATTTACATGGTGGTAGCTAGTTTTTAATGATGGAGGAGAGAACCTGCTTACAATATACCCGAGAAGACACCACAGCATTTGGCAAGTAAACTGGCAAACTTTCTCACAAAATCAGGTTAGGTTCCAGCGGTTTTTAGTAGATGCTAATATTTCAGAACACTGAAATTTGTTCAAGCAATCTGAGAGTACTACACAGTCCAGATCTGCAATGCTGACAGACTCCAAAAGCTTCACTAGTTACAAGATAAGAAACATACAGGATATAATACAGGACCTGACATTAAATACAAGATTTATACAACTGGCAACAAATAACTGTCAAATTAAATGGTCACAAACAGCAATTGTCCTGACCATATTTTTGTTTAATTGAGTGGTGTTTAAAGCCACACTCAATCATTTATCACTCATATGGTGGTGGCCAGTTTTTATTGCTGAAGGAGAGAACCTGGTTACAATGTACCTGAAAAGACCATAGGTCTTCCGCAAGTACACTGCCAAACTTTCTCAAAAAATCAGCTTAGGTTCCAGCAGGGCACGAACCTGTACTGAACAAGCAGTAAAAATAATTTCTTCGGAACATAATAGTGTTCACATGACACATTATCTACGGTATGTAAATCTTATCATAACACTTCTTGTATGACTGCTGAAGTTGCATTGCACCATGAAATCTCTCACCTCTAATCAGCATAGGTTCAAGTCTGACTGGAACCTAACCTGATTTTGTGAGAAAGTTTGCCAGTTTTCTTGCAGAAGGCTGATGGTCTCTTCCCGGGTACACTATAACTGGGTTTTCTCCATGACCAATAAAAACTGGTTGCCATCATATAATTGACAAAGATGTGTCTGTAAAACACAAATGCACCCAGTTTTTTGTAATGTCCTACATTTTTAACCCTTCCCACCCCCAGGGGCATGTGATGTCGGTGAAGTGTGACCAACCCTTAGATGAACTTACAGTCTAAGTTTGGTTACTGTATCACAATCCAAACTTGAAATATTGCACTTTTTATGTACATGTAAGTGGGATGGAATTACGCACAGACAGATACACAAACAGACACGCAAACAGACAGACTGACAAACAGGCAAACTGGCGGGCCTTTCAGCTCCGGGGGGGGGGGTTTATAAAAATAGCTGATTGTGGCGTAAAAACCAATAGAACAAATTAAACTACTGAAGCACAACATGAATGATTGATGGAAGGTCGGGCAATTTTGTTCATCTGAATTTCCTTTTTGTTTGAATTCAATTAAACTTCTCTCATATGTTATTGCCTACAAAACCACCTGACTGATAATGCTACTTCTGATACTGTGATAAATGTAAATGTAATAGACTCAGTGATGGATAGGTGCCAATCAAACAGGGGTCAAATAAGTACCAAGCTCAAACAAAATGTGCTGGTTAAACACCAATGCCCTCAATTGCCAAATTCTAGCTGGAACACCGAGTCAAAATGCACAGAACTGGTATCATAGTGACCATGAAATAGATAACAATGCATTCTGTATCTGTTCATATACAGTGGAACCTATACCTATACCTATACCTTACTGACTTAGTCAAAGTCGTCTGATTACAGATTAGTGAGGTGGTCTCCTAAGTGGGGTGGTCTGATATGTGAGGTGGTCTCCTAAGTGAGGTGATTCCATTGTATTTTATGCCTTTAATTGAAATGAATACAACAGTGCTTCAGATAATTCTTGTTGCCAATGACTACAGTACTAATCAAATTTAAAATGAATCAGCAACAAGAATCAGCCAATGAGAAACATGTCTCTGAAATTTATAATGAATCGGTAATAGCAGAATTACTAATCAATTTGTCTTTGATAACAAAATGTTTGTTTTTACCATTACTTGTTTTTCTCTTCTTCCAACCACAGAAAAGCTTTTGTCACATTAGGCCAGCACCATATAACCCAAGTCTAAGAATCTGTCTCACTTTTTTATTATTTTGAAATTTGATTGATTGTGAATCCAAAATTGAGAAAAATTCTCTGACTTGAGTAATTTTAAAATTACTTGACACCTGGCCTGAAATATTGTTACTTTTTTGCAAAATATAAAACTCTTTCTTGTTTTGAAAATTGTTTTAAGGATAAATAGACAGCCAGATAAACAGACCAAAAATCAAAGTGCCCCCCCCCCCTTTCAGATTTCGATGTAATCAAAGAAGTTAAATATATTCATGTCGTGAATCCATAACAAGATCGTGCATGTAGCCAGTAATACGTAAATTATTCTGTTGTCTATTTTATCAGCACTAAATTAAAGCCAGGTGCTGATAAACTACCGAAATGATTGACTAATTATCAATCTCAAAAAACACCAAACTTCTCGCAGACCACACAATTTTAGGATATTTTTAGAAAATTTTGCAATCACAAATCTTGAAATAATCTGTTGCAAACTCGTCAAATGGCAAACATCGCTGTGTCTTTTGGTGTATTCTACTCCTAAACAAGAGCTTGGCTCATACTACAACAAAAACCATATGTAAACATGCTACAAGTACATGTTCTAAGTCAGACATGCCGATAAAATGTCACAACCAATCAACAAATTTGCCGTAGTCTGGAGAAGAAAGATGAAAAAAAAAAATAAGTATATGTGTGATCAGGGAGAAACTACAGTGTGTTGCTGTCTACTTCCAGACACATGTAAACATATCAGAATGAAGTTACGAGATTTGGATAATAATGTTAAACCTTCTGTCACCATTTCCTTGTAAATATTTGCTCCCAGAGCCAGGGTGAAGGTACTGATATGTAACTTCTAACAACTTGGTACAGTAAAAGTGTCAGTAATCTAACCAAAAGCCAAACAAATGTCATCACTAGGTGCCAAATCTAAATAAATCCAAAATGATGCTGCAGTTTACTGCCAGTCAGTTTTTGTATGTATTGTTGAAGTATAAAATGATTCTTAATTTTATAATCTGTCAATATGTAAGTCAGTCTGTTTAAAGTATACTAGAAAACAATAGCAAATGTAGGTCAGTTTAAAGTATGCAAAAAACAATAGCAAATGTGGATCAGTGAGAAACAATAGCAAATGTGGGCCACTGTTTAAAGTATGCTAGAAACAATAGCAAATATAGGTCACTGTTTAAAGTATGCTAGAAACAATAGCAAATAAAGGTCAGTTTAACAATAGCAAATGTGGGCCACTGTTTAAAGTATGCTAGAAAAATATCAATTTTAGGTCACTGTTTAAAGTATGCTAGAAACAATAGCAAATATAGGTCACTGTTTAAAGTATGCTAGAAACAATAGCAAATATAGGTCACTGTTTAAAGTATGCTAGAAAAAATAGCAAATATGGGCCACTGTTTAAAGTCAAATGTAGGTCACTGTTTAAAGTATGCTAGAAACAATAGCAAATATAGGTCACTGTTTAAAGTATGCTAGAAAAAATAGCAAATGTAGGTCACTGTTTAAAGTATGCTAGAAACAATAGTATGCTAAAGTATGCTAACAATAGCAAATGTGAAACAATAGCAAATATAGGTCACTGTTTAAACTATGCTAGAAACAATAGCAAATGTAGGTATGCTAGAAACAATAGCAAATATGGGCCACTGTTCATATGTAGGCAAATATAGGTCACTGTTGTAGCAAATTAAAGAAACAATAGCAAATATGGGCCACTGTTCAAAGTATGCTAGAAACAATATCAATTGTAGGTCACTGTTTAAACTATGCTAGCAAATGTGGGCCACTGTTTAAAGTATGCTAGAAACAATAGCAAATGTAGGTCACTGTTAAACATATGCTGGAAACATTAGCAAATGTAGGTCACAGTTTAACGTAAGCTGGAAACAACAGAAAATGTATGTCACTGTTTAAAGTATGCCAGAAACAATAGCAAATGTAGGTCAGTGTTTCTGTTTGAAGTACACTAGAAAACAATAGTAAATTTCATAAATATATAGGTAGGTCAATGTGTGTCTGACATAGGCACTTTGCATTAGCTGATAGCATTTACTGCATTACTTTGTTAGGCATGTTTATATTTCAAGCTGAGAACTTATTTAAAATAATGATATAGCTTGAATACTTAACACACAGGTTTCTTAAGTTTGATCAGTGTAAACAAACAAAACAAGTCTTGTTTGTTTTCTATTTGGATTTTTTTATAGCAAAGACACCACTTAGTAAACTTTAAAAAAAACCCTCTGGTGATGTGTTTAAGATCTTACTAGAGCAATTTAAAAATATTTTTCAAACATACATAATCAAATAGTAATTTATTACACATCTAGTAAAATATACTGGCATTTCAGAGAGAAGCAGAGTAAGAAGCACACTTTTCTTCTAACTTTACATCCAAATTTTTAGATAAACCCCACAGGAGAGGGGCAGTTAGTCAATATAACCAGCAATATATCACTTGCTGGTTTGTAAGATCAGATGTACAAGTTTCACGCACAATTGTAATTCTAGACATTAATGGCAAATGTTCAAGCTGTTAATCAAAATTTTGTCGATTTAGAAATAGTGTATATCCCTCATCCCCCACACTTCATATCTGCAGCCATAACATTCATTTGACTTAATTGCTAGCCATTTTCACATGTTTCCATTAACAAAGTTCCAAATTTGACTCTAAACTTGAGGCTCGTCTTCTGATCACATTTACTCATGGGTACAAATCCGCAACAAAATGCCCTGACAGAATATGTGCTAAAAATGTCTTCGATTAAGTAAAGAAAACACTTCGTGCCAACTGATGTTATCAAAAGCAATGAAATATTTCTGTGGATTACTTGAAAAATCTTGGATTTATGAAAATATTGCAGGAGGCAACCAAGTTAAGTTTTCTTTAACAACTTTCCAATAACTCAAAAACATCATTACGTAAAAGCTAAAAAATCACCTTCCATTTTACAGAATGTGTGTGTGAAATTGATAAAAGCCAACTTTCTGTGTCAGTCTTAAAATTCACATGGTGTTTGGATTGGCATGTTTATACTTACATCTTAGATCTGCTTTCACAAAGTTGTCATTTTATTGGGAATTTATTTGTACAACACTGACGGGGAAACTTCCAAAAAATTTATCTAAAAAATACCTTCAAAATACAGAGCAAGTGGCAGGAAACCGATTCTCTGTTTTTTTCCTTTAGTTTGCAGAGTTGTGGTTTAACAACATATGAACAATGTTTACATACATGAGAATGGATTCTATCCAGGAGATAAGACTGTTGTTACGAAGTTTCTCAAACAGGGATTTAAACGGTATTCTGCTGTCAAACGCTCATGTGACAAATAAGGTAAAAATCGAAATTTCTCTTAATAAATGTTTGTCAGCATCCTGAAAGCGACAATTAAAAAACGACAAAAAATAAAAAATCAACGCAAGTAAATACATCATATTTCATTAATCATATCTGATGCAGAATACTTCATCCAATGAACTCAGATTAAAAGGATTAACCAATGAGACATAGAACAAAGCAAAGAATATCAGACTTTCTGAAATGTTCTCAAATTTGTCAGACTTATATGTATTTCTCTTTACAAATCTAGTGCCACATTTGTTACAGACTCAACCAAATTTTTCATTTTTGTCACATGTGCGCTGACCCCAATTTACCAAGAACTATGGGATGTGAATTTCAGCATGAGTATCAACCTTCAGAATGAGAACTGGTGAATTTGTGAATGAATGGACTGTCCACGACAAAGAATTAAAAACAAATTCTTTACTGGAATATGAACTGTGTTTTGCAATTAGCCAGTCTGTAGGCATGTTTATGTTCTCAAAGAGGGTAAGTAATTGTGTGATGTGTCACTTTCTTGTGTTACTTTGTCGATCCATTATGCCTACCTAAACCCTGTACCAGATATAAACTCACTCACCTATGAACCTTTCCCACCTCCTGGACCATAATAGGCTGATCTAATACAATAGAAAAGACCATACTGTTAAGATACTTTGGGGTGCTAAAGTTAAGACCCATCTGGACTAGCCTGGATGTCATTTATCTAGGGTAGAGACCATTATGTTTCAAGACCCATCTGGACTAGCCTGGATGTCATTTATCTAGGGTAGAGACCATTATGTTTCAAGACCCATCTGGACTAGCCTGGATGTCATTTATCTAGGGTAGAGACCATTATGTTTCAAGACCCATCTGGACTAGCCTGGATGTCATTTATCTAGAGTAGAGACCATTATGTTTCAAGACCCATCTGGACTAGCCTGGATGTCATTTATCTAGGGTAGAGACCATTATGTTTCAAGACCCATCTGGACTAGCCTAGATGTCATTTATCTAGAGTAGAGACCATTATGTTTCAAGACCCATCTGGACTAGCCTGGATGTCATTTATCTAGAGTAGAGACCATTATGTTTCAAGACCCATCTGGACTAGCCTGGATGTCATTTATCTAGGGTAGAGACCATTAGGTTTCAAGACCCATCTGGACTAGCCTGGATGTCATTTATCTAGGGTAGAGACCATTATGTTTCAAGACCCATCTGGACTAGCCTGGGTGTCATTTATCTAGGGTAGAGACCATTATGTTTCAAGACCCATCTGGACTAGCCTAGATGTCATTTATCTAGGGTAGAGACCATTATGTTTCAAGACCCATCTGGACTAGCCTAGATGTCATTTATCTAGAGTAGAGACCATTATGTTTCAAGACCCATCTGGACTAGCCTGGATGTCATTTATCTAGGGTAGAGACCATTATGTTTCAAGACCCATCTGGACTAGCCTGGATGTCATTTATCTAGGGTAGAGACCATTATGTTTCAAGACCCATCTGGACTAGCCTGGATGTCATTTATCTAGGGTAGAGACCATTATGTTTCAAGACCCATCTGGACTAGCCTGGATGTCATTTATCTAGGGTAGAGACCATTATGTTTCCAGAATCGCCAGATTAAATATACTGTTGCAAATGTGTTCCTGAATTATTAAAGAAATAATTATCTTTTTACTGTGGAATCAAACAAACGTTGATGTTCAGGTATGCCAATATAGACCTTCTGGAAAGAACACTTTATATATAAGTATTTCCATACCTGGCCAGACTTAAATGTACTTCATAAACAGGTGCATACCCGAATAGCTATATCTGACAGGTGCCCTTCTATATTGGCATGCCTTGAAGTACATCTTTATACTTCAGCTTAATAAAAAAAAAATTACATTTCTCCAATAATTGTTTGGTCAGAAACATATTATAAATACTTATTTCCGTACAATACAAATCACTTTATATACACTCATAAGCATGCCAATCTGAGATATATGTGCTACTGTTATTGTGTACATAATTGATATTTTTGACAACCAAATGACATCGCTACCCAGCCCACCAACTGTCACATATTATGAAATATGACAAGTACAAAAACATCAACAAAAATATTGACACGGGTATAGGATTTTCTTTACAAAAATGCATCTGTTGATGGTTGTAAACATACACAGGCAATGCCAATTATTGAATACACTGTTTGTGCATTACTGTTGATGATTTACGGGGTACAGTAAAGGAAAATCTTTGAAAGCTGGACTAAGGAGCTAGCTGCTAGGAGTATGGTATTTTAATGTTTCAACCTGGCAATCAGAGTTATTCACTGACACTGAATGTCATCAGGTGTAGATGAAGGGCTACAAATTTGGACTTACGCTATGTATTCTGTCCTTTCGTATTTATTTTCAATGTTTTACAGTAACAAGTGTAACCTCCAACTGTTACCTTTTGTTTAATTGTCAAATAGGCTAATTAATGAGGTATGAATAGTACTGGTTAACATATAAATTACTACTGCCGTTGACTGGTTAACATATAAATTACTACTGCTGTTGACTGGTTAACATATAAATTACTAAGGCTGTTGACTGGTTGACATATAAATTACTACTGAAGTTGACATATAAATTACTACTGCCATTGACTGGTTGACATATAATTACCACTGCCGTTGACTGGTTAACATATAAATTACTACTGGCGTTGACATATGAATTACTACTGGCGTTGACTGGTTGACATATAAATTACTACTGCCGTTGACTGGTTGACATATAAATTACTACTACTGCAGTGCTATGTACTACGTTACCTAAGGTATCATAACTGTTTTAATTGCACTTACTGGGCAGGTATAATTACTACTGCTGTATACCTGCATAGGTATGGCAAGCAGTGCTATATAATAACTAATTTTTAAAATTACCACTGCTTCAGGTGTACTGTCTGGGCAGGTATAATTACTACTGCTGTATACATGTACCTGCACACGTATGACCAGCACTGCTATGTAATACCCAAGATAAAACTCAATTCTTGCTGCTAAAAACTGGTTGAGATGTGATCATTACCTATCATTAACCATTCCAACACTACTGACCACAGAAGACCAGTCAAAGACAATAGAAAAGGGCATACCATTTAGAACTTAGGGATGAAAGGTTTAAGTCTCATGTAAGAACTAACTGGCCTAGATTCTATCATACATGTTTCATCTACAAAACAGCAGCAACATTAATCAAACTCACAAACTGACTTTATAGTAAATGTAGAAATATTTGATAATGTACATTGAAATCACCAGGAATGAAATATATACAGTGGAACCTCGCCTAAAGACCACCTCATTTAGGAGACCACCTCGCATTTCAGACCACAAGTTTTCAGTCTCTTGATAAATATCTAAGAAGTATAGAACCTCACTTAAAAGACCACCTCACTAATCAGACCACTTTTAGTCAGTCAGATAGGTGGTCTTAATAATGAGGATCCACTGTATATTGTTAATGAGACTCCAAAATGAAAAAGCAATAATAAACCAATATTCAACGAAAGTGCTATTTGATTCTGTCTTTGAACTAGGACACACCCAAGATCAAGGTAGGGAGGTTATATTCTCCGATTATGAGAGTGACTCGTCTTACAAGTTATTATTAGCATTACCCAGTAGTTTCAATATCTTCTATGTCGAAATGAAATGAATTTTTGCCAGGGTTTACAAGTATCTCTATAAAAATCTCAAAATAAGCTTTTAATCACCATTAAAACTTTATGAACAGATTCAATGTCTCCGAGCTACAAAAAAATGTACATCTGTAACATTTCATTAACATGTGTCCAAGGTTTCTCTACACTACAGAGTTTTTGAAATTCATCGGTCTTACCAGAAAAACTGTTATTTATCACAAAAGTCCGGTGAAATCTATCTGATAACTGGTCCAAATGACCAGGAATTTTCCATATCATGTCAAATTTTCTTTGACCAGTGAAATTCCTGTCCTGTATTCACTCGTCCGGTTGACCAGTAATTTCTTTTTTATTTCAAAATATACACATATAGTACATTCTGAATTCCAATCCAGCTGTATTTAAAATGTATTGTGATTTGTATCCTTTGTTTTATCTAATTAAGTTCTGTAATAGATTTAACAATCTGGTATATATATACTTACATGTGACCTCAATTACAGTATGTAGACAGTTGTAAATTCAAAACAACCTTTGGGTTTTTGTTCTTGTAGAATGCCAGTGTTCTTACTCTGTATTTTTGTGGTAGTGAATGTGTGTGTATGCACACATGTGTGTATTTGTGCTGTGTGTGCACGTATGCATGATGTTTTTGTGTTTTGGCATAAACTACTGTTTTAATATTCAATTTTTTTAAATCTGTATTTATTAGTTATATATCAAGAGACTGAAAACTTGTGGTCTGAAATGTGAGGTGCGCTCCTAATTGAGGTGATCTTACACACTTGTAATTCTAAAAGAGAAATCACCCATTCCACTGTATCATTTCTCCATGTCTTTATCAGTCAGACGGGTGGCTTCTCCTTTAGAATTACAAGTGTCAAGAGCCATGTTTTTCTAAGTGCAGTTAAGCCATGTCATAAGACAATCCCATGCTAATGTTCTGGTATCATAGTGTAATATGTAAACACAATTTTGCCATCTGTTGTATGACAGATGTTAGTGTGATAGATTTATTTCATATTTGAATGTTTGGAAACTCCATTATTTGGTAACAAACACAATGTTTACACAACTGTTACAATAACATTCGCAGATATCTTGCTAAAATGCAAACCAGGAGCGTCTCGAAGAATTTGCACTAAAATATGTACGTAAGTGCATGGAAAGTTATCATCAGCTGTTGATTTGAATGCATTAAGATATCTGGAATTTATTGTGCAGTTGTATAATTTATTGTTACTTCTAGTTCAAAAGTTCCCATACCAAAGTGCTTGGCTAGACAAGATAGTTTGATGTAAATTCCTGATGACTGAATAGTGTTTTACATCACGTTCGACAATCTTATTGTTATATGGTGGAAACCAGTCTTAAATGGTGGAGGGGATAACTTGTTAACAATGTATCTGGGAAGAGACTGCTGGCCTTCCCCATGTTAACTGGCCAACTTTCTCACAAAATCAGCTAAGGTTCATGTAGGGCTGACATCTTCACCAACTACAAGTTAGAGATTCCATGGTTTAAAGTGTGATCCTCTGAACATTTGGCCATGGAGGCCCCTTAAATTTATGTCCTATGGTCAGGGAATGATATGAGTTACTAATGGACCAAAAGGTTTGAAAAAAGGAAAATGAAAAAATCATCTCAAAACAGTTACAGGTATGCTGCCTAGTTGTGACAAACAGTGACGTATTGATGTCAGAAACGGTCCCAAATTATAAATACATTATATAGGACACCTGGTAATAATCTGATTTACTGATGAAAAATATAGTCATATCAATAATTAACAGTCAACCCAAAGGAACCAAAAATAAATTCATGTTTGTTATCTGACCAAATGCAACCTACCAAATATGGAAAAGTCTTCCCCAACAGTTTGATAGCAGTTAAGAATGTTCAAAGATTTACCTATGAACAAACCTGCATATTGATGAATGGAAACCAATCACAATAGGCGACAATAGCTCATCTGACCTTCTCTTCAGGTCTAGTGAGCTTGTTTGTTTGTTTGTTTATTGCTGTTTAACGTCCCACTCAAGAATATTTCACTCATATGAAGACGTCACCAAATGCCGGTGAAGGGCTTCAAATTTGGCCTATGCTCAGCACTTACGGCCATTGAGCAGTGAGGGTTCTTTAACGTGCCGACACCCACTGTGACACGGGACCTCCAGCTTTTACTGTCTCATCCGAAAGGCAAGAAACCAACCTGTCGCCGGCAAGAATCAAACTCACAACCTCATGATTCAGAGTCAAGCACGTTACCGACTGAGCCAAGTCTAGTGAGCTAAAAAGTTAAATAATGATATTGGACCATACCTAGTCTCCTTGGACGCCATCCTTTAACTGTTCGACCTCGCTCTACGTCTACCAGAACTCTTCTTCCATCAATCTTTTTACCGTCCGCATGTTTGTAGGCAGCTATTTGAAAAACAACACAAGGAAACGATGTCAGTTTATAGCGTAATAAACCACAAATCTTGTTCTCTATTTTAGCTTGAAGAAAAAGTAAGTAGAATTTGAAACCATACCTCTTGTGTTACACTGCGCCAAGTACTATTTTATAAATACACCCATTTCATTTTCACAATTTTTTTAAATGAATGGCCTCAAAATTTCAAGAGTAAGTCTTTGAATGTTTTTGAAGTGAAACCAAATGTATTTGCCAGATTCCAGATAAAAAGGAAGAAACAAGAAGAACTTTTGCGACAAAACAAAGAATCAGAGGGGCTGGGGTGCTTAGAATTAACCACATTGCACTCAGATTTATAAAATTTAGAAATAACACATATTACAAAATTATGGCTACATAGTGATAAGAAAACAGCACTGACTATTTCAATTCTACCTTTTGTGGGGATATATCAAGCATCCATAGTTAATCCATCAACCCCTTTGGTCATATTTAGACTTGCCCAAATCAATATAAAGCATGGTCTACTGTCATATTTCAGGAGTGAACAACTTTTGCATGTAAAACGATTACAAAATTTTGATTTTAAAACACACCCCTAAATTTTGACAGTAGACTTAACCATCCTTTAAATGGACATGTCCAATGGGACTTCAGGGGTTGATAAATTAAGGAAGAGTATAATAGAATCAGTCTAAATGACGGCACAGCCCATCAAATATGTAGTTTCAAGGGTCCATCCATAAAAACCATGATGTAAACTAAATCAAGAGTAGCCAGGAGCTACTTATAACCGCGAGGATGTTTAGAGATACTAAAAATAAATCTGGAGAGCTAAATATTTATCTGAGAACAAATTGTACAAATCTGCTTTGTTTCCAGGCACAGACACAATTAATTTTTGTTGTCAATAAACAGAACACAACCTTCTTGCTAATGTGAAATCTCAGATGACAGATGAATGAATGGTCATATGAAACAGACGTGTAGGGACGTACACACTAGCTTTGAACTTTTCAACATTTTTAGTTAATGACAAACGTGTTCCTGTAATTGTTATCTATTTTTTGTGTTGTTTACTTTTATATATATCCTCAATTTTGTGGCCAGGTAACTTGCTACATCATAACATGTAAAAGGCAATAGTTACATTAAATGAAGAAGTAGTTCCTTGAATGACAATGTCAAGCTGGATGCATATAAATTTGATCTTTGTAGTCACATGCAACATATGAAAAACAAAAGCAACATTAAGCCAAGAAGTAGTTCCTTGAATGACAATGCCAAGGTTGATGCATATCAATGTGACATCTTTGTAAACCACATGCAAAATATCGGATAAATCACCATGGATACTAAAAATAAAACCAGGGAGTAATCCTTAAACTTACAAAAGCAACTAACTTTGAAAAAACATACTACATATCTGGTGAATCAGTAAGAAACTCCCTTATGACAACCACAGATGTCAACACAAATGACTACAACAAATGAGTACTGTGTATACATACAAGTCAGATAAATCTACACATATACTCAAACTCAACCAGGAACTACATACATGACTGACACACATCATGAAGCACAACAAAGAAATTTGAACTCAACCAGGAAAGAAAACCTTTAAGACAACCATTGATGTCAACACAAATTACCACAACAAGAGAACCGTGTACACTTACAAGTCAGCACATATACTCAAACTCAACAAGGAACTAATCTCTATACAAACATGACTTTGACAAACATCATGAAATACAACAAAGAAACATGGATTCAACCAGGAAGTCATGCCTAAGGGACAATAGTCTATCTTACTTTGGGGCTTTTTTTAAATCAGACTGGAATCTGTTCTTTTACAAGATATAGAATACAAAAATATTTATGAAATTTCAAACAGCTTACAGAAACAAAATTTTGAACCCCCCCCCCAAAAAAAAACAACAGTGAAAACCATTATATTTTGAAAAACTGAAAACTTTATAATATCAAACAAACTGTTCAAAATAATGTTTTTCAGGAACATAGAACAATTCTAACAGTTCACAAGAGGTATGATCTGTGTATATTCATTAACCTGGAATGCAAATTATTAACATGTGTGGAATAAACAAGGTGTCATTTTTTCTCCCTTCTACTTTTTCTTTTTATCTCTTTTAAAATTTTAAACAATTTATCATTCTCAATTATCAATGGTATACATAACACTTGTTTATTCCTCGTGCATTATATTTAGCATTTAAAAGAAAACTTCTCTGGACAGCAAACTTACCTGTAAATTAAAGAGATTTAATTACTTAAAAATATTGTAATATACACAAAATCCGTGGCCAAAAAGGTTCTAGAAAAATCAGGGACTGTAAAAATACCTACCCAATCATGGGGATTTTTTTTGTTTGTTTTTGTTTTACAAAAAAATCTCTAATATTTTTCGAGAAAACATTATTCTATGTGAAACTACAAGCTGTTGCACATGAAAAACAACTCTGACAGATGAGAACGAATTAAGTATTTTCAGAAGGAACTTACGCAAAAAACCTGATTCTGTAAATTTCTTCAAAACCAAAAAAGATGGATGCAGGATGGACGCCCATTTGGCGGACATAGGAGCATGTCGACACGCCATGGTGCTCTCCTCTTTTTTTCCATCACATGTAGTCTTTATAATTATTTTTTTCATTATTCTTACCTGATTTTATTTTTATTTTCTTACCTGATTTACAATTTTCACCTATCTTACCTTTTTATCATTTGGCTTACCTGAATTTTATTGTTTTATACACATGAAACATGCTTGCATCTAGTCTTTTGAAAAAAGTTTATTTAGGGGGAGGGGCAATGGACCAGAGCTGTAACAGCTATTTATAAATATACTAGATGCAAGGCAATAATGCATATTTTAATCTATTTTGATATAAAAATGGGCTTGTAGTTTAGAAGTTTACGATGAAATTAAAAAGAAAACAAACACAAAGAAACCAAAAACTAAGAATAGACTTCCTTTCATGAAATGAAATTTATCAATCATGCAATTGCCGTGAACTGATAAAGACTAACTTCCTTTTTTCATCTGAATGATTTATGGGTTCAAAACTAAAAATAAACCAGAAAAAAAGTTATAAATTTTTTCATTTCCCTAAGCTGGGCATCTGTAGTGGGTTTGGGGACAATTCAATGTCTTACCACTCCCATACAAACCTATATTGGCCAGCAATTAATTCAAACGTTCACACGAGTCAGATTGGGTGTTCGAACATGAATGGCTACATGGGGCCATTCTGTTCACTCATTCTGAAGGAAAAATAAGAGCATTGTGTTAGAGAGATGACGATTAACAATTCATCAACTTGGCCAAATTACAAAATATGTACAACTAACACAGATCCCTGTCTATTTTTATAGTTGGGCAATACATGTACTTACCAGTATGATTTTAAAAAGTTTTGTTTATGGATTACTTACACTATAAAAATGAACAATTCCCCCATTTTTTACCACAACATGGTTAAAGTAATTTTCTACACTATAGGTTTTTGTTTTTATCTCAATGTTTAAAAAGAGCTCTAATTACAGATTAAAAATTTATATGATGCATTTGCAGGGATTTTCCACAATCCTCTGGAAATGGGGCTTGATCCTTTTGAATTAGGAATTTTAGCAAAACATTTTAATGAAATTGGGAAATCTAAAACTCTGCAAAACTGTTTGAAAACACAAGAATCTCTTCAAATTCATTGTCATTTTCACTTCAACTAGAATATTTCGACTGCAAATTGGGAGAAAATTCTTTCTTTTAAAATGGAAATTTGACTTTATTTCACCCCCTACAATAAGGTGGAAAATCCCT
This sequence comes from Atrina japonica, assembly GCA_030159075.1. Classification (NCBI taxonomy): domain Eukaryota; kingdom Metazoa; phylum Mollusca; class Bivalvia; order Pterioida; family Pinnidae; genus Atrina; species Atrina japonica. The sequence goes on along the minus strand of BROG01000225.1, from coordinate 674,499 downwards.
AAATTTGCAGTAGCTGAAAGAGTGGAGAGGTGTACAAAGAACCTTTAGCATGCAATCTCCAATTCAAGTGAGAAACAGAATACATTTGTAACTCGTTAACTCATTCACCCCTTAAGACACATTTTGACTAGTCTAAGTCATTGATTTACAGAAGAGTCCATTGCTTTTCAGGGGTTGACAAGTTAAATAAACTGCTCGCCAATAAATTATCAAGCAACTCTTCCTCATCTTCATCTAACCCATTACAATAACACATACAATGTTATCAAGAAAGTATCTCAATTCTTTGTTGAAATAAAACACTGCTTGATATTTGTCTCTGTGGATAAAACCAAATTTACTAGTATGTTATATATAGGAAAAACTTTGTTTGCTTTGAATAAAAAAAAACCTAAAATCTACAAAGAAGAGAGTTCTAATTGCAAAGACTGTTGGTGCAATTATTTGTTATAAATATGAGAGTAATCTGAAATGACTGAAAGTGATCATCTACAAATGTTTATTTCTCCTGAGTCTATAAATAGATTTCATCTTGTGTTGTCTCTGCAAAGATTTATATATTCAACTCCATTATCTGACAATGTGAAAATATTAAGTATGGAGAGATAATTCTAAATAAAAAATCACAATTTCCGTACTACATGTACCCAAAGATAAGATGGGATCGCAATCTTTTGATGATGTATCAGGATTTTTGTATCAAGAAAATGTGAAAAATCAGCTTATCCTTTCTAACAATGTACTTAGATAATTTTCCTAAAATCAAATGCTGGTGCAGTGTATCAGAAAATAATGATATAAATTATAGAAAAATGCTGTGCTGGAAAAAAAAATGTCAAACATAGTAAAACAGAATTTTTATTTAAAATGGTTCAATTATATATTATATAATACTAAATAATTCTGAGGCTGAATTAGAACTATCAAAGATCATCTTTAATGATAAATACATTTGTATATTAACACTTAAGTCTTAAAATCATAGTATATATTCTTAAAAATAAAACCGTCAGAATCATTTTAGATTTCATTTCTAGTTATTTTTCAAATCTTTAAAGACTAAATGTGAATTTCAATTCAAAGGAGTCTTCATGTCTTATCGTAAGTCTAAATGCCATTACCACAACTTGAAATATGAAACAAATCTTGTTTTCAAAAATACACAAATTTACTCAATGGAATCATATGAATGAAATGTGTTTATATTTCTGTTCCATGTCCTTGACTCCACTCTGTTCCATCACTATCTCGACATACAGTCTCGAGCCTTGCTCTGAAAACAATTCAACTTGATCAAGTTTGTAAATGGTTAGTCATTTAAAAGAAATGGCCACAGTATCAGAATTTCAAGGATCAATTTCAATCTGTTTGTCAGTGTGTCCATGTTGTACGACAGAGAAAAAAAAGAAATAAGCACCAACATCTGCCATCAAGAGTTTTAGGCAAGCTTTATCTACTAAGGCAGCCCTTTAATAAGATGTTTTAGTATTTGTTAACGGCTCTTGGAAATTTCTTGAAATCTTGAGTATATTGGTGAAATAATTCATTTGATCATCATTATTTTGATAAAAAACTTATTAAAATGTGATTGCCCTGTATGTTTTATTGGTTTACACTAAGCTTATGCGTTTTGCCAAAAGTAATGAATAAAAATTAAGATACACTTTAAAAAAAATTCACTCTCAGAACAACACTTTAAACTTGGCACAATTCTGGTGAATTCTATACAAATCAAAATGGATCTGTTTGGATCTAGTGTATAGGACTTCATAATTTTCAAAGAGATTTGTAATTTTGAGCACTTGAAATTTTAAGTTCTTCGCTAAAAATATCATTACATTCCTAACAAGACTCAGCACACAGTACATGTATCTGAGACCTAGGTCATATTATAGGAGGCAATTAAAAGATCTATTGCTAATTAAATGACCTAAATTGGTACCGTAAAAAAGTCAATGAACATTCTAAGGCAGCAATGAATATATATAAGTCTTGTTTATGACTGTTTCCAAGGACGTATGATGCTGGGGTAAGAAAGACCTAGATTTTACAGTTTTTTAAACAACACTTTCTAGTAAGTCCATGTGCTCATTTTTACAATACTTCAAGCGTCCATCCCCAACTTTCCACCCAAAATATTCTAGCAGGGTTTTACAGTCACCAGTGTTCCATGCACACAAATTTTAGGTCCCTGTGGAATCAAATCCAGTTATTATTTTAACACAATTAAGCATTCATACTTGGGGATACACGAAACAAAATTTGGTTGAAATCTGTCATAAACACATATGCACCATGTGATTGGTAGGTCTGTTCTAAAAAGCGTTATTTCCTTACATACTTTTTTCGCCTCTTTAACAGATGATCAAACCTTGAAACTCTGATATGTGACAGTAAAATTGATAATAAATCTTACAATGCATGTCCCGTTCGTGTTCATACTCTATGAAGGCGTAGCCACGTGGTTTTCCGGTGTTTTTATCATTCAAAAGACATATCTGTAAAAGATGAAAATAAAAAGATTTACAAATTTGCACACAATCCCCCAGAAATTCTCTAATTCATTCTCTCTCTCTCCTCAAAATGTGAAATCACTCCTGAATGGTATAAGCAATCCAGTATATCCATATAAAGAAGACCTATAATTCAATGGTATTTTGTTTTACCAAAACAAACATTAACTATAAACGTGTCTTGACCATCAAAATATCTGAATGGAAGGACAATAATTGGAGTCAAACAGTTTTGAAGAATTTTTTTTTTTTTACGTTTTCACTTAATTCTTTCGGCACCTTTACATTGTATTATTGCACTGAAACAATTTTGAACATTGATTCTGAAAAGAGTTCTTCTTTCCTTTTTAATTTTACATTTAGAATGGGCACCTCGAACAACCCAAATACCAAGAATCGAGAGGTCCACAATGAATATCCCACAATACCATACAAAAGAGAGCAAGAAAACAACAGACATAGGTTATCTTCTAGTTCTTTAATTTTTATATCGGTACAGGTAAATAAATTACTAGCAGTTGGTGGTGTTGTCAAACACCGCACTATTTAAAGAGGCAAACAAGATTGGCCCTCCACTACTCATGTCAGTCTAGTAGTTAACTTCAACATGTGGTTTATGTTCACCTTAAACTCCGAGAAAGTCTACAAGAGTACAAATTCATTACAGAGAAATGGAATTTGGGTTTAATCCTCTTTCCATGTCACTCCTCACCAGACAGTAATTATATATATTATATGTAACAAAATGACATATACCTAGAAGAAAAAATCTCCCTGTGATGCAGTTACATGTATAACAGGTAGTTGATAGACTCAGATAAAAAAATGATTTATCAAGTTTATTCTCATCAAAATGAGACTATACACATTTATAGTTATCTCATTTCTATATGACAAAATATTACAAGGTAAGAGTTGTCTTTACTTCATGAAATGTGCTCACTAGTTTAGAGCTGTCTCTTTACAATATGACACAATGTCACAAGGTTATAGTTATCTCTTAACTATGACATAATCTCACAAGGTTATAGCTACATGTATCTTTACTATATGACATAATCTCACAAAATTATAGCTATCTCTTTACTATACATGTATGACATAATCTTACAAGGTTATAGCTATCTAAAACAATTACTAACTTTAGTTTTGGATGACCCAAGGATTTATCAGTCCAAAGAACCATGATATTGACCTCGGCTTCACCTTGGTCAATATCATGCTTCTTTGGACTAATAAATTTTTTATTATACCTCTAATATGTATCTTTACTTCTGATTAGTCAAAATCGTATCATCTGATCTAAAACATTCTTAATGTCACCCTGAACATTTATGTCACCCAATATGCCAATTTTATATCACCCTCTCGTGGGAGGAAATGGATACACATATGGCTGGTCCCCCCCCCCCCCTAGTAGGCTATGTGGTAATTAGGTGTAACCTCTAACACATATAGATCTGAGTTATGAAATGGAAATCTGCAGATGCTGACTGAAATGGAGAGAAACAACAGCCAAAATTTAATGATTTGATAGACTTAATACATTGTTGTCATATATACTTGCTTGAGTCAGCCTTGAAAAAGGCCTAATATTAAAAAACGACGCAAAGAATGATAAAACATATCTGTAGTATTGAGTATCGAAGGCACTGTGTTACAATCCTTGTGAACTTACATAGGTCAAATTGTTAGTTAATTTTTAATACTTTTTTTGCCTTTCGGTATAATAATGCAATCATTGCCCTTGTTTTGGGTTGACATGAATATTTGTCCACCTGAGAGGCATTGGTGACATAACGCCTCTCAGGTGGACAAATATTCATGTCAACACAATACAAGGGCAATAATTGTATATTATTATACCTTCTGTTAAAATCTTGTGATCTGATTGGTTAACAGAGATCTGAAAATTTTCAATGTCACCTGCTCATTCAACAAAGATAAAGAAGTCAGGGTGACATTAAAAAAAAAGTTACATGCGTCAACGTAATGCACGTACAATTAGTCCCAGTGAGAGCTTTTCGTCGTAGCCAAAACGCTATTTGTTTTGCATTTTTTAGCCTGCTGGATAATAGTTAATATGTAAAATATCTATTGTAATATGTTAAAGAAAACAAATATGACACTCAGTATCATAAAAGAAATATTACGTTCATGAGAGGGTGATAATGCATACTTTCACCCAGAGAAAGGCTTCGACTTGGTCAACAATGCTTCCTCGGAGTGAAAATAAGCAATATCACCCTCATGAATGTAATATTTATATAATGTCACCCTCAACCAAAGTCAATAATTGTGTAATATCACACTGTTCATTACCATATGATATAATCTTAAGTTACAGTATTCTTTACTGTCTGACATCTCATATCAAACAAAAATTATATAACAATCCAAGACACTTGTGCCTTGAAATTGATAAAATGAATATATTCTGTTTAGTTTTAGATATAATGTTGCCATTATTATTGGTTAAATTGAGAAGATGACTAGATCCATAAAAGAAAATCAACTTAATTCTTTCAACAAAGCCGTGTAAAGCACCCTAAGATCGTTGCCACAGATTTTTCTGCAATCAGCATTTCAAAGATGCACATCACATGTGGTTTTAATCATTTCAATGAATCTACATCATTTGTGTATTTCAATCTACCAAATTCAAGCCTTCATATGCAACTAAATCTTTGTTTTGAATATGGAGGATAATGAACAGTCTCTAACAGATGGAGCTATAGTAAATTTCCCCTCCCTTTTAACATTTATAACAAATAATGTGCACATTTATCTAGCTACAACAGCAAGGCATTTTCATCCCACTACTCACTTACATGTATTATTGATATACGCAACATATATTTTACATTTATTTTCTAAACAGCATAATAAATCATATATCTTAATCTGTAACAGGATTTAAAGGCAATAAATCTGTGCTGACCATAAAAATTAAATGCCAGCCAAAAATGCCAGTAAAATGCTTTAAAAGAAATACTATTGGGTCTAAATGCACTATACTCATTGTTTAAATAAATTTTTCTGTTATACTAATTATGACATCTCGATGATGCAAATTTTTTTTTTACTAATTTATAAAATCTACATAAAGCATATCAACCAATCAAATCACTTCTCTCTTTTTCTGCTTTTGTATGTTTAAGACAATGACATACATCACAGGTGGGTGGGGTGTTCATGTATCAAACAAAACAAATCAGCATAATTCGGAACTTTTGGCACGCATAAGTTAAGCACTTAAACTAGGTCACCTGATTATGAAAACCACCAAACCTCTAAACAAATGTGTCCCAATCTCACGGCCACCTGTTGATGTGGTCACTTGTTAACTTAATCAAAGAACTGGTGTATTTTACAGATTTTTCGATTTTGCTTTGTTTATTTTTTTATTTTGTTTTTTTTTGTTTTTTTGTTTTTTGTTTGTTTAAGCCATTGCTCTCAAATTGAAAATCAGATTGATTGTTCCATCATCAACACTGGTAGCACAGGACAAAAAGAGATCAAAACCTAAAAGTGAGGCACAAAACAAAAATGTGCTGCTTTTTCTTGTAATGTGTCCAACATAGATGCTCATGCCAATGCTGATCAAAGCTGAAATATACTGTAAATTGCTGCAGTCGGACATCAACATCAATCTATTAAATCACAGCACCTGTTTACCAATTTACCTTCTAATACAAACATTGTATATATCATTTGGTGGCTCAGACAGAACCAAGTGTTCAGTGTGCATGTTTGCTGCATTCCATTTTCCTCTCTGTACTACCTGACTTAATCAGCTGATCCTGACATGTAATATAATGTCAGAGGTGCATTTCCAAATTATAAAGGGAGCATATCAAATCAAAGAAATATGTTAATGGTGACACTGGGGGTTGCTGAGGGTTGATTAATGATATTTATGGCCTATAAAATACATCACTGCTCTGATATATTCTTCAGTTTGAGCTAATAGCTTCTTAAACATCTGTAACTAGAATAGGAAATGTGGAAAGTCAAATGTCAAAGGTCAAAGATGATAGGGATTCTTAATTTGCACTAAAGTGAACAAATTACATATAAACACTAATATTTACATACCAACTGCAATTCCCTTCATTGCAAGTATGTAGAGCGATATAGTGTATATTCAGTATTTGCAGTCACATGAGCAGAGAATTAACCCCTTTACTTTTCAGCGTAAGAATACAAGAACGAATCAATAAAGAATAGAATATCACATGTTTATTTCTTCTGGACAGACACCACCAAATATTTTCCCATAGGCCTCAATGCTAATTTACAAAACTTCAGGTCACTGTCACTCCCATGTTTATTAAATCTGGGTCAAATAAGTACCCTGTGCTGAAAGATCAATATTTTGGATAACAAAATATGCAATCAAAAGTATAGGTTGCCGTTGCATTTCTAAAATTTTCACTTGTTTACAACTCGTAAGACCAAAGGGAAAATATCTATTCTCATATGACCCCTCCCTTTCAATTTTCATCCGTCAACCCTATAATTTGTAGTACTACAATATTCATGTATCTTTTTTATCACCTTAATTTCACTTATTAATGGCAAAACTAATTTTTTCATTTAATGACCAATCAGATCTCTGGGCTCATTTTACCCTCCGCACAACTTTGGGTGTCCAAAATGTCTGCGCCCATGTTGTAAACAAAGCAGGTGTTTTTCCTATAGATTTATCCAAAACATTGCCAAAAATGGTCATTTTGCATTTTTTGGAAATCTCATTAACTGAACACCAAGCCCCCTTAATAATGAGGATGGGAACCCAACCTGAAGAGAAAACACAGTCTATAATGTGTCACACCCCTACCTCTCAATCCCATTCATTGATATTAACAAATAAATACATTATATGAAGAAGTTGTCTGTTTTTCTTTCATGATTTTCATTCAGAATTGTCTGTAACACATACACTTCATTATTTTGAATGATTTCATACCATTATTTACCAATATTGACCATGATATCAAATAAGGGTAGACGGTACCCCTTAATAATGGAAAAAGTGACAAAATATACCATTTTCTTCACAAAAACTTAAAATTTGGATCATTTCTTAATGAGCATGGAAACCAATTAGTTGCCAGAAGTAAAGAAGAATTTTGAAGCTCACTTAAACCATGTCATTTTTTATATCATCAAATTGCTTTTATTGACAAGGAATGAAGTGCACCCTTGATAAAAGTGTAAAACTTCTGGGAGGGGATACCCTTACATACAACACATTTCAATAGACTTATTGTGTTCATTTATATAAAATATGTAATGTAATCATTTTCAGACATGTCCATGTTTTGTTTCATCCCTTAATTACAGTCTCATGATGTAACTAATTAAATACAGAGGACAGATAACTGAGTCTGACTTTAAAATGACTTAAATGGTGCAAAATGCTAGTCAAATTGCTTTTAAAAGGATATGACATATTTATAGTTCTGTTTCAGATAAAAAACTAAGTCAAATTTTAATTATACTAAGTTTAGAAACCAGTAAAAGTCAATATCAGGTGTTAATTTTTGTCTGGTATGACCCCAAGAGAGTGTTAAGTGACATTTGCTGGAAGGGGGGGGGGGGGGGGTTGAAAAAAGTGATTCAAACAAAAAATGCATGACTGAATATTTAGAAAACTTATGAAAACATGCAACTTGAATGAATATTAGATGAGTTAATACAGAAAAAAATATAATTGATATTTTATAATTACCTTTACAGGTACTTGAGTATGATAATTAGATAAAAATCTCTTATTGGACAATATTTCCTGGATTTAAGAAATTGAAATATTCCTTCTACAGGTTAAAATGTTGATAGATTATGAAAAAAATGTTAAAGCGCCCTATTTCTACAGAATTTTTTTACTTACAAATTATATATTACCCAAATTTAACACAATATGACCTAACCACAATGTGGAAATTCTTGTGTACAGATAGGGGGGGGGGGATTTAAATTAATTTTTATACTGTTTTCAGTGTATATGGCATGATGAAATATTTTACTGATGAGACTTAAATGCTGAAATGCAGTTTAATACAATTTTCTTAAAAATGAGATGGTTCTTACCCTTCAGATACAGTACATATGTACAGCTAAAGGTACAAAATACACTGCACGAGTAAAATGACATGGTCCAATATGTAGATTTTGCCCTCAAAAGAAGAAAATCAACCAGTCTTTACCTCAAAAAGGTCTGATTTTAATTCAAATGGGATAAAATTTACAATAGAAACATCATTTCCAAAATATTTTGCTAAAATTAGTCACTATGCATAACCATAACTATATGATTTTTTATAAAAGAACATGTGCATGTTTGTAGGAGAGGGTGGGGGTATACTTGAATTTTCCAAGTACAGATGGAATTTTGACCAATAAATGATAAAATATTAGTTCTAGGTGTAATATAAAACATACAGATAAAATTGGCAACACACCTATTAAATTTGCACCTTGTGGACCCCCAACAGGTACCCCATTTCATAGAGACCCTCAAATCTGTTTAAAAGTATGAGTAAAAAGTGAATAAATTGCAACTTAGGTGATAAAAACGAGAGAAATGACTTAATCATCCAGCCTACATGTGTCAAATATGCATTTCTCTATAGGACAGACACCACCAAATATTTTCCCATAGGCCTCAATGCTAATTTACAAAACTTCAGGTCACTGTCACTCCCATGTTTATTAAATCTGGGTCAAATAAGTACCCTGTGGTGAAAGATCAATATTTTTGATAACAAAATTTGCAATTGTATAGGTTGCCGTTGCATTTCTACTTCAAATTTTCACTTGTTTACAACTCGTAGTATTCCGCACCAAAGGAAAATATCTATTCTCATATGACCCCTCCCTTTCAATTTTCATCCGTCAACCCTATAATTTCCAAAGTACTACCAATATTCATGTATCTTTTTTATCACCTTAATTTCACTTATTAATGCAAAACTAATTTTTTCATTTAATGACCAATCAGATCTCTGGGCTCATTTTACCCTCCGCACAACTTTGGGTGTCCAAAATGTGTGCGCCCATGTTGTAAACAAAGCAGGTGTTTTTCCTTCTATATTTAATCTTAAAAGCCATACATTAGGCCTACCACAAAACAAATAAAAATCATGCAAAGAAAGGGGAAACAAGAGTCTACGTCTGTAGCACACTGTACAGCCTACAGGCTCGTATCATAATATATCTAGGTCATGTTACAACCTGAACCACAGACCACAGAAATGAAAGTTCGCTTCGTAGGTACAACAGAAAAAAAGAGAGTTAGGCCTAGTGCAACTTTGTCAAGGTCGATTTGTTTGCTTTCACCAGATATTCCTGTCAGAAACAATTTGTCACTCACATCGTGTGATATCAGGCCATGTGAAATACTTACATAAGTTATGTACGAATCAGTCATTATGGTTCCCAGCTGATTGGTAAAAAATGTCAAATAAAATGGCTACTTTCAGTTGTCATGAATATTAGCTATCTCCCTTCTTGTAAGTCACACTTAAACTCTCTATGGTATATCCAATTAATAATTTATCTGAATTCAAACACAAATTCGTTGTAAAGACATTATACAGCATAGCAGGTACCAAGCAGTCAAATATTTTAAAATAACCTCAAAACAAATCTGACACGTATTAAAAATTGGTAATATATATGAATATAAGGATTGTTTTTCATTTTTTGAAAAGCATTGAGTATAAATGCAATGGATCATGGAAAAAAATTCTGTGCAGCACAAAGTGCATTGCATTTATACTCATTGCTTTTCAAAAAATAAAAAACAATCCATAAATATTGTAGGCAATAATTTGACAATGATACACAGGAACATCAGTTTTGTCTTATGTTTAATGTCCTTTTTTTCCCCTTGTGGGGTGTGGGGGTGGGGAGTGGTTGCATATTTTCTTGATCATAAGACCCAATATGTAATTAATGTACCTAAACATTGTACTTTTCATAATCATGCATACCTTATTAAACCCATTAAGCACCCCCCCCCCCCTTATTTTTACATACCATCAAGAATCTTTTTTCTAGCCGGTGAACAAGAGATGTGGACCTAAAAAGCCACAAGTAACAGTTTATCTGTAGCCCCAGCAATAGAATTATGTTAAAATAATGGTAATAACAACAGCAACTTTACCACTGTGCCTTATATAATATTAACTATTTTACATCAATTTGACTATCAATTGTTTCCATTAAGCGCACATCCCTTAGTCCTGATTTTTGTAGTGCCCTGGGAGCATAATGGGTCCAATACAGTAATCAAACTGGAAAATTACTCCAAGTATATAAATGACTTATGAAATCTTCAGGTGGAGGAGTGGCAGGAACAATTGCAACATTGAATATGGTAAACAAATATTCAATTTAGATCGTAAGATAGACTCATAGACAAAACAGAGCAAGTGGTAACAGAAGCAGTTTGCTTTCGCCACACATCTAGATATATCACCAACAAGTTTACATATGTTCAAACTTGACTCTCAGCACTGCCTGTCAAGAGTCCTGCCGAGAAAATCAACAGGTTCCCATCCATCATACACACTAATTCCTTATCATTCGTACAATTTCACTTACAAAAAAATAATGGGTAATCATAATTTTCTCTTTACGACACATCTTTCTCTTTTTTCTCTCTCTCTGTGCTATATAGATGTGTCTGACAATGCCAACGTAGAAGTTCCAAATTTAGACGGCAATTTTTACTGATGTTATCTCTCAGAAAGTTTTCGATATTCTTCGCATTTCACAGTAGTTTGAAGTAGTATATCTCTATTAGTTTCTTTTGCTTTTGTGTGTATACCACCACTTCGGTGTGCTGGTGTTTCAACTTGCTCTCTGATTCTGCTGGCAGCTTGAATTCCACGTGTGACTATTTATTTCTCGTCAATCAATTAATATCCTCTTCAACAGAGCAGATATTAAAAGAAAAGTGAACCACATGATACACGGAAAATGAAAACAAAAAAATTATGGGATATATGATAAGATTTTGGAATGTATGTTACTAGTGTGCAAACTAAAGTTTACCATACAATCTATCTGTAAGGAACATCAAAAGTGATTCATCATTTGGTCTGGCAAAATCAACTCTGTACCTCGGATGTAATTTCCCCGTGGTGTTTTGGAAAAGGGCCCAAAACAGAAAACTTTTATAAATGTCTTGTTAACATTCTGGCAAACAGCATCATCAACATGACGTCGGAATAATGTCATCTTTCATGTTTAATCTTTTTTTTTTACGTAAATTTGACATTGCATTGCTTCTCGAGTACTACTATATTTAGAAACCGAATGGAACTTGTCTGCTATTCACAGATAAAAAGAACAAAGGCAATGAAATTTTTTTTGACAATGTGACAAAAAACTGAGAGAAAAATGTCGTAGACCAAGATTCATATGTCTACTTTTGTAAATGTGCACATATCTATTTAGTTCAGAGTGATTGCAATTAACAAATGTGTACCTGCATTACAATTAGGTCAACTTGAACGTAGGCCTGAAGGAGGATTAAGTACAGTTTATTCTTGTACAAAAAAAAAAGAAACAAATTAAGGATAATTTCTGACACATGTGCCCTAAAATCCATGCATACCAACAGAGTGGCTATCTGGCTCTGGGGGTCGGATGAGGTATGTGAAATAATCTTTTTTTGTTTGTTTGTGATTTATTTCTTTTTTTTTTCTTTTAATTTTTGTGCAGATTGATTTTATAACTATAATCCATTTTTGTTGGAAGTGAAATACTAATCTCATATCAGGTTTTTACAGGCGTTGGTAGAAACTGTTTAAAACCGTAACTTTGTGTTGCATTAATTTATCAACAACTTTAGTTAATGACTTTCTATTTAAAGTTTATATTATTTCAATATTCCTAATAGGATGTAACAACATTATAGTTTTATCCTTGATAAAACAGATCATGATCAACTAGTACATATGTACAGTAGCTCTCTCATTTGTAAATAGATTTGATGTTGAATAGCTATCATTTGTATTGCATGATACCATATAAATAAGGGAGGGCTCCGTGGCCAAGTGGTTAGAGCATTGCCATTTAAACAATGAAGTCTCTCAAAATATAGTCAGTTTGGATTCAAACCCTGCTGAAACCTTAACCAACTTTGTGAGAAAGTTTGCCATTTTACTTGGAAAAGACCGGTGATCACTTCTTGGGTACATTATAACCTGGTACTTTCCTCTATCTTTAAAAAGTGTCTGCCATCATATAACTGAAAATCTTTTGGATGTGGCATATCATTCAAACAAACAAAACCATATCACTGAATACAGTATACTTTTCATAAAGTAAATTTCATGAAAAAGGTGCTCTTTTCGAATTATATTGGCAAGAGTATATCAATCATGATAAATAATAAGGTTAAATTTTATTTTATAAAATCAACTTGATTACATGAATATTTATACAGGAATTGATCTAAACGTTTTTATATTGTTTCAAGTTTGTTCATGCAGCACAACTTCCAAACACCAATTCATCTAAACACGTATCATCCCCTGACCCGCACCCTACCTCAGTGCGTATTGATTTAGGGAAGTTCCAATCTACTAGCATTTATCTATATATTTACTGTTTGTTTGTTTGTTTCAAGTGTATTCCTACATCTTCCTTAGCACTATATCTTGTTATTACCACCCTTTGATCATTTTTATCATTTGTTTAAATGTGTTTCATGCCACACTCAACAATCTGTCAGTTATATGGGGGTGAACAGTTTTTAACAGTAGAGGACAGAACCCTCATAAAATCAGCTAATGTACCAGCCAAGCTCAAACCAGTGCTGACTATAGGCTTCATGGTTTAAAGCACATTGCTCTAACCACTTGGCCACTGAGACCTCTCAACCCTTTGCAAAATAACTAATATTGGTTATTATCTCCCTTTCAAATATATTTAACGGTGGTTATTATCTCCCTTACAAATATCTAACCTTGGTAATTATCTCCCTTTCCAATAGGATTTTAAATGTGAATGTTTTAACAATAAATGCAACATAATTTACTAGTGAGATTCCCCAAGACTTATCCATCACATGGTGAGATTTCAAACTGCAGACCTCTCACTTCAATCATAAGAACTCATTGTTAGACTAAGCACCTTGAAGTTCATATAAAAGTTGGTTTTTCATTTGAAGAAATAATGATATATCTCCCAATGATGTATCTCCCGAAAGTTTAAAATCAGGTATTTATCTCAGATCATTTGTTTAGAAGTTATTCTTCTAAGGATCTCTTCATCTCCACCCACAAACAATCAGCGACATAGTTACAGAAATAGCTAGTTACAATGTGCTATATCTAAGTTATCCTTGATCATTATCTATAATCTTCAACAGATCTAGATAAAATCTAACGCATTGGTATGCAGCCTCATTGTATATTACAATGAATTATCAAGATTTGCTGAAAGTGCAGTGAACTTTTCAGAGTAAGAATGTTTGCTAATGTAAAGATGGTGCTCACAAATCAAAGAAAGACAAAAATATAGGAATCAATTATCTACAATTTTATGATACATAAAAGACATTCTCTCTTAATAAACAGGTGCTCCTCATATACTAATGCCTGTCTTTCTTTCTGCAGACACTTTCCTGAATTTAAATTGTTCTAGCAAACGTTATGCCCCTTGTAAAATATGAATATATGTTTTCTATACATGTTGCCATGAACAGGTTAGGGAACTATGGCCTAAACCCAATGGACAGGTCAAAATTTGAGTAACTTCACTTGGAGCATAAACAACAATGAAACAAACTGATATAGCTATAACATTTTACTATCTTACAGCCAAGGGCAGATAATCTGTCATCGCAAAAGTCATAGTTAAACTAGCAACTCTTTGATCCAGAGTATGCCTCTGACAGAGCCATGATCGATCAAATGACATAAACCAACCATGCTCTACAATGCCATGGAAAAATCCTTTAGTTCAAAATGGTGTCAGTTAACAAGACTATGACTGTAGTTTACATGCCCTGATAGGAAGCCAGTGTTAACCACCCACGCAGTACATGTGTATATTTTCCCTTCATAAATAAAAATCAGAGAAACTGTTGAAATAAATAGTCAAGGCGATCTATAAATAGGTCGTGTTCCTTTTTACTTGGTTCAACTTGGCATGTGGTTAAGTTACACGAGGAATCTGGAAACCTGACCAGCCATCTGTTGTCAATCAAGGAAGTGTTCCTCTCATAAACCAAGATTTAAACTTTTTCCTCTCTTTTTCATTCCATGATATGATATGTCCCTCATACATTTTAACAATATTTTCATGTTCTCATGTCAATTCCAGAAAACACGTCAAAATATATTAAAGAGAAACTTTACCTTCACTGTAAAGTCTGGTGTGATTAACATGGTGATTTCCCAGACATTCACCCATACAAAAAAAACAAAGACAAAGAAAAACAACAAGTCAATACACCCTAACTATCCTCCAAATGGCCATTTCAGAGGATATATAATAAGATTCCTGTTCAATTTCAGGGATTTTCCCATGTCATTTTTGGGTCCGGTTACAGGGCCCATTCCCAATGTGAGAATGGCTTACATGGATATTTTCCTTTAAAAATATGCAAAAATTCCCAATTTGAAATTTCAAAATAAAAAAATTAGTAGTTTCGAAGGAATGTTTAAAATAAAACAATTTCTGATTATTCATATATAAAGAGTAAGGTTGAGTTAATCAATTGCAATTGAAAAAGTGCCAAACCTGGGATTCTCAAGCAATTTTCACAAAACATATAGGAATTTAAATTTTTATGCTTGTGTATATTCCTGAAGGAGACAATAGACCCTAACCAGGGTTTTTCAACACTCTTTTGGGAATGGGACCTGGGACTTCTAAATGGAATTTCAGCAACATTTTATTGCAACTAGGAAATCTAGACATACACACAACTGTTCGAAAAAACAAGAATCTCTTCAAATTTACTGTTATTTGACTTCAATCGGGAAATTTTGATGGCAAATTGGAAAAAAACCATCTGTTTGCATTGGAAATGAGACCTAATTTCAGCCTTATCAATGGGGTGGAAAATCTGTTAGCAGTAAATTGTTACTGCCAATAAACATCCTAATACTTCTGTACTATAAGTTTAGACTTTGGTATCTTATTAAAGGCTATCACAGGCTGAATACACAAGATTTATAAATCTGTCTGTATACAACTTGGGGAATATGTTCCTTATCTGTTTATATACTAAATCAAAGTGTATATGGTTTGCTAGACATGTTTCATGTACTATCTTGTATAAATGTGTGAATCTTGTGGTATAGGGCATGGACAGCTTCTAAATCAGAAATATGTATCACAACTTTGAGAAGATTTATGTTTCAAAGTTATGATAATATATAGATTTAAGAATACCAATGGTACACATGGTATGATTTACGCACCAAGTATAATTAACTCAAGTTAGTAAAGCTTGAAACTTTATAGTTTTCTTTTTGAGATTTGTTTGACTGGTGTATTATGTAACCAAGATTTATGGGGCCTCCATGGCTGAGTGGTTAGAGCATCACGCTTTAATCCATCAAGACTCACACCTTTTGTCTGGGCAGATTCGAGCCCTGCTGCAATCTAAGATGACTTTGAGAAAGTTTACAAGATTATTTGCAAAAGGCCAGTGGTGTCTCCCCATGTACATTGTAACTGGGTTCTCTCCTTCCACCTATGTAAACTTACTACATGTACAGTCAGCCTATGTTAACTTACTACAGCCTATGTTAACTTACTACAGCCTATGTAAACTTAATACAGCATATGTTAACTTACTACAGCCTATGTAAACTTAATACAGCCTATGTAAACTTAATACAGCCTATGTAAACTTACTTCAGCCTACATAAACTTACTTCAGCCTATGTTAACTTACTACAGCCTATGTTAACTTACTACAGCCTATGTAAACTTAATACAGCCTATGTTAACTTACTACAGCCTATGTTAACTTACTACAGCCTATGTAAACTTAATACAGCCTATGTTAACTTACTACAGCCTATGTAAACTTACTTCAGCCTACATAAACTTACTTCAGCCTATGTAAACTTACTTCAGCCTATGTAAACTTACTTCAGCCTATGTAAACTTATTTCAGCCTATGTAAACTTACCTTAGCCTATGTAAACTTGTTTACTACAGCCTCGCACTTTTAAAGATGACTTACTATATGTGTGTGTGTGTATGTGTGTAAAATTATCAATATACATATGCATTCTTTGCAAGTAATATATACACACAACAACATATTTACACTAATTCTCAAAGAGTATGCTCCTGAAACATATTTTAGTAATTGTGTTTCTGCAAAACTGTATATTTCATGATTGTTTCCATATTTTTATATCCCATTTATCACATCCTCAACACAAACAACATATAAATTATTAACTTTTTTTTGTTTTTTGCCAAGATATTTGATAAAATAGTCTCTTTCACATGTAAATGTCATAAAAAATGTTAGGCAATTGTCTATTAACTTAACTAGGTCCATAACTGATTACCTAAATAGCTTTTTTTTTTTAAACCAATATATCATTTTTGTCAACATCTACTTTTCATGATTAAACGATTCTATTTTCTACAAAGACAAAGCAGCACATTCGGGGTTCTGTCAGAAACCCAAATTTGACGGTTCATTTGTCTAACATATTGATGTACAGGTAAAACATTTTGCCTTGCTCTAATTCCTTGCATTACTGTAGCTCCAACATTTTTGTGCAAACAAGTAGCCTGTCACCCTTGTCATGATCGTATTTAGACTTGTTGTGTTAGTAAACATCTGCTAATTGATGTTGGTTGGACCAACAATGGTACACAAGTAGGTCTACCAAGCTAAAGTGGCACATCCAGGTTCTGTCAAAAACCAAAGCAATACAATGTATTTTCCAAAAAACAGGAATGCAAGGTAAAACATGACTCCATGCATTACTGCGGGTCTAATACTTTTGTGTCCAAAACAAAGTCTGTCACCTGTATTTTGTAGACCTATAGCTCAAATATTTTTGTTCCAACAAGTTATAATATAAGCCTTTCACTTCTGTTACGATTTAAATTTGTAAACATGTGCCAATTGATGCTGGTGGACCAATACAGGTAAAACACTTCACCTTTCTCTGTTTCTCTGCTCTACCGTTACGATTTAATTTAGACTCGTTGCATTTGCAAACATGTGACACTTTATCTTGGTAGAACAATACTTGATATCACTGAAAGATAACTAACCTACTTTGAAATACAAGTACTTTATTTTGTTCATACAAGAATCTAAAAATATATAATGAGCTAATCATTCTTTTGATTTTCTATTTTTTATTCAAAATACAAGTCTATTGCAAGTTGATTAAGACAGGCCTTAGAGAAAGTAGACAAATTGTGTTTCCCAAAATAGCTGGAAGAAACAAGGCAGACAAGCGCAAATTGTTTCAATATTTTTACATCAAATATATAGGTCCATAAACACATGTGTATTACTAAATAATAGCTGTAAATTTGTTCTCAGATATAATACAAAACTCTGCCATGCTGATTTCAATCCCTCAGAAATGAGGTTTTATCTGCCAGGTGTAGTTTGCATGCCAAATTAAAGTTTTTAGTATATTTAGTGATTTTAATAACACAAAAACACCCTGATGAATAGATAATCCCCAAAAAGATGTTCTAAAACTACCATATGGTGGAAAAGTGGTGGAAATTTCTTTTTAATATTAATAATATGTCTTTATTTTATTATCTTTTATTTCCCTCGCAACCTGTTGGTTTTAAAACTTCTGATAAGAATATTACACTTTGCCAATCTTTATCATTACTTTAGAGTATGTACAAAGAAAGTTCTAATACAACTGCTTCTATTAATGTTTTATGATTATCTCCGTTTTTATTCACAAGTCTTACTGTACATTGTAGTACAGTGGAACCTGTCTTTAGAGACCACCCCATCTGCCATTCAGATGTGATCTCTCATGACAGTTCGTCCCTTAAAAGAGGCTTTGTTTATGATTGAACTGAGTAGTTTTCAGAATGTGGTCTTTCAAGACAGGTGCTCCAATGAGAATTGTCTCTCAAGACAGGTGCCCCCCATGAGAATTGTCTCTCAAGACAGGTGCCCCCATGAGAATGGTCTCTCAAGATAAGTACCCCCAATGAGAATGGTCTCTCAAGACAGGTGCCCCCCATGAGAATGGTCTCACAAGACAGGTGTCCCCAATGAGAATGGTCTCTCAAGACAGGTGCCCCAATGAGAATGGTCTCTCAAGACAGGTGCCCCAATGAGAATGGTTTCTCAAGACAGGTGCCCCCCATTAGGATGGTCTCTCAAGACAGGTGCCCGTCATCAAAATGGTCTCTCAACACAGGTGCCCCATAAGACCGGTTTTACTGTATTTACATGGAAATGTTTGAGAGCTACAAGGAAAACTCCCTCTATAGACATTTGAATTGCTTGAATAACAATGGTAAATTACTAACAACTATCTGTTTCTCAGTAATACATCTATTAAGAGCAGATGAAATGGAGGTATAAAAATGTTTCAGATGAGTGTCATTTAGACATCTCACAGCTGTGTTGAATTATGTAGTAAAATACTTCTATGTCAAAAGAGTGAAGGGAACAAAAAAACAAAACAAAAGACTCTTCAATTTTTTTCTGTCTTTGAGAAAGTTTTTTCTCCTTCAGCATAGTATGATTTAGGCATTAATAATGAATTATTAGAGATTGGTTACAACTGTATGTGATACTTTAAGCTTTAGTAGATTGATCCTGTGTATGGTTTTATACTTATAATTAGAGGTAGATTTGTCATAGAGCAAAGAAGATTTGAGGGGTGGGTGGGTTATTTGGGGTGTATGGGGTTAAAATGGGTGCACAATATGATCGGCCTCAAGTTGCAACATTAGTGGTTTATCTTAGTCATCTACATTCCTGGATCAAAACATTTCTGCCCAAGTGATGGCTTGATTATTTTCATATATAATTTTTTATAGTTTTTGGTGAAAAGAAAAGTTAAAATTGAACATAATTTCTAATCAATGTATATATCTACTTTGAACAACCAAGCCTTTGTCTCATTCTCTAGCTGTACAAGCTGTTCTAGCTGTGAACACTTTACAACTGTGTGTGAACACTTAATAACTGTGATGAGGATATATTTAACACTTTACAACTGTGATAAGGATAAATTTGAACACATTTCAACTAGGATGAGACTGTGAACACTTGACAACTGTGTGAGAACACTTTACAACTGTGATTAGGATATATTTAAACACTTTACAACTGTGATAAGAATGTGAACACTTTACAACTGTGAACCTTGGACACTCTAAAACTATGATGAGGATATATTTGAACACTTTACAACTGTGATGAGGATGTGAACACTTTACAACTGTGATGAGGATGTGAACACTGTACAACTGTGAACCTTGGACACTCTAAAACTATGATGAGGATATATTTGAACACTTTACAACTGTGATGAGGATGTGAACACTTTACAACTGTGAACCTTGGACACTCTAAAACTATGATGGGGATATATTTGAACACTTTACAACTGTGATGAGGATGTGAACACTTTACAACTGTGAACCTTGGACACTCTAAAACTATGATGGGGATATATTTGAACACTTTACAACTGTGATGAGGATGTGAACACTTTACAACTGTGAACCTTGGACACTCTAAAACTATGATGGGGATATATTTGAACACTTTACAACTGTGATGAGGATATATTCAAACACTTATACTTTGATGAAGATATATGTGAACACTTTAAAAGTGATGGTACATGTGAATATTTTACAAATGTGGTGAGGATATAACTGAACGCTATTAAATTGTGTGTGAATACTTTAAGGCTACAGTGATATACATGGGCATTTTAAGATCATGAGGGATATATACCTATATATATATATATTTTATTTTAAGGGTCTGATGGGGATATGTTTCAACATGTTTTAAGACTTACATATGAATACTTGAAAACTTATTTGTGCATCATTCATGACAAAGGAAATGAAATGTAATTATGTGAATAAATCCAAGAAAAATGTAGGTAACAGCAAAAATTTGCTTTAACTTAAATAATGAAAATGAAATATCCATCTGTTGAATCAAAATGCTGAAATATAATGCAGACTTTGCCAAAATCATAATCTTTAACTAAAATAATGGTGACTTTGTTTGACAGATTGTTCTGACCCCAAAATGTGGAAAACTATGTCAGTGATCGACTAAGTATGTGATCAGTTTCATATCCACACATGAAAACTGGCAAATCTTTATTGACATACCTTTCTGATTGGCCCATAAACTTCAAACTCTCTTCTCAGCTTGGACTCACTAGTATCATAATTCTGAAATGATAAAAATAAAGCTGTCAGATATAAGCTCGTTTAATCAATTATATTACTGAAAATATCAAAAACCTTTTACATCTACCAAAATGATGGCATAAAAGAGGCTTTCTTTTTTCATTAATGTTATTCTTGGTATGAAATTGTTTGCTTTGAATATTAGAAGGGATAGAAGTGTCACTATCTCTAGCTTTATATTTAGGAATGTTCAACACTGATCTTTCCTCCCGCCTCGCTAGATTTTTCTTTCTTTCCATCTTTCCGTTACCAAATTTGATATGGTGCTTTATATCAATTAAACATTAGTCTGCTAATCTCTCTCTCTCTCTCTCCTGGGTTTTCCCTAGACATTTTCAATAAGGGGTCAAACTAACTCCCTTTTAATTGAAAATGAAAGTGTTTTGATACTACTGAGGGTCATTCACTTTAAGAGTAAATATATGTACTTCTCTGTGTACCACTACTTGTAATCATTTATACATATTTCTGTACAAATTAGGTTAAATTCATGACACAATCTTTAGTAAGATTTCATAGCTTTACTTACTGACTTTTGGTACCAAACAATGAGCAGTTTTTCTAATGTCCACTATGATTCAATTGAATTTATCTCTGGGTCATTTGCTATTTTTAGTAACAATCACACAGGATTAGTGCTCTCTCTCTCTTTCTCCCTCTCTCAATTTGTGGTGCGTGGGTGATATGCTTGTGTGTGCAGGTAAATGATTTTGTTTGTCAGTGTCCTATTTCAAAAACAGCTGGTGATGTTTCCATACCAATGGACAATTTTGTTAAAATACTAAATTATACATAAACAAAACAGATCAAATACACATTAATACAAAACTTACAATATCTTTAAATATCAAGATGTAACTAAAACCAGGCATCAGTCATTCATAAACTCAAAAACAAATAAAATACATTTTCCTGCCAAAGATTTGAGACTAAAACAATCTATGAATGTAAAAATCATTTCTTCTTCCTCTATCTAGGACTTATGTTGAACCGACTCTAACATTCAGTGATGTAAATTAGTCTTACATACTTCGTATTATGTAATTCTTGTCAAAAAAACTAACACCATTTTCAATCAAAGGCCACACAAATCTGTCTGACAGTCGATTGCTATTGATCGGCTGGAGAAAATAGCTATAAATAATGTCGACATTAAGGGTAAATTTACTATAAGTGAAGAAGAAACATGTATATGTGTACAATCAATTTCATGTAGTAATTTTGTAATACGCTTATTTATGCTGGAAACAGTAATGCCTGCCAATTGTGGTTTTATAACACAATTTACAAGACAGCTGAAAATTCTGATGGCTGGATTCTAAGACCTTAATCACATGCATGGCTTACAGGCTTTTTCATGGGGGGATAACTCTATCAATCTATCGGTATATGGATCTATCAGGGGAAACACTATGAAAACATATGTGATATTACCTCTGAAAATTAACCAAATGAGAGTAGTCCTTTTGCAATATTTGTTTTAGATTGTTGGCTATGATTTATCCCTCTTTTTCTTCTAGTGAAACTCATATCCAATACTTCACCTTTATAAAATCTTTAAAGGATACAATGAATGGGATCATGTGATGATCAACTGTTTGAATGCTACTTTATTCCAGATATTCATAAGTTAAATGGTCAACGCCAATTATTTAACTGATAAAAACCAGGATCATAAAATAACAAATGAATGGAAACAAATGCAGGAAAAGCAGGAATGACTTTTCACAAAGAACAACAAACTTACAATAAAGTCATTAATGAATCTTGATAAATAATATCTGTGGTCTTTTTGATTTCGCAAGACTTGTTTGAAACATAATAAACAATCCTCTAAACATCCATCCAATTGCCAAACATCTAAACAAACCAAAAGCTACAGGTTTAAACCAATCTAGTTGTCTGGGGAGATTTACAATTACAGGATGGACTCAAGTGTTTAAACAAGAAAAAAAATATTTCAGCTTCAAAGAAGATTAAATTCATTTCATCATCAATACCCTGCCTGTTGCACTATTTCATTCATAAAGATTCAATTTGGTTTTTCTCAAATGAAGTCATTAGTGACATGCAGTTTCTCACCTAATGTAATTGTCATGAACAGGATATTCCATTTCAACATCATTACTGTAGCGTTCTATCAACATACAAAAGCACATCAAAATGTACTACTATTACGGCATAACAATTTGAGCTTTTACTAATGTTTACACACACAATATCTGCACATGTTTTCTTCTTCCATTCAGATCATTAATTCATGTTTATCCACAAATTAAAACAACAACAGGATGTGCTTGTGAAACACAAATGCCCCTGGTCACAACAAGTTTCTATGCTGTAAATAATACGTATATATTAAATATTGCAATGTCCTACATTTTGACCTCCATCGAACCCCAAGGGGCATGTGATGTCAGAGAAGTGTGAGCAATCCTTAGATGAACTTACACTCTAAGTTTGGTTACTGTATCACAATCCAAACATCAGGGTTCGAAAAAAATCCACTCGTCGCTCACATTGGCGAGTAAAAAATTGTTTCCGGCGAGTAAATATACATAATGAACTCGCCTGTGTGGCGAGTGCTGACGCCCTACTGAAAATCTGTTTTCCCTTTTAAATTTCGAAACTTGTCCATTTCCGTCTATTTTAAGTTCAAAATACATTACAATAAACAATTAGAAACTTAAATAATTATTTTAATGACAATTAAACATGTTAGTCTTTACCTCGTGGCCAAAAATGTCACAGAACACATCGTGTGTTGACTGCTGATACTTGCAAACTGTTGAGGAAGTGAAAGTTGGATGTGTGTAAATAAAAGAACCAATACCGAACGGACCTGTATTTCAGGATTTGGTCAAATAATCATAACACTATAATTTGTATATAAGTTGTAAAATCTGAATTAAATGTAAGTAATCCTGTAAACAAAATTAAATAAAATATTATTTTTCTTTGTGGGCAACCAGATTTTTATGGCAGGCAACCAAAATTTCAGTCAAGAACTTGAATTCTAAAAACTTAAAATGAGAGCATAAGATTTTCACACATTTTCCATCGTAATAAGTACTTAATTAAAAAAAAGGACAATTTGTCAAATGAAGAGTATCATATCTGATCTATTTACTTTGAAAAAAATCTGATCTATTTACTTTAAAAAAAGATTTTATACGCTCTTAACACATTTACTTTGAAATACTACGCTTTCATACTTGGGCGAGTGCAAAATGAGTTAGGGCGAGTGGAAGTTATGTAATCACTCGTCCAGAGGGCGAGTGATTTTATACAATTTTTTCAAACCCTGAACATGTAATATTGCACTTTATATGTAAGTGGGACAGAACTACAGACAGAACTACAAACAGACGGACGATCCAAACATTAGATGCCCCCGCCGAACCTTTCAGGCCAGGGGAATAAAAACAAAACCCAGACAGAAAGTAAAAATATGTTTGTGAATGAATGGCATCATCAAATACCTCAGATGAGACAGCACCAATTTCAGGACCAGTTTTTGTTTTTTTAAATTTCAAAACAAGATTCCATGTCCCAACACGCTGGAAAGTATTGTTAATACAAATATTTTCTAAATTCTAACAAACCCACAGAGAAGAAGGGAAATGATGAATTTTTAAGCCACATTCATCAATTTTTCAATAATATGTTGGCAGATAGTTTTTAATGGTGGATGACTGGACCTGGTTACAGCATCCTTGAGAAGAAGATCATCACCAGCCTTTAGCAAGTAAAATTTCAAACTTTCTCACAAAATCAGCTAGGTCCAGTCAGGCTCGAACCTGTACTGACTACAGGTGCAAAACCTCATAGTTTAAAGTGATGATTTGACGCCCACACAGGCCCCTTTACCCAAATTAAAAAGCTTGAAGTTCAATTGGAGTCATCTTTAACTTGGCAGTCCAACGTTCTAGCATTAGACCATCCAGAGTAGTCTCCCTCAATGATGAAACAATTATTATTAGATATACAATGACATTCATTTGAAATGGATGTTTATTCTGTACGAGTCTATACATGACAAGTCAAAATATAGATATTCAAGATCAGCTGAACTAATCAATTATCCTTTGGAATGGACTATGAACAATTGATCTCTCAACCTAAATATTAGTAAGTAAATGTGGACCACATTAAACAACAGTTCTGCCTAAATGGCTCTCTACTGTATAATTCATAGCCAGAGTAAGAAGATTTTATCTATTAATTTTTAGGGCAAGTTATGCTACAGCATACAAACTAATTATCTCTGCATCATTGTCTGCCGTAAATCAAATGATCGTGTATAAAAACTACAATAAGCGGCAAAACACGAAGATAAACATAATGACAATCGTACACTCATTTAATCAACAAACAGAAAAGTTGTCTTACTTCTGATGAACAATTGTTTACCATCAAAACAAAATGATGAGCTCTGGAATTTTGTTTGTTTGGTGTTTTGTTTGTTTGGTTTTTTTGTTTGTTTTTTTTTGTACTTCTTCTTCATTTCTGTTGATATATGTATCTATTTTTTCATGGGGGCTAAGAGATTCAGTGTGTAATGTTGAATTTACAGTTTTATTTGGGTTTAATATTTGAATTTTTAATAGAGTTTTACGCCACACTCAACAATTTTTCAGTTATATGGTAGTGGCCAGTTTTTTTTTGTGGAAGACAGAACCTGGTTAAGATGTATCCGGGAAGAGACCACCAGCCTTCTGCAAGTGAACTGGTAAACTTTCTCACGAAAATCAGCTTAGGTTCCAGTGGGGCCTGAACTTGCGCTGACCGGAAGTGAAATGATTTGATTTAAAATGTAAATATATGAAAATAAGTTTTAAGGGGTTAATTGAATCCAATCGAATCACTTTTATATTTCTTGCCAAAAACTTTCCAGGATAAAACTTACTACACATCATGTGATATAATTCATTTGAGACTGTGCTTGTATTGGGGGAGTAAATTCATTAAAACTTAATATTGTAAGCACAACTGATCACATGAAACAGAAATGACAGGATATAAATACACTCTCTTTCAATGAGGCATACATAATTGATAATCATTATCAGTGACTGAGTCTCTTTGTAACAGCTGAAAAAATAAATGTATTATATTTTGACTTCTGCTAATGTTTTCATTACCTAGCTTATAAATATTCACAGAGCATTTCAGTCCCAGCATGCACTGTCCTCCCATTGAATTCTATCTTATCATTATCTATATGATAATTACTCATCAAATATGCATGTCCCAACAGGTATCGCGTACACTAGTTTATATAATGAAGTAACACTATGGATATCTTAACAATTGATCATTTTACAATTTCAACAGTATGCAGTTTGTTGTGATACAGAGTTATTGCCCTTGATCAGACACAGACAAACACACATCAACATAGTAAAAATCACTAAAACTAACCGGTGGCAGAAATTTAACTCTAGAAACTAGTTGCTCATTTATTGACATATATCATTTTCATTCCAAAATTTTGTAGATATTGAGATTACATGTACAATCATGCATACAAAATTAAAAGTCCTCTGATCATTGGTTTAAACATATACCAAACTCTGGTCCTTTTTAAGCCCTATGGATCCTAAACTCTTTTCATTCACAATCTTTGTGGCTTCACATGGGGATACAACAGGTGTTGCATCACGACAGGGAAAAGAAAATATTAATAGGTCACCTGGAGTCTTTAGGTCAGATGACCTCAAAATCTCAAAAATAAATAATAACATAAGTGATTCTTAAATATTAAATGTCCCCTCACTCCTCTCAATTAAACCTCATTGCTATCATTGTTGAAAGACAGAATTTATACATTGAGTACAGCAAAAAAGTCTTTGGGACCAGAGGGTCTTTAAACACAGGTGGTCACTAAAGCAGGTTTTACTCTGTGTGTGTGTGTGTGTGTGTGTGTGTGTGTGTGTGTGTGTGTGTGTGTGTGTGTGTGTTTGTGTGTGTGTGAATTAGAATACAAGTAGATCTACATCATTTTATATACATATATATTTTCAAAAACCATCAAAACATAGGGCTTATTGATCATGATCTGCAGCAGGTTCTGGACTGGTGAACTTTTGAAAATGTTCCAATTTCTATGTGTTGACTTTCAATTCTTCATGTTGACAAATGGAATCTGTTGGGATGTGTGTGTATTCAAATACACCATACCAGTAATAGACAGCACAGAACAATTTATACCTGAGAGCGTTTTATATTCTTTTTTATGCAGAGAAGAGAAAAATCTATAATGCTCTTTAGTCCCAGATGAATTGGGAATAAAAGTTGGTAATGAAGAAATCATTTAGGTGTTAAAGCTGAGAAAACACTCTTTAATATTATGATTTTATAACCTGAATCCCACCAGCTCAGAGAAATTTGCCAAAAACACATTTAGATCTGTTTACTCTATTCCAGTCAATTTCCTTGCTAGTAATCGAACACTTTTTCCTGTTTCTAATCACACTTCATAGTTCGTAAGTATCATTCCCTGTCTATCTTTCCCATGGACAAAATAATTCAGAGGCCAAGTAAGCCTTGTCCGTTGGCTGAATTGACTGACAAAACTGCTGATCCAGGGAACATGGCAAGTTTTGTTACACTTAGACTTGAGACACTACAGGACACAATTTTTCACTTTTATTGAGATGTCATCAGCTTAAGGTAAAGTGCCATAAATTTGATCTGTGCTGTGGACTAATGCCAAGACAGTGAGGTTTCCTCAGAAAGACCTGTAACCTTCACTTTGTATGTCCAGCGCTTGGCATAAGAACAGACCTTTATACCATTATTATAGGAAATCCGACTTTTGATCTTCCACTTGCAAGCCCAATGCTATGCCACTAGACTACCACAAGAACGATGCTAGTACCAACTGTGAAACTATAACAAATGACACGTTCTGACAAAAATAAGTGAAAATGTCTTGACAATCTTTGACTTGAATTTGAATTATGAATGGTGTTTTACGCCACACTCAACAATTTTTCAGTTATATGGTGGTGGCCAGTTTCTAATGGTGGAAAAGAAAACCTGTTTACAAAGTATCTGGGAAGTAACTGATGGCATTCCATAAGTAAACTTTCTCATAAAAATCGGAATGTGCTCCAGCCGGGTTCTAACTGCACTGACCAGAAGTGAGAGACTTCATGGTTCAAAACGTGATGTTCTAACCACTATCCAATGAGTCCCCGACAATCTGACACAAAAACTTTCTGGAAATGTCTGATACAAAAAAAGTTTTCCCTCCCCAGTTCCAATCTGTTTCTTAATTAGGCTACAAAAATTACATCATTCAGAGAACTATTTTGGTGTTTCATGGTCTGAGATCTGTTTATGATTTCCATATGTTCCATCACTGTAGTGTGTTAACAAATGCACAACATTTATAGACTCTTAACCTTAAGATCTGCCCTAAGCGCTCGTACAATACTTCGGTAGAGCTAATACAAGACAAAAAATCGGTGACAATTCCACTCCAATTTCCAGCTGTATGTTTTGAGAAAGCTAATCTTAAAACATGTGATTGTGCAGTCAATAATTAGGTATAGACCATCTGTTCTTTGCTACTTTTTCAATTATTTATATCAGCAAAAGAACTTCCTGTTTAATGCTGAATATCAAATCTACCTATCGATATCAAATGCATAATTTCAGGGAAAAAATAGAGAGATGTATAGCAATGAAGTGTAGGCATACAAGCATCCTCATAGATATTCAAGTCACTTAAGTAGTTGGTATTATATCTTGAGTGGTCTGAAGTCATGATACTTATGGCAGTGATTGGCTTTGTGTGGTACAAGAACATCTATGTAGACTAATTCATCATGGACACAGGATCCCACTATGATTAAGATGGCGGAAAGGGCATATATTTAGGTTATATGATTAAATGAGGCCACATAACACACACACATTCAAACAAGGTCATTTTGTAGAAATAAAGTCACAGAAGATTTTTGTGTTCAGTGTTTTTTAAATCCTGAATTATGGAAAGATCTCCATTGCAGATTGTGTGTGGTACCCCCCTCCCCCTTTTTTTTTACCTCTCCTATTCACTTTGACACTCGGTTTTGGCTTTAAGTCTCATCAAAAAGATTCATGGTTTTATTTTCTTCTGTTTGGAAAAGTTGTCATTTCCTGTATCAAAATGTCTATGGTCAAAACAAGACTCCTACGCTGATCAACTATCAAAAGGGCATACGAAGCAAACACTATCTACTAGCCACTTTCACAAAATCGAAGATTTCTTGGTCAAAGTTTTTGACGAAACTTTTATAGAGTGAACTGTCAAAGAAAACTTTTATGGAATTCAGTCAATCAAAAAAAATATTCGATATGACATCATCAATGTATGTTACAAACACATGGTTCACAGATTTTCTTGTACAAGTAGCTCAAAAACTTTTGATAGTATGAACAGGTGACTTCATCATAGAAAACTTTTACCAGGTTTTTTTGACGGACTTTGACATACAAAACTTCGAACATGTGAATGGGGCTTAAGCCACTCAGGTACTATAATTGCAACATTGTGTATACAACACCACGATATAATAAAAAAAAAAATTAAAAAAAAATCACCGATAACAACAGAAGTCTTTGATTTAGAATAAGTTTTATCATATACAATATACTGTCATTTAAATAGTTTTTTTTCCAGTACAGTGCCAGAGAATTTTATATATATATTTCCATTGTATGCCAAAGTTGTTAAAGAGAGTAAGGTACATATTCACCATTAGGTGATTATTTCACTGGTTAATGTTAGCAAATAATTCTTTAATTGATAGCCTACATATATAAGTAACTTCTAAAATCCTAATTTCCCTACATTTGCTCTTACATAGAAAAGGAAGACAATTATAATAGCCTGGTAGCCTGGCACTTAATGAGAGAAGTAACATTAACACTGAGCTGATCAAATTTTTCCTAAACATGGCCTGATTTTCTTCATCACTTATCCCTACAAATTCATAAATGCTAAACTGTATCAGTGTGTCACTGTGTGTGTGTGTGTGTGTGCATGTGTGTTTCTTTGTCTTTGTGAGTGTGAAACATAATACATGTGTAGATTTAAATAATTCCTTTTATACTTAAGATAAAAATCATTAATCACTGTCTTCTTTTTAATTTTGTCAAACAAAAAACCCATGGACTTGTATAGTTTAGAAATTTTATAGTAAGTTAAAAGTGTGGAAAGATAAAAAAGTAATAATAATAATATTATGACACATATCATTTAATTTGTATGTCTTAAAGACAGTCCTTCTTGTCACCCAATCATTGAAATCATACTTGATTTTTATCTATTCTTCCTGACCTTCCTGCCAATAATTTAGTGCGATTGTACTTGCAGGGGTATTTTGATTTTACTCAGAATAGAGTGATGGTGTGTCATTAAAGCTTTACAAATTTAAGCACAAAAAATGTAACAAGATCTACAAAAACTGTTAGCTTTAAAGAATTCAGAGTCACACACAAAAAATGTAACGAGATCTACAAAAACTGTTAGCTTTAAAGAATTCAGAGTCACATGTGAATATCATCAAAAGAAATCAATCAGATATGTGCTGGCTTTAATCATTAATCTGAAAATTAAACTGCACCTCCTTTGCTTTTCAGTTTTTTTAAAATGAAAAAAGATCACCGACATTTCAACACAAAACTCTGTTTTTAATGTTTTTGACTCCAGTTTTGTCTTAAACAGGGTAATTATAACCTAAGGACAACCTCTTTCTCTGAACACTTACAATATATCAATACAAGATCTCGACTATAAAATCAGATTGAGAGCCGACATTGTACATGTAATATCTCTGCTGGATTACAATGATGCAAGAGATCAGAACGCTGTCATCTTCAGCTTATTATATTTAGATAATTGTCGACGACAAAAGAATTAAGTGAAAAAAGTGCTGATGATGAGAGCTCAAAAGTACCAAACGCTACATATTTCTGATTTGTTCTACAATGCATGGTCCACTGTATAGAGACAAGATAAATCTCTCTATATATAGTGGATACAGAAAGAGAGAAACGGAGACCTGAAATGTATATAATTATCTCTTTTGTCTACAGACTTAAATACTGTCATATGTCAATTTTACCAGGAGTGATACCATACAAATTGCTGTCAATTTTGAAATTCAAAAGCTCTGAAATACAATGCAGCAACTCGCTTATTGGTAAATGCTTCATCCACCATAACAAGTGCTGTAACAGACCAAATGTAAACAAATCTACTGGATTCATTTGAGTTTCACCTGGTAGGACAGGTGCTAGAGACATTTCCATGTGTGAATTATTCATTAATACTTTCCAGTGCCCTGCATGGATTAATTTCAACATTTTCTGACAAACGAGTGACAATTCACAAATCTATATAGACATAAAACAGCAAATGATACCAAGTGTACGAGTCACAGACGCCATGATTCCGTATACCAGCACTACTGGGGTAGGTAAAAGTTAAGACAAGCACCTGCTGTTTGATAGGATTTATAATTATAAAGATAACTGAAATCTGTGAGTTGGTTTTGTTACATTTTGTATTCATTGCTTTCAGCATCAACAGTTGAATACTGTAAGTAGTTGCAATAACAATTTCTCGTTTTCTACTGCACGCACTTTTCAACGTCGTCATTGTCGACTTTGTTTTATTATGCATGTGACACAGACACTTCTGTCTTCAGTCACATGACCTGAAGAAATGTCACGAAGATACTGGGTTTTGTTAGTTTTTCATATTCATATCCCACTAAGTGTTTTTCATTTATATGCGACCTCACAAGCATACCGTGAAGTGTAGCAAATTTTGACCTCTGCTATAAACTCATCCAAGGAGGGTTGCCTTATCTGCCACACCTACTGTGAAATGAGACCCCAATCTTTTAAAGCTGTATGATCTATATCTTTCACTGTTTTTGTCTTAATAGAAATGGTTAAGTGTTATATATCTATTTTCAATGTCTCTCTGGGTTTATGACATAAGACATTAGACCATTTATACCAAATTTCACAAACTTCCTAAAAAAATTCAAATAATAAATCAATTTCAAGAGTTTTCATTTAACTACAGAGAAACTTGTATATAACGACCTCTTTAGGGATACAAGAAAACAGGTCTTTATAGGGAGGTGTGGTCTATAGAGATTGATCTGTACACAAACGGTACTATTGGGGAAAAAAAAAATGCTCTTAGTGATAAGGTGGACTTTATACACAGGTAGTCGCTAAAGTAGGTTTTACTGTACATGAAAATTCATATGCTGGATTACTATGGTTTCCTAACGAGAGTAACTGTCATCTGAAAGTGTTGATGTGACTGAGGGTAAAAATTAAATTATTTCTTTATTGAAGTCAGTTTTTATTTGCAACTGGACATGGCAATAAGATACTTGGTAAATTATAAATCTGAGACATTTGAAATATAAATTTGATCTAATAAAGAAATATGACAATATGAAATTTCCAACCACACCAAATCCAGACACAGCCTCTACCTAAAATCAAAATGCCCTTGATCACTGGCAGGTATATTTTTAAAAAACTGTCACATTTGATGTCTGTTTATCTAGTAACTCATCAAGATCAGTAGACGATATTAAACGGCAAATAGGAAATAATATTTTTTTTTTAAAGTGAAAAAAAATTATTATGTCCCCATAAAAAAAGGAAAAATACCTTGAGTATAGCACTCAAAATCATACTGTGCACTAAAATTATTATTTATTTATCAATATTTCTGAAGTTTTCTTCAACTCAGCTACATCTAATTGTATCACGGTTTACAAATGTATGCAAGAAGTATACATTAAATGCACAGTTGCAAATTTTGAGCACAGTTGCAAATTTTGAGTATGTACTCAAATTTTGAGTACCATAATTAATTTATTTATGTGTGACGCATAAATTTATATGTGAATTATGAAAAATAATGTTTCCTAATATTTCCAAAATCAAAAGTTACACAAACTACTATATGGTAAAAATAAGATAAAAGTTGAGCTTTAGTGTTGAGTAAATTTGGTGACATGGGGCCCCCGGTGACTTAAGACCCTGGACTTAACATGGTGGGTGGGTGACAAAGTTTGTGTACACTGCTTTATGATTCTCACAGTACTTGTGACACTTTTCTATTCTTAATATACAAGTGTGTGTATC
This sequence comes from Atrina japonica, assembly GCA_030159075.1. Taxonomy (NCBI): domain Eukaryota; kingdom Metazoa; phylum Mollusca; class Bivalvia; order Pterioida; family Pinnidae; genus Atrina; species Atrina japonica. The sequence continues at coordinate 641,365 of BROG01000225.1, read as the reverse complement.
TTTTAATTACTTATATACTTATACATACAACAATAGGATTAAAATTAGGAATTTTATAAATTTTTTGGTTTGAATTTATCAAGAAGAGAATTGACCCCTATAGGGGAGTAAAAACTTGTTGCTTTTTATAGTAAAGACACATTGATTTCATAAGCTGCATTACTGGGGCTGACGTTTTACAAAAAGTCTTAAGTACTAAATCCTAAGTCTTAGCCCTAATTGTCATGGGACTGACCAATCAACAAAGCGTTGCCATGGTGGTTAGGACTAAAAGTTAGGATTTAGAACTTAGGACCTTTTGTAAAACAGGCCACATACTGTACAACCAAAAGTTTTGTCAAGTCTATTTACAAAGGGAGGTAATAACGTAAATCAGATTCATTAAGCTCTCCGATATGCTCCTTGCATTCTTGTCATCACTCGAAATTGAATCCTCTATTAACTTGATTCTGATCCTTTAATAAAATCTTTATGTAAAATGATAATACTACCATAAAATAGGATAGGAGATTCTGGGCAGAATTGACTTCTCCCAAAAAAATAAACCCACCTAATTATGGATACGGCCTACACTCAAATTATTCAGTGGAAAAATTGTTTTATATTTCCCATGTGGACAGTTGTACTGCCTTGTAATTGAATTCTCGACAGATTTAACATCTTGCAAAAGAAGAAGTATTCAGTAGAGACAGTGTTGATCTGACTTACAGGGTAATACAAGGTGAGACCTTGATGAGAATTGGTATTGAAGTCTAACCTTACTAGAGAAAAATAATATATAGTCACTGAAAGTAGCGTTATGAGGTGAAGCCTTCAAACCATAGTTCAATTACCCAAAGAGAAAATGAAGCTTTTGAGAATATCAATACTTCTTATAGTCAATGCTTGAGATTTGAACCATGTGTTCTGTTCTGGTTTCCACATACAATTTGCTACAATTTAATCCTGTGTGATTATTCTAGGTTATGGGCAAAAATGTTGATTACACATACATGTAGTAAACAGGATAAATACAACAATATATTCCTCACTTGATGATCACTCTGTAATGTATGGTGACAAGTAGAAAAAATGACTCTAGTCACTATATAAGTTTAATTTTATACTTTATTACCTAAAATTTAACTTGTCCAGGGCAAGAAAGGGTTCACAAGACATCATCCCACTAGGTTATATGGATATCACAATAGCTTCCAAGCATAATGCACAAAGAGATAGGGCTGTCATTGATGTGAAATTCTTTATTGATATATTGATAAGTATAAAGTATCGATATATAGATAAATCGAGTAATTTGGTACTTCTATGAATGCATTCAAAATAAATATATTCATTGTAATATTTAGTTGTGACCATCTGAAGATGAACAAAGCAATCATTGCAAGGAAAACACCATTTATTTGAACAAATTGAACAATTAGAAAAAAATATGATGTAGTTCAATAACATGAAGTAAAACAAATGGAAAATTTTAGAAATTGTAAAAGAAAATACATCCTCTGAAATGCATTATGAAATGTATCGATACTTTAAAAATGTATTGATTATCGTATTGAATCAATTTGGTATCGACATATCGATATCAAGTCTATCAATGACAGCCCTACAAAGAGAGCTTCTAGAAATTCAACATGTTTAGAAGGGATGCCACAGGTACACTGAAAAATATGTACCTTCTCCTCTAGAGAAGAGCTCCAAATATGACACGATTTAAATCTTCTATATTCAGTGTAATTAACATTTCTGTCCACAAACCAAATTTTAGCGATACCTGTGGGCAGTCAGTCAAATGTATTTTCACAAAAGGAAGGTCAATTTGACCTTCCTTGTCTTCTGGTCCCCTTCTCTTCCTCGACCCAGAGAACATCTAATTAATAATTTCTGTTGACCAACCAAGAAAAGCTATATACCATTACAGTAAAACCTCCTTTATTGACCACCTGAGTACAAAGACCATTTTTGCTGTCCCCAATACATGTAGTACCATTTGTATACAAATCAACCTCTATATAAAGACCACCTCCCTATAAAGACCAGTTTTCTTGTGTCCCTCATGAGGTTGTTATATACAGCAGTAGAGCCAGTTGTTTATGAAATGGCAGAAGAGAAAAAAAAATGTAACATCACGAAAAAAAAATGATCTGTGTATTTGTATCCGTTCAAACTGTATTATCACTATCTACAGCAATTAGATATCTCAGTCAGCTTAACCAGTGCTAATTGCTGGTCTTCATTTGCTGTCCATAGATTTCTGATAATCAACCAAAACATATATCACCTGGGGCGTTTTGAATTGGTTTATTACTAATTTAGTGGGACAAAAGATGCCAGTAAAATATTGATATTATCGGATGATTTATTTCTGGATAATAAACTTGAAAAAGGCATCATAAAATGGGTAAACATGTGATGAATGTGTCAAATTAATGCAGATTTCCAGGCTCTCTGTGTGTGTGCATATGTATGTGTATACATAGGAACTTGTTTTTAAGGTTGTCTGCACTTGGTTTTTCACCATGTGTCATTGTTTACAAAATGTTAAGCTGTAGCTTTATATACATACATATATATATATATATATATATATATATATATATATATATATATACAATAAAACCTGTATATAGGGGCCACCCAAGGGACCAGAGAATATTGACCTTTATGTGCAGGTGACCCTTATACACAGGTTTAATTGAGTTGATGTATGCAGTCAAGGGACTTTTCAAAACTGGCCTTTATAGACAGGTGATCCTTATATAGAGGTGGCCGCTATAGCAGGTTTTACTGTATATATATATATATATATATATATATATATATATATATATATATATAATATATATATATATATATATTTATATTTATATATATATATATCGGTAATCAAATTGATCGGTGAAAAATAATCAACCCGTACATCAAGTCTCGGGTTCAGCATTTAAGAACCTTACCCCTGAAAGTGACATACTGCTGTCATACTCTCCACGTTTTATTTTATCAGTCATATAGACTTAGTCTGAGTGCTATAAATTCTGATAATTGAGGAATTCTTAAAAGATTTCATAAGGTAAACATATTTAAGGAAACACTGCCTATATTTTTCAGTTCACTGTACTTCCGAAAAAAAAAAAAAAGATAACCATTGGTCTCACAAGACAGGTGGTCATTTATGACGGTGGTCTCACAAGACAGGTGGTCTTTTATGATAGTGGTCTCAAAAGACAGGTGGTCATTTATGACAGTGGTCTCATAAGACAGGTGGTCTTTTATGATGTGGTCTAATAAGACAGGTGGTCTCATAAGACAGGTGGTCATTTATGACAGTGGTCTCACAAGACAGGTGGTCACCTATGACAGTGGTCTCACAAGACAGATGGTCTTTTATGAGTGGTCTCACAAGACAGGTGGTCATTAATGACAGTGGTCTCACAAGAGAGGTGGTCATCTATGACAGTGGTCTTATGTGGCAAGTTCAACTATACTCTAAATAGATTCTCACAACAGAGCTAAACAAAATAGCAAAACCAAATTGTTGACACTGATGAATAGATGGACAGACCTCATCAATTCAATGCAATCCGCCCAATAAAAAAGAAAAACAACTCCAATAGAACTAGAAGTATTAAAGGTTGTTTTCTTACAATAAAGTAGCGACCAATTGTTTTCACTACAGACAGCTAATCATTCTTAAGATTTCATCATTCCGGTACCCAGTTATGATTTTCAAATTAGACCAACTAATTGACTGAAAGGAAGGTGCATGACCCAAATCACCCAGACATGACCTTCTTCAGCATCAGATTTTGAAGAGAACAAAGAAAATAAACAATATAATAATCAAAGACTACCTCTGTTCACCTCACACTAACATATTATACATCCCTACAATTCACTTATCCTAAACCAATCTTCCTGAAAAACATTGACTTAGACTAGTCCAAATGTGGGTCTTTAGGGATGAATGAGTTAACCACAGCATTGAAAATAAACTAAGTCCAATACAGGGTTATTATTTGCAGAAAAAAATACAGGACTAATCAAGTATTTGAAGAATATAGTGTGGTTAGAATCATAAGACAGGAATGAAAATAGATTAAACAGGGTCATTTTTGCAAAAATAAAAATAAATAATAATAATAAGATAAATAAATATAGGACTAATCCAGCACCTGAGGCAGATGCTTAAAATCATAGGACACATATGTCTTGTAAGTGTATTTGATGTATGAACAGAAGCAGATGAACCTCACTATCAACCAATTTTCTTAACCCAATCACCAACAACACTGGGACAAAAGCATTGACTTTATTGAGGTGAGCTACAAACACACAAATCAAACATCACTAAAACCTTCAAATTATAGGGGCATTAGATATGTTTTCCAAAGAAATTTTTTTTTTTTTTTTTTCACTATTTAGATTTGATGTACAATAACAAATAAGATATACAAAGGCATGAAAATTCTTATGTTTCTATATAGTTTATGAAAATAAGGTCAGGTTCAGTATGATATGCGTATACAAAAAAGTAAGGTTCAATTACCCAATTGCATGTGATAAAGTGCCAACCTAAAAATAAGGTAAAGTACAGTGTCATAGGCGTACACAAATAGTAAGGTCAAATTAATCATTTGAAAACGAATAATTGCCAAATTGGGTTTCTCAAGTAATTTTCACAAAATATATAGGAATTTAAGAATTTTTATGCTCGTGAATTATTCTTTTTTTTTTTGTTACTTTTTATAAATACACATGTATGTTTTTAACATATTTACAAGATCTGAATTACATCTAAAGCAAGAGTGTGTATATATATATATATATATATATATATATATATATATATATACACACACACACACACATAACAATCACACCACAGTCTATAGATTCACCAATAATTCAGAACTATCATAATAACATTCTCTCGCTATCTCCATTTTTATTTTTCATCATATGCAGACATCTATGAATAAGACAATTTGGCGATATTTACTGATACTCTCACTACACCTACACTTGGGAACCACCAACACTGTGTTTGACAGATTAAATAACTGACAACAGCATTACTCTTGTTTACCAGCTTCTGGCTTCAGTGTCACAGTAAACTGATTAATGTCACTGTATTATTGTATTAAAGTATAACTTGGCAGCTTTCTGTGTCAATCGAGATGCGCGTTGTAAAAAAAGCGTTTCAACATTTTGTAACAAAGCATTGCTGCTGTAGAAATGACAGTAATTGTACTGGAGCGCTGTTCCAATTTACTTCTGTGCAATTATTGATTTCTAAGTTCTGATCATTTTGAAGCATTTTCAGTGGGAAAACAATTTTACAATGTAAAACGGTGTCGTTCATTAATGCGTGACTTGTATTTTAAATGTCTATTACACAAAATTCGAAATAGATAGCAAAAGGTATAGCGAGTATGCCGAGCCAACAATTAGCTTGGACATATTAATATAGATTGTAAAATTATCTGCAACCTTTTAATATACGATTTGAATATATATATATATTGATATATATATATATATATATATATATATATATATATATATATATATATATATATATATATATATATATATATATATATATATATATATAAGATTCCCTTCATAAGATGTTAGGGCAGCACTTAAAGATTAGAAGTTTTACTCCGATGCCAAAAATTTCCCTAACAGCATACATAGATAAAATGTAGATTAATATCTGTTGTAGCTTCCTCCACAAAGGGAGATAACTCTTATTGTGTTTACAAACAGATCAATTTATAATTAATTACCCGTTTGTCTCAAAATAAATTAGGCTTGACAACACAATAAAACTCTACATCTGTCTTATGATATTGTAACTAGAATGGACAGACAAATACAAATACATCCAGGATACAATGAAATAATGCTGTTTACTATCTGTCTTGTTGCAAATTCTTGTCAAGGAACAAATATTTAAAGGGCATTAGCTACGCTTTTTTTTCAAAACTTATTTCTTCCTTTTTACTGTTTTAATCATGATATACAATTACTAATAAGAGACATAAACAGGCATAGATATTCTTAAATTCCTATATATATTTTGTGAAAATTGCTTGAAAAACCCAGGTTTGGCACTTTTTCACTTGCAATTGAATAACTCAACTTTACTATTTGTATATGAAGACTCCACTGGACCTGACCTTATTTACACAAAATATATAGGAATATAAGATTTTTTATGCCTGTGTATATCTCTTATTTGTTATTGTATATCAAGTACAAGAAGTAAAAGTAAAACAAACTGAAATAATTTTGCTTGATAAACACAGCTAATGCCCCTTTAAGTAATGTGTTTCACTCCCTTTGTCTGCCTGCCTCTCTCTGACTCCCTTTATTTGCCTGCCTTTGTCTGTCTGCCTTACTCTGACTCCCTTTGTCTGCCTGCCTCTCTCTCTCTCACTCCCTTTGTCTGCCTGCCTTTCTCTCATTGTTTGTCTGCCTCCCCTCTCCCTCATTTCTATTGTTCATTATCAAGACATATTCCCCTTAAAATATTTTTTTCCCTCCCTTTATACCAACTACAACCTCATCTTTTACCTTGATCCCTCATTTAAGTCCATGCAATCCTATATTTACCTTGATCCCTTACAAGTTCATACAATTTTATTTTTAACCTTGATCCCTTACTATCTTATCTTTTACCTTGATCCCTTACAAGTTCATACAATTTTATTTTTAACCTATCTCTTACCTGATCCCTTACTATCTTATCTTTTACCTTGATCACTGACTAAAGTCCATACTATCCTATCTCTTACCTTGATCACTGACTAAAGTCCATACTATCCTATCTCTTACCTTGATCACTGACTAAAGTCCATACTATCCTATCTCTTACCTTGATCACTGACTAAAGTCCATACTATCCTATCTTTTTACCTTGATCACTAACTAAAGTCCATACTGTCCTATCTCTTACCTTGATCACTAACTTACTAAATCCTATCATACCTATCACTATCCTCTATTACTTACCTTGATCACTGACTAAAGTTCATACTATCCTACCTTGATCTGACTTAGTCCATACTATCTTATCTCTTACTGATCACTGACTAAAGTCCATACTATCCTATCTTTTTACCTTGTTCCCTTGCTTAAGTCCATACAGTCCTATATTTACCTTGATCCCTCACTTAAGTCCAAATAATCCTATCTTTTACTTTGTCCCTCAAGTCCATACAATCTTATCTTTTACCTTGATCCCTCACTTAAACCATACAATCTTATCTTTATGTCCACAAAATAACAAAATAACGAGAGCAATCGTTCAGGTTACGTGGAGGATATGACAAATTTAAATCACGTAACCTCCTTTTTGTTCTCGATGGATTTCATTTTTAAATCTTCATTATTGATATTGTAACCTGCAGTTTACAATAATTCCTTTTAGGGTTACCTGTAAATTTGTTATGTCGATTTCTGTTATTTTGTGGCTTGTCTTTTACCTTATTCCCTCACTTATGGTCATGTAATCTTATCTTTTACCTTGATTTCCTGCTGAAGTCCAAAAATCCGATATTTTACCTTGATTCCTTTAATCTATAGTCTTATCTTTTACTTTGATCCCTTACTTAATACCAAACAATCCTATATTTCACTCTGATCCTTTACTTAGTGCCATACATTCAATATTTCACTCTGATCCCTCAATTAATACCAACTACAATCTTATTTTTTACCTAGTTCCTTTACTTAAGGCCATACAATGCTACATGTATCTTTCACCATGATCCCCACTGAAGGCCACATTAACACTATCCTATATTTCACTCTTATCCCTAACTTAATATCATATAATCTTATATTTAATTCTGTTCCCTCACTTAATACCACATAATCCTGTATGACACTCTGATCCCTCATTTAATACCAAACAATCCTATATTTCACTCTAATCCCTTACTTAATACCACACAATCCTACATTTCACTCTAATCCCTTACTTAATACCAAACAATCCTATATTTCACTCTAATCCCTTACTTAATACCAAACAATCCTATATTTCACTCTAATCCCTTACTTAATACCAAACAATCCTATATTTCACTCTAATCCCTTACTTAATACCAAACAATCCTATATTTCACTCTGATTAATACCAAACAATCCTATATTTCACTCTAATCCCTTACTTAATACCACACAATCCTATATTTCACTCTAATCCCTTACTTAATACCACACAATCTTATATTTCACTCTGATCCCTCACTGAATACCACACAATCCTATATGTCACTCTGATCCCTCACTAAATACTACACAATCCTATATTTCACTCTGATCCCTCACTAAATACCACATAATCCTATATCTCACTCTGATCCCTCACTTAATACCATACAATTTTATCTTCTTTCACCTTAAGGCCATACAACCATATCCTTTACTCTGTCAAAGAATTGGTAATAAAATGAACAAGTATCAATATTTAAATAACTGAGATGACAAGAAATTATTAATTTCTTTTTCTTTGATCTTGCGTATTTTGATCTGTTTCTTTTTTCTTTTGCTTTTTTATAGTTCATTGCTCTGTTTCCTCAAATTGTTAAGACAAAAAGATATACAGGTATGAAGTATTATCCTGATTCTGACCTACTTCAATTTGAAAGTTTGTCAGCAACTCAATTCAATATACTATGTAATTTTTTAAGTACTTAAGTACCAAGAAAAAAGAACTGGTATTTGTTTATGACAGTCCTGATGTTGTAGTAAAGGTGACACTATACATATTAACTGTAATTTAATATAACAGGCCAATGTTAGACTGGTCTTAGACAAAAGAAAAGAGTATACTGTTTATATACTTAGGTGTAAAAGGGTTCAGATATATCAATATATACATGAATTGGTACAAATTTATATTTAATCGCTGATCCCTAAAATAATAGACTCTTATAAATATAAATATTTAAATATAACTAGTGGCTCGTTTAAGGACAGATTTCATTTTTGTTCCCAAACTTCATAGATATTGACTTTACAATCATGCATAAAAAATTTGAAACTCATCTGATCATTGGTTCATGAGAAGATTTTTAAAGATGTACCAAGTTTTGGATCTTTTGGCCCCTTTTAGGATCCCTATTGGTCCTATCCCATTTTCATTCACAAACTTTATGCGACTTCACCTAGGGATGCTATATGCCAAGCTTGGTTAAAATTGACCCACTGGTTCTTGAGAAGAAGTCAAAAATGTAAAAAGTTTAAGCAAATTGCACGGCGCACAGTGCATAACACACAGCGGACAAATAGCGATCTCAATTTCAGCTAAGGTGACCTAAAAATATATAAATGTCACTCTAATGTCCATTATTATCACCACAACATGAATAAGATTATTTCTCTAGATGGCAATTTATATGTTGGTGAAAAAAGTGCTCAGTTTAGGTTGGGATGAGACTATATAGCTGCTCTTCTTTGTTTGTTTATTTCAGTCCATCTAAAAATTTAAGTTACCCAAAAAAGTAAACATGTCAGTACAAACGGCTATCACCATAATTTCTTATTCTAACTGAGGATCAAGTTCATGATATTTTGGTTTAAAGCAAATGTGATAACCATGTCACTTTCTAATTAATATTTCATGACTTCCTTGCCAATTCCTGATCCAGAACAAAGTACATTTATTAATCACAACTATACTTTATATACCTCCATCCAATTAAGACCAGCAGAAAACGGTCGTGGACACTTTGTCACCAAGAATTCACATACATATATAATACTGACCACTGTTTCTGAAGAATATGATATTAACCCATAATTCTGAAGAGTTCATCGGACAATAAATAATCATAATTGACAACATACGGTAAACAAATCAGGTTAATGTAGCCGAACTCTTGTCCAAGATACAATATGACCATGAAATATAAAAGAATTGATCTGTTCTCTGAAAATAACAAAGCTAAATTGGACCATCATAGGAGAAGAATTAAAGATTTAACTCTACTAGAATAACATATTGATCCCTTTCAATTTTTTGGAGTATCAAAACAATACCAATTTATGTCAAAACAAAAACCTAAAGATCGATAGCAGTGGTGTATATGTACATGTAAATATATATATGATCAATCTACAGATAGATCATTGTGCACCGGGAGCATATCGTCTTTCAGTTTAAAAACCCCAAAATCAATTGTAAAGTGATATCTACTTTGTATTCACAAGAGAAACAAAACTTGGTCGATAGTGTGAAAGATTATCCCCAAAAGCAGAATTTTCAATATTGTTAAAAGGTCAGTGACTTGTTGGTCAAGGTTAATACTTTACTTAAGACTTATGCATGTATAATATGCCTTCAACATACTGAAGACCCTTGGCTTGCGAGTCAGAACTCATTGCCTCTAGACCACCATGAACAGTGTTTGATAATAGCTGACAAAATGTGTGTGATATTGTCCGATTCACATAACATGGCCAATCAAGACTTCGATAACTTTCTGATTGATCATACTGGACAAATTGTCTACTCAATTTTGTACAATTAACTCAATGTCAACAATGCCTAAAAATGGACTCTGTAAATGGACTCTGTAGATCAATGACTTCGATCAGTCCCAATGTGTCTTTAGGGGTCAATCAGTTAAGAAAGGCTACAAAGGACATGTGTTTTATTTCCCACTGGATAACCGTAGGCATGGTAACAGATAGGAACAATTTCTTTTCTGAGGGTAATTTTTATATTGTTATGTTATATTACCTAAAATTCAAATCCCAATATCCAGGGGTCAAAAAAAAGGCTACAAAGGACATCCCATTACCGTCATCCAGGAACAATTTCTTTTCTGTTTATATTTATGAAATATTACAACAACAAAAAAAAAAGGTTCCCAAAAAAAACAAATGGACATTAATTTTCCTATCTAAAAAATTCTGGGTCCTGAATTCAAAAAAAAATAAAACTGACATTTTACCTAAAACAGAAAACTTTATTTGAGACATTTGTTTAAGAATACTTTATTCTTTATTTGGAAACTCTAAATTAGATTTTTTTATCATATTCATGGAGAAAATACAAGTCATTTTTACATTGGTATCGAGTCCTCTAACTGAACTCAAAATATCTCTGTAACAATACACATTGGGTATTACAAATAAAGAGCACCTGCAAAATTTAAATTTGAGTCCTTGGTACAAACCACAGTAGGAGCATTCATCTTTCTATAAAATCAAATTATAAAATACAATATGTCTCGATACATATTCCTCCATATTACATCCAAATACACTGCAATGAAACTGTTTTGATGTAAATAAAAAAAAGTAATAATAATTGTCAACTTCTGCCTGTTGCCAAGGTCACAATTCTATTAAGAACAAAGCAGTATCTGGAAATAGTTTCAAGCCTGGGGAAAAAGTAATCAGAGATACAATGTCCAAAATAGTAAGGAATCCAAAACAAATTAACATCTAAACGATTTTCTTTTTCTATTTACAACTTCAAGGCAGCATACCATTTTTTAAGGTCTTTATTCTAAGTCATCATCTTACTGATAACATGTTCAGTATTAACATTTTAACACTTGTGATTCAATATAAGTTTACAATTAGATTTTTGCCCAGAAAACATGGAACATCTAAAAAATGTCTGTGATTGACAATACCTCAGCCTCTGTTGGAATTTTCATAGTGCCCATGACAATCAATTTCACCATTTCATTATTTTGGGTAGCGAAAGCTTAGCTGGCTGTAAAATTATTTGTCTTATGCATGTGTAAACCAAATCATCACATCACTTTAACTGTGTATTTACACTTTGTTGAATATGAATTTGTATTCCCCAAAGCTCTGTCAGCTTTAATGCACTTAGCAGTGCAATGAAGCAATTTATCCTATGCATGTATAAACCAGACCAACACTTACCAATACATTGTGTTAAGCATGAATTTGTATTCGTCATAGCTTTGTCAGCTTTAATGCACTTAGCAACTTGAAGTTGAGCCTCCTTATGAAGCCATTTGTCTTATGAATGTGTATCCCCCATAGCTGTCAGCTTTAATGCACTTAACAGTGGAAGTTTAGAGTCCTATGAAGCAATTTGTCCTATGCATGTGTAAACCAAACCAACTCTTACCTTTACACTGTGTTAAGCAGAAATTTGTATTTCCCATAGCTCTGTCAGCTTTAATGCACTTAGCATAGGAAGTTTAGCCGCCTGTAAAGCGATTTGTCCTATGCATGTGTAAACCAGATCAACATTTATCACTCAAACAAATCTCTAGGCAATTAGTAAATATCTGTCTATATATTATCACAAACATTTCTCTGTCATTTACCAAACACATTACATTTATAACTATTTTGTTTTGCTGCACAAAGCTATTTATATCATATTGTAAGCCAATGTCCTATAATTAAGTACAAGATAAAGCCCTCTCTGAGTGACAGAACAGGGTGGGGGTTACCCATACATTTATATATGGACACTATGGTTAACTCATTCACCCCTCAAGATACATTTGGACTGGCCTAAATCATTGATTTACAGAAGAGTACATTGTTTTTAGGGGTTGATGAGTTAACATGACAACATTTTTGGTATTTATGAACATTTTCAAACTTCAGCCTATAGAGTTAAAAACAAAATAAAAGATACAAATTACAATGGGCTCTGTCTTGAAAAACCACACTTGAAAAACAACTTTAAAGAATTATTCTTAAATCAAGAAACTGTTGAAGGTGAACGGCCAAATAATGAAAAGAAACAGATCTGGGATTAAGATTTCAAAGGACAGAGTCAAATAATGTCAACGTGTTAATATGCAAATTTTTACAATTTGTATATGTTATATGCAACTCTAGATGGTTTTCTCACAACAGAGATAAATTGCAACATCTAATCAAAGTTGTTGACACAGACTGATGGACAGACAGACATCATCTGTTCATAGACTGGCATTAGATTTGCAATGCGGCCAATAAAAGCTCTTTTACAGGAACGCAACACAATATGTAAATTTTTACAATTTATAGAAGATATGTCAGGATAGGATGAAAGCTAACAGTGGTCTTCCAAACCACATGATTTGAATAGTGGGCATTTAGTCATATAGACCTCAAACATTATTATCATCCATAAGTATCTAAATGCTATAAGCTCTTTTCTATTGTTTTAGACCAGTCCCTTATGGTCTATAGTGATGGAGGATTAAAGCTAACCATGTTGGAAGGTTTGTCAGTTTATCTGCAAGTCAGTTTGTTTGTTTATTGTTGTTTAACGTCCCACTTAAGAATATTTCACTCATATGGAGACGTCACCAAATGCCGGTGAAGGGCTTCAAATTTTGGCCTATGCTCGGCACTCTGCAAGTCAGACGTCTTTTCAAGAGCATGGAAACTAGCCACCATCATTTCACTGAAAAACCGTCGAATTTAACATGAAATACCAATAAGACTAACACACAAACTAAGGATTTGAAAATGGCCTGTTTGGCAGGAGCTCAAACGTTTAAGGAATTTCCTTTTTTATATTTTTTACTATTACTATAATTATTATTATTATTATTATTATTTTTTTTTTTGGTTGTTAATCCATTAATTTTACAACAAAAGCACAAGGCAAGTAGAACTGATTATTTGTTCTGTACTCTTTTTTCACAACAATGAATTTTCAAATTTAGAAATGGTAAACAAGTCATTAACTTGAATTTCATGAATACGAGGATGTAATAAAAAGCATCATATCTTTATCTCATATTAAGTTTACAATAGTTGTCGAATGTAAGACCACAATAAAAACATATAACAGACACACCATAAGACAATAAACAACTGCAATTAGATACAAGATCGAAAATCATATTTCCCAGAACTAAATGAAATCAATAATTTTATTTACCCTTCTTGAGGGGCCCCAAATATTATTTTCAACAGCTGCTGAATAAAATGTCACATGCTACATCGATATGGTACATACTAACAGTATGACAAATATCGGCCCTTACAAATTCCCAATTAGTAGAATATCCGAGGTAAATGTGTTTCATCAATATCACATAAAAATTGTATGTATTTTACGTAGAAGTATTTACATACATTGTATATCTATCCATTTATACCTCATCTAACATGAGCTATTAATGACCTTACGGTACCATTATTTATATAAAGACAGTGACAAGTTCAACAGTAATTCCCTTTTCAAACAGAATAGCGGATCACTGATTGCCAGAGTTCCATCAATAAATGAAGTACTATGATACAATGTGACAGTTACACATAGGATACATATTGATGATCAAACTTTCCATTGAAATCATTTGTTTGTTTAATAGTTATTTTATATTTACACAATTTCCATGGTGTTCAAAGTAAGGGAATGAACATTTGTCAATATGTAACAAATTCTCCGACAGTAAATAATTTGTGTCTTCTCCTTTGGGAGGTTACAGTACTGCTGAAATATTCATGCAGTCATTTATGAAAGATATCTGGTGACATCGGGGCAATTTTCCCCGATACACAATTTTTGTTGTTAATATTCATCATTATTTTGGAAACAGATGGGTGGAAATAATGACAACATTGACCTTACTGGTAGCTTCAGTGATGCAAAATATGTAATGATAATTACTTGTCATTTACCTTAAACACAGAGGCCACCATAGTACTGTATGAATTATTAACATTTGTGCAAATGCCATTGGAAAAAGGAATTATCCCTCACGACTTTACAACGGCACCCGATGTCATATTTGGCCTTATATAGCTAGTTATGCATCAACGAGTCATTGTACACTGTGGAAAATAAAAATTGACTTTGACACAGCACTTGTTGCTGATTATCACTTATGCAATACAAACAATGGATGTTTTTTAGTTTTGAACGTATGTGAATAATTGGATTTTTAACAGTTTCAAATGATGTTTAGATACACCAGCCAAAGGGAGGTGAGTTAAGCAATATCAGACCACGAACTCTTCTGTTTTTATCTGTTCTAACCAAGGGCGAATATAGAGACAGAAAACTGGTCACAGTTTTGGTTTCTGGCTTTAACATGGTTTTAAACTAGTTTTGTTAAGTTTGAAGCCATCCTGTAAAAGACAGGTTTGCACTTTCAAAATGACCAACATTTTATATATTGCCGTGTACTCTAGCTTAAACCAGGTGTTATGTGTGTTCTGTCAACTTTTACAATATATGAAAACATTACTTAATCTTAACTGCCATCTTTGCATATTTTTGACTGCATATAAACCATTAAAGGTGAAACCACCCCAGACGTAGTTTGGTCAGTTTCCCGACCAGTTTGAAACTGTGATAAATGAGAAAAGCGAAATTAATTTTAAATCTGTTTAGTGCAATAAATGAAAGGTTTACCAAACTATCTATAAACCTGAACCAGTTTTATATGATAAGTTCACGCAAAACTAGTGGACCAAATTTGTTAGCTCTACAGTGATCGTATTGGAGACTGGATGGTCTAAACATTAACTTAAGAATACAGTCTGTAGGGAAGGAATGGGGTCGATCAAATCTATCAATTTCCAGAAAACAAAATCAACAATAACCTTAATATAATCACATTTACCACCTGCTGTTTATAAAAAGTCATATTCATTTTTGTTTTGGGAGGGGAGGATTAAGGTATTCTAGATATATTTTCAAAGGAATCATTCTTTCACAATTATACTCATATTGCTCAACAATTTCAAAAGAGAAAGAAATGGGGCTTCCGTGTGGATAAAATATTTTGTAACAAGTTGTGTATGTAAAACAAATAAATTCAAGGTCAGAAACATTATAATAAAGTTAAAACAAATTAAAGGAAGTGTTTGTGTGCATACAACTTGTTTTTTGAACTACTAATACATTATGGCCTACTCATCTGTCTGAGAATATATCAAATGACGGGATTATTCAGTAATTTTGAAGAATGTTTCCTCCCAGACTTTGAGATGGGAACTTTGTAATCTTGAGTTTGCGAGAACTATTTTACTGTAACCCAATTAAATGATTCTTTATTGAAACCATTATATATCTAGTGATTCACACATACTAATTCATTTCCTTTTATCATTGCTATTTCAGGAAAGTTTATTGTAAAATGACATTCTCTCTGATTTCAAAGAACATTATTTTTTGGTTGTATGGGATAAGATTTTATGTAATGTGTTCAATGAATTCCTTCTATGCTAAATGCATCGCCAGAAATAAACGGATTTCAATCAAAGCGTCTTGAATTACAAATTTCCAACACAAAACAGAACTGTTAATAAATGTAGGCAAAATGGCTCATATAACATACATAATAGGAGACGAAGTTTATACATTGTACAAATAGATTTTACAGCTAGAATTAATAAATGTCTACAGTACATATGACATTTGAATGCCTGACCAAGAAACCAAGTTTTTTTCTCCCATTTATATGTCATATGATTAAACAAGCAGAAAGTTACTACATGTACAGTAGAACCTGTCCTGAAATACAATTAACGTTCATGAGAGACACCTGTCTTCTGAGACTACATTCTGAAAACCACTTGTTTAAATAATCTTTTAAACCAAATGCTTTTGAGACACCACCTATTTTGCAACATCCCATTCTGATTAAATGGAAACCATTTAACCTCATTTTTTCTTCATTATGTCATACATGTATGATCAAGACAAGCCTAGTACAGTGGAACCTGTCTTAAAAGAGTATTCTAATGAAAGATCACTTGTCTCCTGACACCATATAATCTCAAAACCATTTGGTTAATAATCATTTAAACAAAAGTTCTTTTGAGAGACCACCCATCTTGCAAGACCACATTCTGGAAACCTCTTGGTTAACTAATCATTTAAACAAAAACTCTTTTGAGAGACCACATTTCAGTGGCAGATAGGGTGGTCTCTCACGACAGGTTCAGTAAATACAGTAGGCTGAGTAGCCATCTTTTATAGAGGAGAAAATCCAGTTACATTGCACCCAGGAGAAGACCACTGGCAAATCCCATGTAAACTGGAGAACAGCCTCTCATAATCAGCTTATAGGTCCCAGCAGGCACTGGATAAGCACTGACTAAAGGTGTGAGACTCAGATTTAAAGCGTGATACTGATCATGAATTGTTTTTTTGTTTGTTTGTTTAAATGCCATAATCAACAGATATTTGTTTTCTGGTGGCAGTCAGTTTTTAATGGTGGTGGAGAGAAATCATGCAAAGTGCACATATATCAGGCGCAAGAGACCACCAGCCTTCCACAAGTAAACTGACAAACTTTCTCACAGGTTCCAAAGGGGCTAGCGCTTGAACTTGAACCTGTGCTGACTAGCTGCTTAGCTGTAATGGCTTTTAATATACAGTTGTGTAAAGGAAAAAAGCCTTGCGAGACTTTCAACAACCATAAACAAACAAATGTAACCTATAAAAGTTATGTTCCTCAAGACTGCTTACAACAAAAGTTGGATTGGATTCAACATATCCATCTCTTTTTCCCTATGGTATTTCTTATAATTAAGTCCCTAGCACATCCTTTATATGTTCTATAATTGTATTTTTCAATACTGATGATTGTGTTAGTAAAAGAGTAATAAGAATAAGGAAATGGATTCCTTCACCAGTGTTCTACCATTACAGGCGTTTTAAATACCAAATACACCCCTAAACAATGGCCTCTACTACACATCAAAGGCATAGGCTTTGTGTGGTAGAAAAAGGACTGGACTGTAACACCAGAAACAAATGAATACAATACCATTCATAAGGAAATAAAGTAAAAAGATATATGTATATACATTAACGTGTACTTGTATATATTTATAACTTGTGGGACAGTATACATGTAAATATACAGTTCTGTAGTGGGGCAGTACATATGTAGATATACGCTTTGTATTGGGTCAGTATATAGACAAAACTACAGTTTTTATCTGTATCATCAGACTGCCTGCAATCGTCTAGCAAATGGATTAAAAAAGAGTGTAGCTAAAGTTCAATTCATCCACTACAACAATCAATTGCAGTCTAATAATACCGATAGAAACTTTTTTTTTGTATTTATTACATGCCCTTTATTTATGTATATGTGTACACAAATTTAAAATTATTCTGCTTTTAATGACACCATCAAAAATATCGGATGACATGAATCCTATTTAGAAAAGTAGCTTCAGCAATATTTCCATATCTAGCTACAGTGCAATATGACATTCTGTATTGTGTGGGCGTACTGCACTCAGTATTGTAACTGTGATTACAAATGCATGTAATGAACATATATACATACAGTGGAAGTGTCTTCAGAGACCACTGTCATGACACCACATTTTGAAAACCACTTGATTAAATATATACCAGTAAATAAAACCTGTTTTGGGAGACCACCTGCCATGAGAAACAATATTTCAGTGGTAGATGGGTGGTCTCTCATGACAGGTTCAATAGTATATCAATTACTTATTAAAGGGGTAAAAATTCATGAAGATACATGTATATACAATGTACACTGTAGTTGGATCGGTATACATGTATATACACTGTAGTGGGGTCGGTATACATGTATATACACTGTAGTGGGGTCAGTATACATGTATATACACTGTAGTTGGGTTGGTATACATGTATATACACCGTAGTGGGGTCGCTATACATGTATATACACCGTAGTGGGGTTGGTATACATGTATATACACTGTAGTGGGGTCGGTATACATGTATATACACTGTAGTGGGGTCGGTATACATGTATATACACTGTAGTGGGGTCGCTATACATGTAAATACACTGTAGTGGGGTCGGTATACATGTATATACACTGTAGTGGGGTCGGTATACATGTATATACACTGTAGTGGGGTCGCTATACATGTATATACACTGTAGTGGGGTCGCTATACATGTATATACACTGTAGTGGGGTCGGTATACATGTATATACACTGTAGTGGGGTCGGTATACATGTATATACACTGTAGTGGGGTCGCTATACATGTATATACACCGTAGTGGGGTCGGTATACATGTATATACACTGTAGTGGGGTCGCTATAAATGTATATACACTGTTGTGGGGTCAGTATACATGTATATACACTGTAGTGGGGTTGCTATACATGTATATACACTGTAGTGGGGTCGGTATACATGTATATACACTGTAGTGGGGTTAGTATACATGTATATACACTGTAGTGGGGTCGGTATACATGTATATACACTGTAGTGAGGTCGGTATACATGTATATACACTGTAGTGGGGTCGCTATACAAGTATATACACTGTTGTGGGGTCGGTATACATATATATACACTGTTGTGGGGTCAGTATACATGTAAATACACTGTAGTGGGGGCAGTATACATGAATATACACTATAGTGGGGTCCGTATAAATGTATATACTCTGTAGTGGATCAGAATACATGTATATACACTGTAGTGGGGGCAGTATACATATAAACAATGTAGCAGGGTCGGTATACATGGGTTATTACTGCTAATGGTCTGCATCTGTAGTGCACATGCCAACTGTCATAAGGTATTTATTCACTATAAAACTGATAAATGAGAAAAAAGGTTGTACAAGTCATAATTACTTACAACCACCTGTTGCAGCCTAAACAATGTAAATGTTGTAGCCATTGATTAATATCTGAGTAAACTGTGTCACTGCATTGACAATTTACATTTTTATCTCCATGTGGGATGTGCGTGTGTAGTAAGTTTATGTGTAAATAAATGTGTATGCAAATGAATGCCTATAGATGTGAGGGAGGGAGAGAGAGAGAGAGAGAGAGAGAGAGAGAGAGAGAGAGAGAGAGAGAGAGAGAGAGAGAGAGAGAGAGAGAGAGAGAGAGAGAGAGAGAGAGAGAGAGAGAGAGAGAGAGAGAGAGAGAGAGAGAGAGAGAGAGAGAGAGGGAGAGAGAGGGAGAGAGAGGGAGAGAGAGACAGAGACAGACAGAGACAAAGAGAGACAGACAGACAGACAGACAGACAGACAGAAAAAGGGAAAGGAGAAACAGAGAGGGAGGGATATAGAGATGCTGACTCGTGTCATGGTACACACTTGATGCACCATATATCCCTATTTTGCACTGGGAATTCAATTAATGTGACAAGACAGGCTGGAGATAAATAGCATTTGACATCTATAACCCTACTTTCATTTGATGCACTGAACACAAACTGATCAATATGAATAACTTCCTTGCAATAGATGGGATTAACCATATCCTTCAAACAGCTAAAACCAAAGAAAGAATTTTACAGCGATTGACATTTATCATCGGTGGTCCTTGATCAAGATAAGCAAGGAAAATAAATTACATCTATCCATAAATTGCATAGGCATATGACTTCACTAAATACAGAGATTTCCGAGGCTTTGGGAGGGCAATAAACTAAATACTTCCTAATTTTGTGATGTCCACCAGTGCAGGTCACCTGAAAATTACATGCACCTACATGTAGTCATCAAACCCAGAAACCAACAAATAGTTGTAATTAAAACACTGTACTGTATGTCTGTAATCTATAGGTTAATGGAAATGTAGAAGAATAAAAATGTTTCATTGATCTGCTAATTCTTCAGCACAGATTCCATTCACTGTAATGTTTGGATAGCTTCATCAAATTTGTCAAGGGGCATAACTCCTGGATTATTCAATGTGTTATACTGAAACTGGAAGTCTATAATAGCTATGTTTGTATCACTCAGTTCAATATTAGAAACAATCAAGTTTATTTGACTGCAGATCTGTATATCTATGTAAAATTCATATCTTTATATTAGAGTACAACAGATCTATACAAAAATACAGATTTGTGTATCAGAGAACACCAGAGATATGTACAATTTAGATCTGCATAAAAAGTAATACAGATCTGTATATATGTATACAGAATAATTCTGTCTAGGTGCATAGAAAACAGATCTGTCAGAAGAACACAGATAAGTAATATCATACATAAGTGTGCAACATAAATAATCTGACTGTACATGGTAGAACAGTATATAACAACTATACAATAGTAAATAACAGATATGTGTGCAAGGCTTTTTCTATAGTTTCCACAGGGCCAAAATTAAGCCCAATGAAACAGAGTACAACTGTTGTGAAGAATTACCTACCTTGAGAGTCCTTATTAAAAATCCACTATTAAACAATTCATTTACATCAAAATCATTTTGATAGTTTGCCTGTTATTCTCATGGTGGATAGGGGTTGTCTATGAAAACAGGGACCACAACTTTACAGTCATCACTGGATACAAATGAAGTTATGTTTTGTATATTATAAAACATACCTCAAAATGTACCTGGAGTCCCCTGGACCAGAAGTCCTCAAAATACAGTTAAACCTGCAATAGTGGCCACCACTATATAAGGATTACCTGTTTACAAGGGTCAGGTTTTTCGAGTCCCTTGACTGCATAAATTTAACCTGTGTATAAGGATCACCTGCACATAAAGGTCAATATTTTCTGGTCCTTTGGATGGTGGCCCTATATACAGGTTTCACTGTACTCAAAATACTAAAGCTCAATTTTATTTATTTTGACAATATACATGTAGTCATTTATAAAACTTCTAAATGTGAATTAATAGGAAACAGAGTTGTATTTTTCATCCTTCACATAAATAAATATGTTAAGCAAGATTCCCAAAATTTGAATATATTCTCTTTTTTTTTATATATATATTTCTGATGTTTTCTTCGAATAAAAAATAATTTTCATCATTAAAGTTAATTGAGCCTGAGTACTGAGTAAATTTGGTGACATCAGGTCTACTTCACATATCATACATCAATGTACAAGTGTCACACAAGTGTGTATTTATGTGCACTTTTAAAAAACTATTGTGACACCATGCTACATTAGTACATGCCAAACAAAAATTACTTACAATTCTTGCAACAAACAGGCTCTTGTATGGGTCTGAAGTGGCTGCTGGGTTATTGTTTGGGTCCCCTGAAAAAAGGAGAACAAAATTATTTTTTCATCAAAATTATTTACAAATATTGAAATTTCTTTCCTTTTCTTTTATATTTACTATTTTCAAGTTTCACTCAATACATGTATATTATATCCTGCACTACAATTCTAGACATTTTTGAAATTAAAAAGAATTATTGAATAAAGGAATTTCACTGGTCAAAGAAGGTTTTTACTGGTCTTTATATATACACAATTGAAATGAAATGGAAAATTACTGGTTAATTGGACCAGATATCAGATAGATATCACCACACTTTTGTAAAATTTACCGGTTTTTCTGGTAAGGGTCAATTTCAAAAACTCTACAATACACAGGATATAAACGACATAGAAATAAACAGAGAAATCAGCAAAATATATTACAAAGCATGTACTATCTATATTACACATTACTCTGCTTCAAGCAACAAAAAGGTACACATGTAGTTGGCAGTATTCCTCTGACAGTTGCCTCCCTTTAATCAAGAACTAATCAATTAGACCAAAAGAGCTAATTAATACCTCAAAATGTAGCAGTGCCATGTAAATCACTTGTATTTTACATGTATGTAATCAGTTTCTTGCTGTGTCATAATTGTGTGTATGTGTGTGCAAGCACACATACACGTGCATGTGTGCACATGTGTGCCTATGTGTGTATTGTATGTATATGAATGTGTGTATATATAATATATATATAACATAGGGTTTGTTAAAGTTGTTAGTTGCTTTAGCAAAACTGTGAAGACTTAGTATGAAAATGCACATTGTATACATAACAGCTATAAAAACAATATAGTCAAACCTGTCTATTGAGACCATTCAAGGAAACAGCCAAAAATAACCATTATAGACATGTGGCCTTTATAGAGAGGTTTATAATTATAAAAAAATTAATAAACGTGTTGTTTGATAGCCTTTATAGGCAGGTGCCCTTTATACAGAGGTGACCTTTGATGCAAGTTTGACTGTAATGGGTAAAATGGCATGTGAATGGCAGTCCACTAGCTTTAAAGGAACACCTTCTGAATTGGCCAAAAGTCATACATTTTGTATTGAGTTGAAAATAAAGTTCAGCTTTTGAAAAGTTTCTTTTGTCAATTTTATTCTCAAAATATGCATTTCCCCAAAACATCAATCTATATGTTTTGTACCCAGTATTGTGAATTTAACAATTGTGTCTAATTAGGTAAACATCTGAGAGTTTGCAATTGTAATGAAGTATTTAGTACATGCAAAGCCCTGTTAACCCTTTCAATACTGCAACATCACAACTGCATAGTGATGTTATACACTGTAGCAGTTTACATTTTTCTGCAGTCTGCTCCCTGTAGCATATTTCCAATGTCATCATGATGTTGTTTTGCTGTGCAGTCTGATTTCTAATTTAATTATGGGTGTGAAATGAATAAATTGATGAGAAAAATTTTAAGGGTATGATCTTAATTTAATTAACTTTTTTACAAACAGAACTTTTGAATGAAAAACTTGAATAAATTATTCTAAATTGTTGTATAGTTTTTATTATATACACAATTTTTCCTCCGCATTCCATATAAAATTGTATGTATACTCATCATGAAAATGGAGATAAAAATATAACTCAGTTTTGACTTGATAAAACATCGAAATTGTATGTTGGACCAACCATTCCAGCTGTAAATATGTTAAATTTAATGCTTTTATTTAAATTTTTTGTCGACGCAGGTTTCATGAAGGAGGTTTCTGTATTAAATTTGTCCGTAAAATAATTGTCATCGCTAACATCTTATTTGGAATTGATATTTATTTCGGATTCTGTTCATTAGAAATATGGTTGACATGTTGTCCATGTGTAGAATCATCATGCGAATCAGATACTAAATTCATTTGTAGAGTCCGAATCAGAGTTGAAAATATCTAAAACATCTTGAGTAAATCTCGGATGCTTAAGCGGCAGCCATTTTTCAACGACTTTCAATCACCGATTTCAAAATAATGGCACTTTTATATTCGTTGTAACTTGCTTATTTTTCGCCAGCATCCATTAATGTACATGTGATCAATATAGACTAAAATCTCATCTAACTCTCATTATGTTCGTGAATTGAAAATGAAGCAACTGAAGGAGAAACACGAGGTGTTTTTCGACGTTCTCATATTCAGCAGTTGCACTTATACCGGGCGATAGCGGACGTTATCGGGAGTATTGAACAATGAATTTAGCAGGCAGTTTTAATCACTATCGGGATGAAAGGGTTAATCTATACCTTTCTGATGAATTATCTCCCCTTTATTGCAGATTAAGATTGCTTCAAAATAATAATCTTTCAGTCGACTTATAACAGTTTATTTCTTTTACAAATATTATAATTAAACCATTCTTTTTTCTATTGTTACGAGATTCCTTAGTCTCTACACGTTTAATGTATCTGTATGTACTTCTGTCATTAATGCTTAGGGTTTACAAAAAGACAAACATTCTGTAACAAATAGATAGAACATTCTCTACACAAGAACACAACATTTTATGACAGGCATTGGCATTTTTGCATCATCGTGCAAACCTTTTTTTTATCTGTACTTAGCGGGACCAATCTCTCATTTTCTGTATGGATCTTTGGATCGCATCTTTCTTACAGGTAAGATTTTCTTCTCCTGTACTTGCTGATGTCGTAATCTCTGTGATTATTGAGCCCCAGATTTACATTTATACCAACCTATTCCTATCTAACATGATAACAAAGTCTCGCTGTAGTGGGATACTTAGTTAATTACTGATCTATCAATAAACTTCCACCACTATTCATGACAAATATTGCAATTCTCTTTATATACATCAATTGATAAATCCCCACTACTTTCCATATACAATGTACATTAATTAATACATGGTAATTTTAATTTCCTACATACAAATTTTAGTCCAAACTTTAAACATCAAACCAAAATTTTTAACACAGATTGTGAATTTTTTTTTATATCATTTTTGTCATTTAGACAGTTTTATATATATTTTTTCAATAGTTTGTAATACACATGTATTATGATATATATATGAGATCCATGGATGTCATGATCATTAGGAGGTGACAACAGGAGAATTTAACACCCTACTCTCAATAAATAGTTGCCTACTTTTGACTTCTATACAAAAAGACTCCTGCTACTTTGACAGTTTCACCTGTTACTAAAAAAGTTAATGACAGCCTTGAAATCCATATGAACTGGACTTTTCAGGCAATTTTTCAAAAACATTCAATACAAGCCATGAATTTGTACAAAGAAAAGTTATGGTCTTGTTCAGAAGCTATTAACTATCTAATGATAATTTTGCCATTTAAGAAAATCTTGAATTATAAAAGAGGACAATTATTTCTTTTGAAAACAATGAAAATGAAACAAACTTTATAATGTTATGGTCAGTGGTGCCAGAGAAATAACTTGCCTTTGTTCTTCAGTGTATGATCATTCGCCTATTGAATTCCAACCGATCTATACTGCATTCTTTACAAGTTGTTGCATTTTATAGCAATTTAATGAACGATTTGTTTCCTACCTGTGGAAGCCCATTTGTGACATCACTAGTGATAGGAAATATTTCAGTAAGTCAAAGCTTTCAGAAACCAATTTTGTGACATGTTGATAACTTTTCGATGTTTTATACTGGAGCTATTGTTTTGGGGTGTTGTGTGTGCGTGTGTGTGTGTTAAGCAAACTGAAAATAATTAATTCCACCTAAAACAAAACCACTTTTAAGGAAATCTGAATTCTATCATTTAAAATCACAATTTTCCATACATCTTCAGATTAAAACAAATTGCATATCAAGGGCAAAACCAAATTTGATCATTCATTTTAGGAATCGTGTGCCTTCTATAAGGATATGATTACAGCAGAACCTACCTTGAAAGACCACTTGTCTTTTGAGACCACATTTTGTAAATCACTTGGTTAAACATAGATCTGTAAATATAATCTATTTTGAGAGGAAAGCCATCCTGGCCCTACAGTAGAGTGCTCTAATCACAACTGGAGGGTCGCAGGTTTGAGCCTTGGTCAAGGCGGCTGGCTTTTCCTGTCTTTCGGATTAGACAGTAAAAACCGAGGTCCCATGTCACAGGAGTCGGCATATTAAAGAACCCTCACAGGTCAATGACTGTAAGTGCCAAACATAGGCCAAAATTTGAAGCCCTTCACCAGCATTTGATGACATCTCCATGTGAGTAAAAGATTCTTGAGTGGGACCTTAAACAACAATACAACAACAAAAACATTTTGAGAGACCACCTGTCTTGTGAGGCCACATTTCTGTGACATATGTGGTGGCCTGCAAAGACAGGTTTCATTGTACACGTGTATGTACAAATTGTACATCTCCTTATTCTAACCACTTTCTTAACCATGGTGCATATACATGTACCTAAATTAATTAATTTCTATATGTTTGGTGTCTGAAAACAAAAAGATGAAAATAATGTGTTACAATTTAGATTACCATATCAGTTTGATGCTATTTCTACATCAGAGGTATATACATGGACTTGTATGCATTGTTCTAGGCCTATTCACAAAACTTGGCTTGGAGGAGTAACCTTATGATTATCCTAAGGATGGCTCTACTTACAGTCTGGTCATGACAATCTTCACATGACAAACCTTTTATTCCCGAATGGATATTTGTAGGTAGGATGACGAATATGAAGGATTTCTCTTGCCTGGTTTATTTGAATGTAGACATTCTTTTAGAATTACCTAAAATTTAAACCCGTCAAGGTCAAACAACAGTTCAAGAGACTCCACCCACAAGGTCATACTGATTTTCTTATACATGTATATGTACCTGTAAAATGTTTTTTCATGCCTGTCCTTAACCTTACTATCCACTTATATAATGATATTATCACCTACAGATGATAAGCCACAGATATTGACCTATGCCATGGACTTCCATAAAACAGGATTCCATTTAAAATCTCACTCTGTAAAACTCAACTTTCAATGGGTTAAGAATTGAAATATACTCGATGAGAGACCACTCGCCTTCCACAAGTAGTTAAAATGGCAAACTGTCTCACAAAATCAGACTTTATTCCATTGGGAGTGGGGGAGGGGTTGAATCAATGATGAGTTTAAAAGAGCAATGCTCTAATCACTCACACTCTGAAGTGCCCAGGGTCATATGAAACTTGTAGAAGATAACTGTTCATTCTTGAAATTAGACATGAACACAACATTTTTCCATATTGAGGCTGACATTTTAATCTTCAGATGTTGGTATGAATGCCCTCAATATATGACTGTTGTTATCAAATGTAAAATTTGCAAACATCAATCATGCCCGATCTTGAATTGGGTTAACTTGAACAATCAGTAACTATAAATGACAGGTAAATTAAATTCTACGTCCCACTGTTCTTGGTATACCTATCAAAGAGGAAAAGGTGCCAAAAACACAACGCAATGATGGCCAGAAACACAAGTACAGGAAAAAACAATCCCTTGTAAATTTGAGTGTTTAACAGTTGCCATGGCAACCACTTGCGTCAAAGAGAAGCTGCACAGAGCATCCATTAGCAAATGATGACTGAAGGCAAATTCTTGACAGATGGGGAGCCCCATAGGATACACCATCTGAATAAAGCGTCTGTCAAAATGACCCCTTGGTACTAGTCATTTGAAGATATGTACTGCAGTACATCCTCCTTTTAAAAATTACAAAAATGAAAAAATGAAATCTTGTAAGGGTAGTGTTGATGAAATGATCCACATTTTAAGCTCATTGACTTAAAACCTATGACTTATGTCTGCTGGATAAAACAGACCCCAGCAATTTTTCACAAAATTTTGTCTGGGTCTGGTCCTCTTAACATCTGGGTCCAATCACATTATCTTTGTTGATAATAATTAATACAGCAGTCTTTGAGGGTAACATTTGACAAAGACTGTGGAGCAGAAACTACAGGTAATTGAACTTTACAAAGGAAATTAGGTATTTTCATTTTCCAGAATTACCACCCCTCGTAGTATGTATCGATTGTGCTGTCATTTTTTGTGCGTAAAATGAGAAAAGTTTAAGTTTTCAATTATGACATCATTATGTTTATGTGAAAACGCTGTTTTTTCATGTAAAGACATGAAATCATAATCGATACCTGTTGACATGGGAGATAACTCTGACTCACTTTTGTTACTATACTGTACCTTGGTTGACCTACTGGTATACATGTATGTGCCGATCTACAATTATACTCACTTTTGTTACTATTTTGTACTTTGGTTGACCTACTGGTATACATGTATGTGCCAATCTACAATTATACTCACTTTTGTTACTATTTTGTACTTTGGTTGACCTACTGGTATACATGTATGTGCCAATCTACAATTGTACTCACTTTTGTTACTATACTGTACCTTGGTTGACCTACTGGTATACATGTATGTGCCAATCTACAATTGTACTCACTTTTGTTACTATATTGTACCTTGGTTGACCTACTGGTATACATGTATGTGCCAATCTACAATTATACTCACTTTTGTTACTATTTTGTACTTTGGTTGACCTACTGGTATACATGTATGTGCCAATCTACAATTATACTCACTTTTGTTACTATACTGTACCTTGGTTGACCTACTGGTATACATGTATGTGCCAATCTACAATCATACTCACTTTTGTTACTATATTGTACCTTGGTTGACCTACTGGTATACATGTATGTGCCAATCTACAATTATACTCACTTTTGTTACTATATTGTACTTTGGTTGACCTACTGGTATACATGTATGTGCCAATCTACAATTATACTCACTTTTGTTACTATATTGTACTTTGGTTGACCTACTGGTATACATGTATGTGCTGATCTACAATTATACTCACTTTTGTTACTATTTTGTACTTTGGTTGACCTACTGGTATACATGTATGTGCCGATCTACAATTATACTCACTTTTGTTACTATTTTGTACTTTGGTTGACCTACTGGTATACATGTATGTGCCGATCTACAATTATACTCACTTTTGTTACTATTTTGTACTTTGGTTGACCTACTGGTATACATGTATGTGCTGATCTACAAATTATACTCACTTTTGTTACTATTTTGAACTTTGGTTGACCTACTGGTATACATGTATGTGCCAATCTACAATTGTACTCACTTTTGTTACTATTTTGTACTTTGGTTGACCTACTGGTATACATGTATGTGCCAATCTACAATTATACTCACTTTTGTTACTATTTTGTACTTTGGTTGACCTACTGGTATACATGTATGTGCCAATCTACAATTGTACTCACTTTTGTTACTATACTGTACCTTGGTTGACCTACTGGTATACATGTATGTGCCAATCTACAATTATACTCACTTTTGTTTCTATTTTGTACCTTGGTTGACCTACTGGTATACATGTATGTGCCAATCTACAATTATACTCACTTTTGTTACTATACTGTACCTTGGTTTGACCTACTGGTATACATGTATGTGCCATTTTTTTTGGGGGGGGGGGTTCATCTATAACTCTGACTCACTTTTGTTACTATTTTGTACTATACTGGTTGTACTTTTGTTACTATTTTGTACTTTGGTTGACCTACTGGTATACTACAATTATACTCACTTTTGTTACATACTGTATGTGTTATACATGTATGTGCAATCTACAATACTATTTTGTACTTTGGTTGACTCACATGTTTTGTTACTATACTCACTTTTGTTACTATTTTGTACTTTGGTTGACCTTGGTATACATGTATTGACTCACTTTTGTTACTATTTTGTACTGGGTACTGGTATACATGTATGTGCCAATCTACAATTGTACTCACTTTTGTTACTATACTGTATCTACAATTATACAATCACAATTGTACTCACTTTTTGTTACTATTGTACCTTGGTTGACTTTGGTTATACATGTATTGATCTACAATTATACTCACTTTTGTTACTATTTTGTACTTTGGTTACATACATGTATGTGCCAATCTACAATTATACTCATTACTGTACTGACCTACTGGTATACATTTTGCCAATCTTCATACTCATATTTGTAC
Organism: Atrina japonica; assembly: GCA_030159075.1. NCBI lineage: Eukaryota > Metazoa > Mollusca > Bivalvia > Pterioida > Pinnidae > Atrina > Atrina japonica. The sequence continues at coordinate 611,330 of BROG01000225.1, read as the reverse complement.
CTTGGTTGACCTTGGTATACATGTATGTGCCAACTACAATTATACTGGTATGACATGGTATACATGTATGTGCCAATTATACTCACTTTTGTTACTAATTACTTTGGTTGACTCACTTTTGTGCTGATCTACTATACTCACTTTTGTTACTATTTTGTACTTTGGTTGACCTACCTTGATCTACAATTATACTCACTTTTGTTACTATTTTGTACTTTGGTTTGACCTACCTACTGATCTACAATTATACTCACTTTTGTATTTTGTACATGTATGTGCCAATCTACAATTGTGCCAATCTACAATTATACTCACTCACTTTACTGTATACATGTATGTATTTTGTACTTTGTTACTATACTGTACCTTGGTTGACCTACTACATGTATGGTATACATGGTTGACCTACTGGTATATACATGTATGTGCCAATCTACAATTAACTCTTTTGTTACTATAACCTTGGTTATACTCACAATTTTGTACTCACTTTTGTTACTACTTTGGTTGACCTTGGTACTTTGGTTACTATTTTGACCTACATGTATGGTACTCACTTTTGTTACTATACTGTATGTGCTGGTATACATGTGCTGATCTACAATTTATCACTACACTTTGGTTGACCTACTGGTATACATTATGTGTTACTATTTTGTTACCTTTGGTTGACCTACTACATGTATGTGGTACAATACTCATGTTACTATTTTGTACTTTGTGCCGTATGTGCTGATCTACAATTGTACTCACTTTTGTTACTATATACTGTTGACCTTGGGTTGCCGACAATTATACTCACTGGTACTTTGGTTGACCTACATGTATACATGTATGTGCCAACTCACTTTTGTTACAACTTTGTACTACACTTTTGTTACTATTTTGTACTTTGGTTGACCTACCTTGCCGGTTGTACTTTGGTTGACCCTACTGCCGTATCACATGTACTTTGTGCCTACTGGTATACATGTATGTACTACAATTATACTCACTATATTGTTTTGTTACTACATGTATTGCCGATCTACAATTATACTCACTTTTGTTACTTGGTACCTTGGTTGACCTACATGTATGTGCCAATCTACAATTATACTCATGTTACTATATTGTACCTTGGTTGTGCTGATCTACAATTATACTACTTTTGTTACTATATTGTCACTGGTATACATTATGTGTTATACTACTTTTTTTGTACCTGACCTACTGTATACATGTATTGCCGACCTATTTTGTACCTTGGTTGACCTACTGGTATACATGTATGTGGATCTACAATTATACTCACTTTTGTTACATGTATGGTATACATGTATGTGCCAATCTACAATTATACTCACCAATGACCTACACATGTTATCTAACAATTATACTCACTTTTGTTACTTGGTTATACTGTACATGTATTGCCAATCTACAATTATACTCACTTTTGTTACTATATTGTACCTTGGTTGACCCTACTGGTATACATGTATGACCTGCTGATCTACAATTATACTCACTATTTTGTACTTTGGTTACTATACATTTGTACTTTGTTACTATATTGTACCTTGGTTGACCTACTGTGCCAATCTACAATTATACTCACTTTTGTTATACATGTATGGTTGACCTACTGGTATACATGTAATCTACACTATTTTGTACTTTGGTACTCACTTATGTGTCTACTATTTTGTTACTATATTGTTGGTTGACCTACTGTATACATGTGTGCCAATCTACAATTATACTCACTTTTGTTACTATTTTGTACTTTGGTACCTACTGGTATACATGTATGTGCCAACTACAATTATACAGTACTATTTTGTACTTTGGTTGACCCTATCATGTATTGCCAATCTACAATTATAAGACTATTTTGTACACCTCTACTGAAAACTACTACAGTAAACCACTTTGACTACATCATTCTGAAAATCACTTGGTTAAATAATCCTTGAAATAAAACCTCTTTTGAGAGACCAACTGTCTTGAGAGATATGCTTCAAAGATATTCTAAAAACTATAACAATTTCCTTTTTAAAATTGATATTGTTCACTTTCATGACACTGAAATCAATGATTGAGAAACATACATGATGTGTGAAATTGACTACAAAAAAAAAAAATAAGATGACCAATTTATTATTGATTTTCATTTTTTTTTAAAGAATCTTAGTTAATACTGCTGATATATAGAATGATCATTACAAAAGGTTAGTTATATGATTCTTAATCTCTTTAGGACTAACAGAACTTTTTTGACATGAAGAAAGATATAGACGGACAGACATACACAGATATAAATACATATACATGTTGAAAAAAAAAGCACATACATGTAGATATAGAAATGGAATAAAGAAGTTACAGAACTGCTCTGGAAATTTGATTACTGTCAAAGCAATTCTTACACCACAAATAGATTTAGTGCACCTAAATGCAAATATTTTCATATGGATATAATCATTATATTACTATAATTAAAATTCCAAAGCCCAATGACAAGTGTACATGAGTATTTAAATTCCCAAAATTTCAATGGTTACGGTACTTGATAATTCATAAAGAAGGACAAGAAATCAAATACATGTACCGGTACATGGAAAAAAAAAAAAAAAAACCAAAACTTAGAAGTAATCAATACCTATAAAACAAAAAGTAACAGACTTGATAGTCAGTCAGGCCTTATACCTCAACAAAGGTTCACATGGTATTACATAGGGGGTATTTGAATTTGTAAAGGTTGGTACAACATGAATAGATATCTCACAGAAAATCAAGTAATTAATTTCAACAATTATTAAATTTTATTATAGTAATATAGGTTAATACCAGGTTCTTCAAATGGCGACAAAATGATTATTGATCGCGAGCCAGCGGAATGGCACATCTGACCAATCAACCATAACAGGAATGAATTAGTGTAAATGTTTGATGCGTTTACCACTACTTGATATAGTATGTTTAATGTCATCCTCGGTGACCTTTTGTGTAATTTTGATTGCATGGTGTTACGACCAAAAGAGATCACAATAATCTAATGTAACAGGTATGGCACACGTCACCGCGCCACCGCAATAGAACTATTATGATCATGCCTTTTAGCATAAGATTATCATATTTTCCAGATCAATGATTCCCCCCTCTCTCAAATTTGCCTGATAAAAATGTTCTACTCAAGCAAAATACATAGAGCTTTGTGTTATAGATCGAGACCAAAAATTGCCACAATCGGTGCAATAAAATGATGGTATGGCTGATACTTTAAATTCAGAAATTGTTATCTGACTTTGGAGAATAAATCTTATGGAGCAACCTTTGTCAAACGTAAAACATGTTACCGATTAGCAGTGCTCGGCCAATAAGATCTAGACATGTTGTTAAGAGGACAGATCATCACAACCATCATAGTTCCAAAAAGGATTCTCAAACAAAGCAAACATCTAACCAGGTAGGCTAGTATTTCTGTCTTACAGCGAAACCTGCAACATCATCAACATCTTAACAACCACTGGACAGGGGAGTGTATGGGATGGGATGGCGGTCCACAGCTCTGGGTTTTCTGATAGCTTCCTCACGCCAACATCAATGCCAAAAAGAAACATTTCATAGACTTTTTGTTAATTGTTGTACAATAAATAATGTTTTTACATACATGTACATACAGTAGAATCTTTATTTAAAGAACACTAGTCGTCCTGTCTTTTGAGACCAAATTTTGAAATCCATCCAATTAAATACTAATTCAGTAAATAAAACCTGTAATGAGAGACCACATTTCAGTGACAGATGGGGCGAGCTCTCACAACAGGTTTTACTGTAATAATCTACTAATTTCTTTCCTTTCAACAGTTCATTTATAAATGTAGTAATCAACATACTCAATATAGACTAGTCTAGGCATTAAACTACAAGTCATTATGTATACACCAGGCTAATACAGGTACTGGGACTTGCCACTCATCTGATCCCACACCCTATTTATACCCCAGTACAGGGGCCGATTATTCGGAGTAGGTTTGAATTGGTCAAAATTTCAATTTTTGGCAAGATGTACACAACACAAAATCTTTTTTTTTTTCTTTTTTACACCGTACATTGACTTCATTTGGTCTACTTACAACTGTTGTATCATTGCCATTACCGTACTCAACAATGATGATTTTGATAGGATCATTTCAATCAACTTCTGGTATGGATTGCAAATTGTGCGGTGTGACTATACTAGATAATGATTATGTTGATGGAAAACCTAACAGAAATTAATTAACGGGTATTGTTTGAACTGGTTATCTATTAACTTTTTATTCAGCTACAGTTACCAATATCACTCTGGATTATAGCTATAAGCAGATTATAGGCTAAAATCAAAATAATTTCATTACAGGCCTTAAGTAAAAATCTCTGCACGCCACAGGTGTCCGATCGATCAAATTTATTGTCTTTGGACCAACAGATAATGTGTGGGTCGAAAACTGCACCTATCAAATCAATATAAGACTCCTATAAATAAATGCTTTTAAGATAAATGTTTTATTAAAAAAGCTACACATCCAACAATCAAAACACAGCCACAAATAATATGGTCTAGTTCGGAGAAAAAAGATCCGCAAAATCAATCCATCCAGCGGATGAAAAACCACCAATCCTAGACTCTATAAGTCTATTCATTGGTGCAGGTTTCAGCATATATTTATGTTAGACATGTTAATTAACAGAAAAAAGACCTAAATTACTACTTCCTGTTTTTGATATATACATGTACGTACAATACCATGTAAAGACCTGTAGTGATAAAGGCCAAGTAAAATGATGTCAAATAAATCAAGTGAAAGCATGTACATGGAGTTAATCTTTGTATACTAGAGCTGTTTTGGACATAACGTCCTGGTTTAATATGGGCGATGGGTGTGTATGAAGGAAAATCTTCAAATCAATAAACATCTTACACAATCCTTGTGTTTTAATGGAAAATCACATACAAAATAACTTGGAAATGTCAACAACAACAAAAAACTATATGCACTGATGGTGAAAAGTTGTTTACAAGGGAAAATCCCTCACTCCTAAGTGTATGCAATTAAAATGTAAATGTTCATCATTTTGAGAGCAGTTACATATTTCTGGACAATCTACGGTATATGAATAATTGACAGTAGACTTATATCTGGATAGATAAAGCGACAGTGTGTGTGTTAATGTTTTGTAACAATCCTTAAATTAGGCAGCGGATAAATCCCCACTGGAATTATCATATTCATGACAGCAATAATGGAATTTCAATCATGAGTTCGGAATATAAAAAGTTTGCAAGGATCACATTGCGTAAAATTCAATTTCAATCATATCACTAATGTACAAACTGCCACTAATGTGTCTGTGCTTATCCCTCATAACACAGTCTTCAATATTCAGGCCAAGTTAACAATTTTGATTTTTACAAAGAGACAAGAAAAAGGTCAAGCACACAGAAATCCAATAAATATATGCTTCGCTTCTGTAAGTGTGACATTGTAACTTAGCATACCTTGACATCAAAATTATTGATGGAAATAGACAATAGGAAAGGTAAATACAGGTGGGGAAATGTGCTTGTTGATCCATTAGCATCCAATTTGATGTGATATGATAGGATTCAATCAGAATCTATACTGTACAATCTATAGATACCTTCATAATGTGTCAATCATAATAACGGACGTGTGCGTATGATTGAAATCTAATAAGTCTACTACTACTATACACAAGGTTTTTATACTAGGTAAACATTTTTTCTATATGACCATCTATGAATGTATTAATACTACAAACAACAGGGATCTCAAAGGATAAATTTGTGCTTATACGCTGATATCTAGATGGCATTTTCATTGCATAAATCAGCTTATGTCTATTTCAAAGTGGAGGGTGACGATTATATATGCATCTGAGGCTGCATAAAAAAAATCATTGATGACTTTTTTTTTGGTTCGAAAGAGAAATTGATGAATCGTAGTGACGTACTGGTTAAGCTACGTCTGGAGATCCAAAGAAACAATTAATCAAATGCCATACCTGAACAGGTAAATGGATTCATATTAGTGCCCACGTTTCTGAGAATATTGTGGGAGACTTGCGACTGGATTCTTTAACATTTTCAAAATGTGTTACAATGTTTAACATGACGGAATCTACTTGATTTATCTGAATTAAGATTTTTGATCAGTGACAAAAAAACAAGCAGCCTAGATCCATGCAACAGTTGAAAACCAAAAAATTGACACAAAATAAAAATTGTGTGGTAAGAAATTGTGCAAAAAATTGAACTGAAAAAAGCAAAATCTTAAGTGATGCGAGGGATTTCAACGGTACAGATTGAACCGCAGGTAAAATAATATTTACAAAAAAGCAGATGTTATGTGCATAAGCAGATATTTTTGTTCATTTTTTTTTTTCATTTTGTTATCTTTTTGTAACTTTTGTTTTGTAAGAACAAATCAATTATGTGATGATGTATATATCTATGATCATTTATCTACATGTAATCAAATTCCTTTTATTTATGGGGCCTCAATGGCTGAGTGGTTAGAGCATAGCGCTTTAAACCATGAAGTCTCTCACTTCTTGTCAGCACAAGTTTGAGTCACGCTGGAACCTAAGCTGATTTTTGTGAGAAAGTTTGCCAGTTTACTTGCGGAATGCTAGTGTCATACATGCCATACGTCCTGAATGGACAGCTAATATCACTGAAAATCAACCTCCTAAAATGTGTCCCACTGGGACACCGATTTTCCCATAAACTTTGCTTCTGTCCGAGATTCCTACTGTTCCGCCATTTTGTCCATATGAGTCTCATTTACTAATTAGTAAACGTTCGGTTATCCAAATGACCGGTCTATCATAAACTATTGAGGGATTTGACACTTTTTAACATTTGTGGTAACCATAGTCAAAGGCTAAGAGAGTGCAGGGCATTATGGTCGCCACCAACTATTGAGGGAATTAATGATTCCTTTTATTTATACAAAGGATGATATTTCTGTTAAATTTAATTTCGACCAATTCTCATATCTAATTGATTTGTTTGCATGTTACCATAAACGTTTGTGATATTATGTAAAAAGCTTTCGATGTTTTTCCATCGCAAACCACTATTTGTACATGCTCCTACAGGCTTACACTTGAGTGAGCATGCAGTTCCTTCGTAAACCTATCCAAGTCTCTCTTCCTCAGGGCTCTACAACACTAAAAAAAACTGGTGGCCACCATATTACTGAAAAATTGTTGAGAAAACACTCAAATTTCACAAATTTTCGGAATTGGCCTTTAAATGAAAGCAAATTCCTTTTATGTTCTTAAAAAAATACAATGGATGATACAGAAAGAAATAAAATATTAATTTTTCTAATGATATTTTATTGAATTTAAAACTGTTATTAATTTGACCTTTTGTGCATTTTTTTGTTGAGTGTATGCCTAATTTTTCAAATTTGTTATCTAATATTGAACCATTAAATTTTAGCGCCCTATTCGACAGAATTTGACTGCTCACATGTACTGTAATTATGTAGACAACATACCTATCGTCGTAAAGTTCTTTAATTTTAGGTGTTTGTAAACATACTCTCGATTTTAATTTACAGATAAGTTCCCGACTGTGGTATCCCTTTGGAGAAAATGCCCCACGAAAAAAGCGATAGAATCAAAAATTAGGCTTTTTGCCCTCCTTGTAGGCCGAAACTTTCAGCCCTGATTTTACCACAGCTATGAAATTGCAGAAAGTTCGGCCTAGTCGAACACTAGCCATAATGCTCCTACATCGTTTACTTAATACACTTGTAAGTGATGCATGAGAGAAAAAATACAATGTTTTTATACATTCCACGTGAGTTAGATTCTCGTAAACTACATAACCAAATAGCGCATACAGCTCTATAATCTCAGTCTTTATTTCCGGCTCGGGGAAAAAAAGATGTTGAATGAGGACAAACACTCGCCAAAATCTAAAAAAACTGATCGCAGCATCAAAACTATCCAGTTACCTAAAATTCACCAAACATGACTGTTTCCCTGTACAGGGGTGATTTAGTTGGGGAGATTAATTCCCTGTGCTTGGGGCATTCTGTCTCAGCCAATCAGTGTTAGTGTAAGTTGTAAATTCATCCCCTTAACATATAAATTAATCCACAAACCCATATAAGAACCCCACATATTAATTCACTTTAATTGTGCAGTTATAAAACGTATTGTACTACATGTAGTAAAAGTGTTGGAATTATCAAATTATAAAGCTCTACTGAAGCTTCATCCCATGTGTAATGTTTGTTTCAGTGTAATAAAACAGATAAAGTTCCCATGACTCTAGCCCCCATGACCACACCTACATACCTCGCCTTGGAGTATACAGTGGAACATCACCTAAAATACCACCTCATTTAGAAGACTACCTCAAATTTAATATTTAGTCTCTTGAAAATTTCTTATATCAAAGAAGTTCAGGCCCTCACTGAAGAAACCACCTTGATAATCACTAATCAGATCACTCTGAATCAGTTACCAGTAGTTGGTCTTAACAGCAAGGTTCCATTGTAATTTGTAGGTCTGGTCTCAGGGAATCTTGCACTGTTACTTAATGGCATATAATACCCATCTTCCTAAGTCAAGGTTTTCTGATCCACTTTGTTCTTAATATACCTTGACAGATTTGGCCTGTATATTGTGAATTTGCGGCATCAATAACCATTGGCCGCAACTACCATTGGCTGCAGCCAATAAGAACAAATCTAACAATCCATCATGCATCACCCTCATGATAGGGGGAGAACATAAACACAGAATAATGGCAGGCTATGTCACAAGTTTTTTAATTGCTTAAAAGTTAGGGGTCAGTGCTGGGTCAATTTAAGTGAAATTTTAGATCGGCACTAAATGTCACCACCAGTGACTACCAAATATGAAACGTGAAAGGTATATCAGAATGAAGTGGATCAGAAAACTTTGACTTGGGAAGATTTACTATACCTAGCTTATTATGTTTATACTACATTTGTATAAATAATGACCCAATTCTTTACAGTAGATGTGCCATTTACATACTTATTAATTATGCATCATTTATACTTTAGAAAATGTTATATATCTATATCAATTACATCAAAAATGTATTGCAAAGTTTAACAAGTATTATTTGACAAGAATCCAATATGCCCTTGCCCTTACAAGTCACCTGAAAATGTCAAATTAAAAAGTCCCCAAAAAACCATGACAATTTAATCATAAAAATAAATTTGTATCAAGTTTACTTCCAAGTTTTGTCTCTGTCCTTTAAGCTAAAAGAGATAAGGGGGGGGGGGGGGGGGTCACAATGTTCAAACTATTTAGTTTCTTTTGTTGTTGTTGTTTAGAGACACATGTACATAGCAATTCTAAAAAAACAGTCTAGTGATTTTAAGAAGAATACACACAAGTTTACACATGAAGCATGATGCACAATGCAGTTCACCTGATTCTCTCAGGTAACCTAAAAACCCAGAATGTATTGATTCAACTAAATAAGATATTAAATGTACAAAACTGGAGATCCTGATAAAAAGACATGGAAAAGACAGGCTATAAACATTGATGAGTTGATGGTAATTTAGGTAACATCAGATATTTTTTGAGAAACATTACATAATTTTACTTATAACATTAAGATAATTATATGAAATTGGCACTGAAAACTCCAGAATTTTTAAATAGCATCACAATGGTTATGTATGTAAATAACCCAAGATTTAAAAAAAAATAAAACAGCTTATTTTATGAAAGACTACAATGTAGACCAAATTACAGCCAATAAATGTTTCACTTAAATGGAGACTTTATCCGATCTAGATGTGAACTGCCACAAATTTTGACCTGTGCTATGGGTTGATGCAAACACACGAATGTATAATGAGTAATTACAGATAGTGGGTCACTGTTACCTTTTGACCTAAACATACACTTGTAGACCCCCCCCCCTCTCTCAAAAGAGAGTTGTCCTCTGCTTTCTCTTTAATACAGAAAAACATTGCCAATTTCTATCTACACACAGAGTTCAGCGATACATGCACCTTTTTTGCTACTTTCAGGGGTCAGCAATAATAAAAATTGCCACTGGTCCTTTGGGACTAGTAGCATTGGAATCTAAGTGTTCAAATTAAAAAATTATTTGTACAAAGATTGGTTTAACATTTGTATTGTGTTTAAACAAGCAATTTTCATTGAAATGATTTCTGTCTTAAATAATTTCACTTGTCCTGTCGGGCAATTGAAAAGTAACATTTACTTGTTCGTCCATAAAATGGACTTGTCCTGTTGGGCAATTGAAAAGTAACATTTACTTGTTCGTCCATAAAATGGACTTGTCCTGTTGGGCAATTGAAAAGTAACATTTACTTGTTCGTCCATAAAATGGACTTGTCCTGTTGGGCAATTGAAAAGTAACATTTACTTGTTCGTCCATAAAATGGACTTGTCCTGTTGGGCAATTGAAAAGTAACATTTACTTGTTCGACCATAAAATGGACTTGTCCCGGACAATTGGACAAATGTGATTGTTAAGCGCTGACTTCACATCTAAGGGGCAATAAATTTTGGCATTTAAAAGCTCCCTACATTTTGGAATTCTCAAGATATTGCTGACACAACAGTTCTAATTTGTTTTTTCAACTGGTATTTTTAATTCACAAATCTTTTTGCAATGGATAATACAATGACTACCACTAATTTCATTTGAAATCCAAACAAATAAAGGATATCTAATATCACCCCCATATTCTTGTCTCATTCTCTCCTATCTAATGAAAAAAGTAGACCTTTAATATAATTTCTTTTCTATTTTCCAATATATTACATAAAAACAGCAACATATCCCTGATAATTTCCTGCTGTTTATAGCGGGATGTGGTGAGTACCTGTCCATTCATCCAAACACGTATTTCCTGTTTGCTACCTATAATTTCACAGACACACTATACCTAACAATATCATCCAGGCAGAAATACTGATTTACATTCTTCGATATCTTCCACACTAAAATAGGAAAGCAAGAACTGCAAATCAATACACATAAATTTGCTTTAATGTTGTTGTCGATTTCGCATTAGTGTACATTTCATAACAAAGTCAGGGTTCCCTATCTGAACTGTTTTTCATTATTTAGCTAGATAAAATAGAATATGTACTAATTAAACCGACTACCTTATAGTAAGGACCATTTTTCATAATTTCATAGGATAAGTGTTATATTTCACAGGAAACTGTTTAATTGAAAATGATCTTGGATTGTGATATGGGATATTGATAGCTACATCAGCGCTACTAGCATGTAGTTTTAAAATATCTAGGGTATAAGTGAAACTGAGGTCAGCTGGGCAGTTTACTCTCAGGCAATGTTTGAATTAAATATCACACTCGGGATATGTCTATAATAATACCTGAGTGACTGCAGTTTCAAATCAAATGGGAGTAGGGGGGGGTGGGGGTGGGGGTGTTGGTGTGTGTGTGTTTGAGTACAATTAATTGTCTTTGAATTCTGAAAAAAAAAATTGAACAATTTATTAAATCTTGACTGTTCATTAAAGGTTTTATACCTATCCTTAGTTAACCTTCAATCCAATGATGACCTTGACATTAAACCCAGATCTCAATCACAATACATTTAAGAGTCATAAATAATCCTCCAGAGAACAGTAAAGTAATTCCATTTTATCTTGACCCTGTGACCTTGACACTGCATTATAGGTTTTCTCTTAAGTTTAATAATAATTGTACAAACAGGTGCACTAATAGTATACCGGTAAACATGTAATTATGAAAACATATCTTTATTTATGCCACAAAGATAACATTTAAAAAGAAAGAGGTGATTAATGTTATAAAGTCAATGGTATTTGACTGCTCTGTGATTTTGGCCATCTTGGTGTAATGTGACTCCAAGTCAAAACGGTTGCTGGTGATTGGGTAAAGTCAAATTAGGTCCCAAAATACACCCTTACATTGATCACTGTAGTAAAGAAACATAATTGTGTGCCAAACTTAACATTTTTTCTGCCACCCTTAGATCTACCCATCCCGCAATGCTTAGATTCCCTTCCTCAACCTCTAAATATTTCAGTTTTAATGCTTTTTATTTTGGATGAATGTACAATGAATTGCTGAGTTTCTGTTACTGTTGCTGAATAATTTTAAATTATTTTTTCATGTTCTTTACACCATTAATCAATTCTGAGAAACATCACAAACTCCATCTTGAACACTTAGGCCACCTTTGATTTTCATCCTGCCATGCTGACTCAGGAAATATATACTGTTCATATGACAAATAAATAATGGTGAGTGGCAGCCCCCAACTTTAGGTGGTGCTCTAGAAATTCCCTCAAAAATACTTACATCTCTATACATCTGTAGCAACAACTTTCACATGTCAAAAGCTCATGCAATTTTGCCAGAGTTACCTCCCATTCTTTCAACTGCAGTTTTTGTTCAGCCAAACATCACCATATGCCAAAGGTACCAAGATGCTTTTCTTTGCTTAAACATGCATGCATATTACATACCATACATGTACTAGGAGCAAAGAAAAGGTTCTAGTTACAGTAAAACCAAGACCAACAATCTGGACATTTTGAAATAAAAAAAAATACTGGTCAAATGGATCAGAGAATAAAGGAATTTTCACTGGTCAACGAATTTTTTTTACTGGTCTGTATATATATACAATAGAAAATTACAGGTCATATGGACCAGTTATCAGATAGATTTCACCAGACTTTTGTAAAATTTACCAGTTTTTCTGGTAAGACCAGTAAATTGACACTCTAATGGGCAGAGGTAACAATTCAGTGGATTTATCACATTCTACTATATTAGAAGATAAAAATGTTTATATCCGATGCAAGTAAAGGAAAAATAGAATATTGGCCTTAATATTGTCCTTCATTTATAATGAAAAATATGCCCTTTCAAATTTGCTACAGTATTTATTGAAAATAAGAATATTATTCATTGCATTGTTTTTAAAAACTGCATCCTAATTTACAAAGCATGAAGGTTAAAAAGAAACATACAGTACCATCTAAGACGTTTTGTGAGTTCCTTAAAAACATGTACAACCCTACCTCAAAATGTTAGTGCTTTTAGACCACAAAATAACAGGGAGCGATCGTTCAGGTTACATGGAGGTTATGGCAAATACAAATCATGTAACCTCCTTTTCCTTCGCAATGTATTTCATTTTACCCTCTTTATTATTGCTATCGTAACCTGCAGGTTACGACCATTCTTTTAATGTAACCTGTAATTGGGTTACAACAATTTCTGTTATTTTGTTGTCTGGCTTACATGGTGATTTCTGGAATCACTGTACAATGTATATAATCGGCCTAATAAACTTGATGGTAGTAAAAATCACAGGAGTGTCTCTAAAACCACCAAAATGCCACTTGTATCAATATGAATGAAACACTGAAATTAAAGACGGCCAATTTTCCTTTATAATCTATAGTAATTTTGGAAAACTTTAGGTATTTAAAATCAAATTTTGAGACGACCAGTTACCCCCATTTAAAATCAGGGTTTGTTCTGACAGGTTATGGGTCCACATATAAAATATAAAATTTTCATCAAAACATCTATTGTAAGGAAAGGAATTGGGTCCAAAATAATAAATGAAATAAAATAAAATCCAGTGCAGATAAATGACAAATTATCATTCTTTGGGTTATCTCAATTATCATAAATCAAAGTACATGGTACATGTATGTATGTACATGTATGTTCAACTCATCAAATAATTGTCAAAAAACATAATGCTAAAACAGATAAAACTGCAACAAACTGGGAGGGTACCTTTAATGTTTGAACATCTGAACCTGCTAGTCAATGTCAATTCTAGGTAATGTTATGTAAATCTTTTGTATTTAATTTTTAAACTTACGTCAAGTGCTAATGAAAGACAAAAGCGTCTTATTGTCAGTATTTGTGTGTATTATTTAACGAGACAAAAACAAGAGATCTTATTTAGCTGTTTCCATTTATCACACTTTACATATTAAACATAATATCAGTCAACTGAAACACACGTATATATATATTTCTGTTACAATGAAGTGTTCGGAGATTAGAAAATGTACAAGTAGGGATGTATCCGGAAATATTAAAGCTGTGCAGATAAAAATTTAGCATACAACATATAATTGTTCATATCAAAACTTTAACAAGGACTTAAGTTTAACATGGTGATAAATGAGGCAAGTGAGTTGTGTTTATTTTCTTTGTAAAATTCAGGCAGATACTACAGAAAGGGTAATGATTCATTGCATGTCATGGAAAAAGATAATTATGTTAATATAAAAGAATGGGATAAAAAAAATGTCTGGTTAAAAAGATATTTGTTGATTTAACCTATTTCTAAAATTACAGGCAAAATAAATACTGCTACATACTATGCTTTTTTCCTATATATTCTTTAGTACTTTTGCTTATTTTAAAAAATATTTATTTTCAATTTGCAACACTCTACACAAAAGTTCGTTTTTCCTATGGACAGAATGATATTTAATAAATTGGTTTGTCCATCGACATTTGTGGGATTCGGCTAAGTTTAATTACAGTATGTGTTTTTAAAAAGGCAAATTTACAAAGAAATTTTAGCATTAAAGTTATATCACGTATACTTCCGGTTTAGTTAGATCTGCCAAACAACGAAAAACAAACAGTGACAGAGCATGATTAACTAATTCTACAATAACAGGACTCTACATTGCAACTAATTATTTGTAAATGACAATTAAATGTTAAATGAAACTCCATATTCCGTGACTGTAAATGTAACCATACTTCGAATCTGAATATTGTATTCTGACTAATCCTGAACAGGTTTTAACCAATCTGAGTCAGTAAACGCTTATATTTGGGCCAATTTATTCAAGTGCTTGTTTGGCCTTATACAATATTCGATTAAAACCAGGTACAGCAGTTTTCTACCCATTAGACATGCTCAACAATAATTCCCCATTTTCTCATCGTAACATCTCTAAACGGATTACCACACACATTAACACCAAAATATTCCTAATCCTATCATTTAAGGTGGCAGTATTTTATTACAATTCAATTCATAGTGTAATACTTCGAAGTACCGTTTTTATATTATTTCTGTTCCGGTATTTTCGAGTTTCCTCTGAATTTTAGTGTGAGCAAATGAAAATGTCATTTGACAACAAACAATGCTTGCCACCCGACTTCGGTGGTTTTCAGCACATTGGCAAAAGTTTTGAGACGAAATGGACAACTGTCTATTTTTCAAACAGAATTTCTTTTGATTAAGAAGTGGAATGAGTCACCAGCTGTGAATTGACAGACCCCCTTAACAGCATAAATCGTATTATCAAACATCTGCCATAAGGCGTTCGACAATATTCTATACTGTAGTCTGTACAGACTTACGCTTTCTCGGACAGTACGAATGGTTTGCCTATAGCCTCACTGAGTGACTGCTGTGAATAAGTATCGGAACAATAAATCTTGAAATAGAGATATAGACAAGGTACACAATTAGTTTCTTTTTTATTTAGATCTAGTCTTCATCAAATATGTCAACTTGGGACGACTATTTGATTTAGGGAGGCAATGTTTGTCAAATTAGACTACCGGTATTTATTTTCATATTATATTCATATTTCATTGAATGAAAATGAGATGTGGATCTATGTTTTGTTGAAGTAGATGTGATTTTGTTTAATCTTTGCTCCTTTAATACATAAGAATTAGCTGGAATCAGAATTCTCACCATTGGAAAATTAATGTTTTGTTGCTATGGAAACAAGTAAACACAAAAAAAATCCCACCAATTTTTTAATTGATTCATATTGAACAAAGGTAACACTATCACAGTATGTTCATATCTAATTTGCTCACTGTTGCAAATTTCTGTAAATTTGACTAAAAAAAAAAAACATTTTTGAAAGATACATAAATATTTAAAAAATCAAGTTGTACCTTACTTTAGCCATGCCTCATTAATTCCAGTTGTAATATATACTTTTTTATTTTCACAATTTTTTTAGAACACACCTTGATCTTTAAGGGGCAATATTTGTTTTGGAGAATAAATCATTTTAGCAGAAAATTTTTACATCTAAATATAGAGATTTTATGCACCAACACACCATTCCAGGGGTAAAAAGACAACCTTGGTTACCATGGCAACAGTTTGTGCTTTTGCATCAATTCTTTAAATTTTTTTTAAAGGGGTGTCATTACTTGTCACAGCAACAAACATAATGAAAATCTGAGATCGACATGAATCACGCCCTGCCTGAATTTTACAAAGAACTGTACTTTATTTCTTACATTGTAAGTTCCTGTGTCATTTAATTAGTGATCTTTCCCCTACATAAAAAAACAACCACTTTAAAATATCGTGGTTAGTATACGAAGTGTTTCAACAAGGATACTTGTGTGCCTAGTGCAAAATCAACTTAGAGGCACACAGGCTTTTATTTTGATAAAAAAATCCTTTGATTAGACCAAAACTTTAATAGAAAAGGCTAAAAAGATATATAGCTGTAGAACATATCATGCATATATTACCTGGAATGAATGAAATGTGCCAAAAACTGATATTCCTGCCATCCATGTAAGAATACAAATGTTTACTCGCCCATTATTCACATTTCTTTTCAAAAACAGGACATTCTAATTATGTGTAGTTTTTTTTTCAACCCAGGGTTTTTTAAAAAAAATTATTTGTATAAAGCGTTGAATATCTGAAACATCTAAAACAAACAAAAACAATCCATTTTGAAAGCTTGTATATTTGGTGCCGTTAGTCTTAGATTTAGTTACAAAGAGACATGTGCAACTGATGACATTTGTGAACCAATCAATCTTAACCAAATAAGGAACCCCCATCTAATGACCACTTTGCTTTGAAGACCACCTCACATTTAAAATCGTAAGTTTTCGGTCTCTTGAAAATCTCTTAATTACCGGTAAACATTTACTTAGTATACAGCCTCGCTTAAGAGACCATCTCACTAATCAGACCACTTTGAGTCAGTAAGTTACTGAGTTAGGTGGTGTTGATAGCAAGGTTCCCCTGCATGTTGATAAAACTTACCGTTTATTTGTGCATACTGTCAAATTCAATAAGCAGTCTATACCAAATTTTGAACTACCTTCTACTGTTTTTAATTAAAGACCTTTATATATACTCACATAGGGCAAGATCCTGCTCCAACTTGTATGCAATCTGTTCAGATCTTTCTTTCCTCTGAAATATCAACATTATAATTCTATTAAGAAATATGCCAACATTAGAATGGTTCAAGAAGCTCTGTCTCTAACTCTAGACTATACATGTAAATAACATAGAAATGAAACTCTTATAAAAAAAATTAAAATTATTGCACAAGTTGCCTCCCTTACAATAGAAATCTGCGAAAGATTCATTTTCTTGATGTTCAAAACGGTCAGATAAACTATACCAATACATCACATCCAAAATACAGGGTTGTGATTCCATAATGGTGAGAAAATTAGCTCATTTGTAGGAGTTTAATGGGAAAATTAAAGAATTTACATTGCAGCAAAATTTAGAAAAAGTAAGAATTCCACGAGATGGCAGAAAATTCTCATTTCTGAAAATAAGTGATATTTAACATTTTTTGCATGTGATGAATATAACTTAATTCCACTGTAAAGGGGTATGACAACATTAATGCATATGTATCAGGACATATTTGTGAATTGTTTTGTGTATCCGTTTCCCTAACTTTATTAAAACATACATTTATTTATGTTTGTGGTAGTCACTCTTAATTCTGACAGGATAATAATGCTACGGGTAACATGCACATTTTTCAAGAATTAAACTGTGCACTACCTGTTTACATAGGCTCAATTTATAGATTGAAACTGATTAAGCAAATCCTACAGGTGTCTCATATAATCTCTTAAACCTGCAGATATATATTCAACGGGGATTTGCAGAATGTAACTGAAGGAGTCATTATGCTTGAAACCATTTACTTAGGTAGAATTAATACAAAAAGGATAGGAGGATTATCTAGGCTTACCTTGAACATTGTCCAAAATCAAGTTAGGGAAATCAACTCTTAATATTTCCTTTTAGATGGATCTAGGACTTGATGTGCAGGCTTTTCCCTTATGCATGATTCCTACATTTTTGATGCTTAAGATATTTTTTGTGACGCACATAATGAATAAAACAAGTCCCTGAGTATGTGCTTTTCTCTCTATATTTAAATTGATTTTGAATCTGAGTCTGTAATAATAAATTGTAAAGCAATTTTTCCTACTTGTTTATTTTAGGCAAAATGCAAACATACCCCCCACCCCGAATAAGAGTACATTGGCACCTTGCAGTTTAGACCATTAAACTGATTGACTGAAAGTAGTCTTATTTGTGTGGTGGTTTCTTAACTGAGGGAATGGACTTACATAACATTTTTTTTTTAAAAAACTTTGACTGAATATCTACTGTGTTAAATATGAGGCAGGTTTCACTGTATGTACTGTTGTTGATGTACCTGCGTCATTCTTATTGCCAGCAAATTTAAAATCAAAACTATATGTATACGCAACATTTTTCTATTATCTTTCTAACACAACACAACTTCAAGGCTTTCCCCAGTATTTCTTTACATCGTAAAACTTGACATGTTAGTCTACAAATTTTGCTCTTTAAATCGATTGTAAGGACTTGTTGAATGAAGACTTTGCGTGTGTTTCTTCAACCATGTCTAACAGTCTAACAGGTTTAAAAAGCAATCTTAGGTACAGGTACGTAAAATGTTTTATAATGGTTTAAGTCAAGAATGGACACGGCTTATGTCTCTGCAGTGGCACTTGAAGACAACCATCACATGGTGGGTACCATTACTGCTTTCTACATAATCATACTAACAGTTAATCTCTAACACCACGACTTTCATTCGAAACTGACCGAGAGTTCTACTAAAGTGAAATATTGGGTCAATACTTTTTATTTGACAACTTTGTTGTTTAAAGGTACCTACCTGTATACTAAATACATTGTTTGGAATGTAGCAATTTCTGATTAGGTTACATATGTATAAAGTTAGCGATTGTCAAGTAATGTGTACCATGCATTTCCAACTCAATTTAGAGGGCATCCATTGCATAACTCTGTAAATGTTACCCTACCCTGGTATTGTCTGGTGCCTGCTATGGACCTTGAATTTGGAAGGGAAGGACATACTTCAGTCTGACTTTGAGTTTTACAAATTTATCTCTCTAGGTGTATTTATTTTTCAATGGCAAAAGAAATTGAAAAAAAAACAAACAGCTGTGAAAATTATATTTTCATTTACCTTTTTTATATATATACTGGAACAGCCTAATTATCGTCAAATATATTTCTTCATATAGATCAAAATAATCATGATCATGAATTAAAACAGTAAATCAGAATCAAAGATTTTATTTCAAACAAATATGAGGTTCAAGTTTGAAATGAAATTTTTGCAAAGTTTGCCAAATCATTTTTATAAAGATTTGTCATCATGTTTACATTCTGGCTTGCAACGTCTCATGAAAAATTCATGTGAAGAAAATTTGGCAGTTCAGCCAGTCTTACTATTTTAATCAATATAAGCATGTACATTATGTATATGGCATTATGTTATGGAGAGAAAATTGGCTATCACAAAGTTACAATTTTATTGAGAATATATAAAAAGCAGACTCCACTAGGATCATATAATGGTGCAAAAATAAACATGTTTACATTTATGTATCTGAACATATCATATCATCCCTGTATTATACTGTAATATGCAGGAAAAATATATATAAATTATTTAATGATATTAAAAGTTCAGAAACTATGAAAAATTGTCAAAACAGTTGTTGATGACTAACTTCACAAACTTAATTGTACCACAATATGACATGACTTGAACTCAACTTGGTTAGAGCATCCCTCAAACTAATGTGGTGTTTGTGCCCTGCTGGACCTTGCACTGATTATGGGGTGAAATTTGTCAAAGGTCAAGGGTCTTCTCTTGGGTATAATAACCTTGCTTTTCTTCCACCATTACAAGTAGGCTGTCATCTAATAAATGAAACTTGTATATAACAACACCCTTACAGACAAAAGAAAACCAGTCTTTCTAGTGAGGTGGTCTTTATATAGAGGTTGTTTTGTACACAAATGGTACTATTGGGGACAGCAAAAAAAAAACGGGTTTTGTGACCAGGTGGTCTTTATACACAAGTGGTCACTAAAGCCTGTTTTAACAGAAAAACTGTCAAGTATGGCATAAAACGTAGGCAAGCAGCATAAATTTGATATTCTGGTCATGGTGCTTTTTGCAGTGTCGGGAATACCTGGCTTTAACATTAAGGTTTGTCCAATTGTCTGGGACAAGTCCATTTTGCATTCGGACAAGTAGATGTTACTTCTCACTTGTCCGAAAGGACAAAATTGTACTTGTTTAAACACACTTTAATATCTTGAAATGCCACACTTGGTTTTTGAACAAGACATTTTTGCATTCAGACATGTAGATCTGAATACTACTTGTCCTGCAGGACAAGAGCAAATTTTACTTATTGTTGACCCCTGAATACTCTAAATCAGGTTTGCGGTCAATATAAAAATACTGTAGACAAACTACCTGCAACTAAATTCTGAAAGTAAAAGCTTGAAAACAGTTACTCGTATAGTACAATGTATGTGCATGTACACTTTATCACTGTGCAAAGGAGTCTCTAATGCGTTAATATGTGACATAATTTACACACCAAGTGAGAGCCTTGTCAGTTATGTATTTATGTGTGTACATCCAGCAGACAAGTGATTCTGTCACTGGTGAAATAGACAAACCTGAGATTGGTGTTACGATTCTGTAACACATATGAAAGGTATTAGCTCTGAACAGAATATAAGACATATTTCTTGGTATATATTTCCAGTGGCATTCATTAGTAAGAAGCCAGTTTATCGAGAGAACCACGACTACACCCTGCTTACAAATTCTTGTACATACTACATATATTTCTCTTTTCGCTCCATCTCCACCATATTTTTCTCTGATACTAGAAAGCTGTCACGTCAGTATCACAAACCTACGATATTTAGCCTATGATGTCTAGCCTACAATATCTAGCCTACATTCAAGAATACATCATATATCTAGTAAATATTTTGCAGTATTCATGCTTTCAAATGTCTGCTTAAGATAAATGATCATTCTGCTTGTTTTAATATCAGCTTCCATTCTGAATATCAGTTGAGATCAACCTAAATCACAAAAAAGGAAACCATAAACCAGGCAACACACAACTAACAGGAGAGTGATGCGCAACATAATATTATTCATTCTGTCAATAAAATGTTTCCTTTATCTTCTTCTTTTCTCAATAGGAATCACTGAATCTTATCAAACTGGTCTGAAAATCTGATAAACATTTATTACATTTTAACATTTGCTGTAGGATATACTCATCCTGGTTCAATATCAAGGACTGATTAAATGTTGCTGAATAACCTTTATCATATGTACGACCTCTATCAAGGATTGACTAAATGTTGTCCTATAACCTTTATCATGTGTATGACTTCTATCAAGAATTGATTAAATTTTGTCCCATAACCTTTATCATATGTACGACCTCTATCAAGGACTGATTTAATGTTGTACTATAAGGCCATAACCTTTATCAACTTCATGACCTCTTGTAACCAAAAGCATATATACGTCAATCTCATGTTTGAAGTAGGAATAGAATAGTAAAGGAAATGAAAGTCTTGTACAGATAAATATATATAAACTTGAAATATAACTTGAAGATTTCTTTTTTAAGAACTTATTTCTAATCACGCCATCATATTAGTTTTGTAATAATGAAGGTACAGCACCTGAGTTGTTCAAATTTCTCTTCAGGAAACATTTTAACTTTTAAATTACACGTATCACTTTATTTCAAACATCAAAATCAATCAAAAATCACGAGACTTCAACACGATTCTTTTGTTTTACATAACACACAGTAAATATCAACAACAAATGTCCTATATGTGCTTAGGTGTTTGTATAGTACACAATATTGATTAATTCTGAATCGTATGTAATACTTGACAAATAAAATCCTACATATTGAGTTTTTCCACAGGATTGGAATAATATTTAAATAAATGGCAATGTAAACAGTAAGCTGAGGACAAATCAATGTTTATTGTCAGAACTTGATTTTATCATACCTTTCTTTCTTTTCTCTCGTCTTTTGTTTCGACTCTTGTTGGTGGTGGCGTGTCCTTGGGATCCTTCAGAAAAAGACACAAGATTTAAAGTTAGAATAGTTAAAAACATATGTGTATTATTCATACATGTAAATATGCATTGTTTATTTTTAGTTTAATGAGTGATGAGGGTATCTACATGTATTGGAGATGTAGGGAGATCTGTCATGAGTGAGATCTTTTGTGTATGACTGCCCCATCTGAGATGTGGTCTCTCAAGATAGATGGTCTCTCTAACAAGATGAGACATGTGGTCTTTAGGACAACCGTTTCTCAAGACAGGCTCCACATATATAGCAGCAGTAGACTTTAAGTGCAACAGTATACATGTATAGTCATACATTGTGCAGCCATACAATTACATTGTACACGTACATGTGTGTAACAAAAACATTTGAACTTTTTAATATTTACCGGTGTGAAAAATTGTATCTGTTAGAGCAGATACATAATTTATCTGACTTTTTTAATTGCAACCTGGTAATTTTACATGTACATGTACTAGTCATATTATGACTATCCTACATGTATATGGCACACAAACATCTGACTTAGACCACTGTAATGAAAGAGCAATTTTCTTTCCAGCCCACAATTTGAAATTAAAACCAATCAGTAAAAATATCTTTTGAGGGAGAACCAATCTTGAGAGACCATATTTTCCATGGCAAAAAGGGTGGTCTGTCCAGGCAGTTTCCACTGTACATGTTAAGTTCCTGAAACTTCAGATTCTGTTTTTATCTACATAATTGATATGCTTCACCAGCTTTTATGATACAATGTACATATACAAGACAACGAACATGTACAAGTAAAATATTGTACACGCAAGGCAAACAAACTTTTTATCTGTTTCTTCTGATGCTCATTTGATCGTCTGTCTGGCTGTCTTCAGTACACATACATCAAGTACAAGATAAACCACACCGACTTAAATCTATAACCCAAACCATGGATCGCAACAACCTGTTACCTACATCAGTAATACTGAGCACTCAAACATTTTCAAAGAAGCTAGATATTTTCTACTTTTTCTGTAAGCTTGTAATGCATCGTGCCTGTGCTTTTTGTCAGATGGAAACAGTCTGCAAACTGATTGTTATTTCCTATTGAAATAACTCCTCCAACACGGGTTGTTGATAAAAGTTTGAACCACAAGGCCACAAGTGAATTATTACTTTTCTGAAAATTTGTTAACTTCTGTTTTGGATTCGAATGGACACATATCATCATATCACTCTTCACACACAGATAAAAAGAGGTAAGTGGCTATTGGCTTGAGAAAAAAATAAAGGATGCAGAAAGCAAGATAATTGTTTTAGCAAACACTGGTGCTTTTTCTTCTATGTACATGTACATTGTATATAATGCGTATTATTCAAATTATGAATATCAATTATATCATTAAATAGTCCTTGACGTTCCGTAACTTTCTTATTCTGTCAAGATAAGTGGGAATTTCTACCGACAACCTGTCTGCAGGTTTTGTAAAGTTTATTAGATCTGGATCGTTAAAATGGTTTGATTCTTCTGCCTTATGATGCATGAAGCAAGACATCAAAGCACAGATAAATACTCCGACTAACATGCAAAAAGATGATTTGTAAGTTCCTATATTGATTAAATATATATACTGTTTTACATGTACAACAACTGTGAGTAATCTTGAGTTTAACTCATTTAGGGAACCTATAATAAAAAGTTCCTAAAGGACTCTAAAGGGTGTTACTTTGAATCCCTCGTGTTACATTGACTTGTACATGTAAATTTATAAATCACAGTGCTTCAAACTGTTGAAATAGTGGAATCTTGTTGTATCCTATTCCTAATCAGACGAGTAGAAATTATGGTTATATGTACCTTTGTATGCAGGGATTAATCTAGATTTTAGGGGAAGGTACCCTTAAAAGAATATATGGGGAAATATTGACTTATAAATATAATGTTTTTGAAAATAGATACAAAATGGTGTATTCGGAGTGCATTTATTGTCATTTTACGATTTTATTTTTAAACAGGAATTTTGATCCATTTTTGTAGAGAAGAAAGTGTCGATAAATGACACCAAAATGGACCTAGATTTGACCCTGGTATGCTAAAGTCAAAAGACTGGTCTCAAATGTTTTACTAAATATATTTAAACTATCTGTACTTTACTCAACAAATCTGTATTGAAAATTTAAGTTACTGTGAATTCCAGATATTTTGAGGTAATATGGGCGGTCCCATGAATTTCAAGATGTTTTAAATGATATAGTCATATTATCATTATTATGTATATTTACATGTACTGTAATCTGAAAAATCGAAAAACTTCTCATCAAATACACGTTATTTTCAAAATTATCATCTTTTATTCATAAAAATATATTTATATAATACATGTTTACATTATGTTTTTAAAACAAGTCATAAGGAGTCACTGACCTGCCAGTTTAAGATTTTCATTTATGGTCATACATGTAGCTGATACACATACATGTAAATGTACATTTACATTTTATCATAATTATGCTCATGAGGCCAATTCTATATATTTTCAGCCAAAAGATCTAGATGCTATTGAATCTCAGCGACTAGAGAGGATCCAGACTGCCAGACGAATACGGCGAAGCAAGTCAGCACCAAACAGTGGCCGATCAAGTTCTGTCTCGGATTCTTCTCGAGCCGGAGGGGGTGGAGGTGGAGACTCCACTAAATCAACATGTCTTCCAAATTTTTTCAAAATGCAGCAAAAATCGAATGATAAACACCCAGCACATACCGACAACCAAAATTTGCCTAATCCTCCACCCCAAAAACCAAAATCTCAGTCATCCATCTCATCAGATGTTCCACCCGCATACCAAGACATTTTGAATTCAAACCAGCAAAGCGACACCATTACCATAATTGTACCAGATGTTAACACAGGGTCCGGCAAAATCTGTCATAACAATGAGGACTGCCATGACGCAAAAGATGACTCAACGACACCTCTGCTACAACAACTTACTTGTGACAATAACAGGTGAGTTACATGAATGAAGTTGAAGTTTCATGGTTTATAATCAATTTACTGATCCCTGAAAAACAATGTCAATGGAGTTTTCTGAAACATCAATGATGTAGGCTAATCCAAATGTGTATTTCAAATTTAGGGATGAATAAGTTAGTATTCATGAATGTGTTGAGCTAATGGCCCAGTGGTCAAATATATGTACAAAATGTATGTGTTCAGCTGGTAAGTGAACGGGATGTCATCATTTTATATTATAATAATTTTTTAATTTAATTAATTGTGCTGCCTCAAGTCAGCAAGCCATTATTTAGAAATCCACGACATGAACTAATGTCCCTTCAGTCTTCTGAGCACCACAGCATGTGCATGTAATATCTTTACCAACTGCTATATTATCAGCCAGTAAGTACATTTGTAATTAAGGAATGAAAAAAAAAAGATCGACATGTACATTGTACACACTACATACATGTTGTACATGTATCAAAAACTGCAAATTTCGAATAGTTATGAAAAACAAATTAAGAAAAAAGCATGTAAAATATCATGAATTATCATATAAGTGTCACTTAGACAAACAGTGAGAATTTAGTCCTTTTGACCTTTTTAGTAATAAAAATTAATCCAAAAACAAGATCCATGTTACTTGATAAGAATATTATGATGCAGGCAATGAATAAATAATGATAAAAGATAATTCAGGTAATGTCTTAATTTTGTAATAATTTCTGTGAGATTGGATAATTTATGTTGCACATGGTAAATTAAAAAAAAACAGAATTATGATACATTCACAATAATATTACACTGTAAAGTTACATTGTATTACATGTATTTGTTTCAGTTTTTACTCCAAGGATTTGTTTCAAAGGCATAAATTAACTGAATGTCTTTTCCCCATAATTTACTAACATGCTAAGTAAATATTATCAGTCAATGATTTCCAAACAAAGTGATTGGTGAGTAAAATTTCACATCATCCCTTTCCTGAAACATCTTGTAATTAACATTGCACATCAGATGTGGGTGATCCCTTTCCCACATGCTGGTACACAGCTTAGAATTACATGATTACAGAGAAATGGTGATGCTAATCTACTGCAACTGCTCATCAACAATATATATATATATATATATATATATATATATATATATCACATAATTATCCAGCTACATTGTCAACCCTAAATTCCTACTTTGGTATCACCCATATGTGTAAAAGTATCACAATGCTAATTTACTTCTTACAAGTATTGTGCCATAATCTGACCAATTAAGCATGTGCAATTTGGGAAATTAAGTTTACAAAGTGCTCTGAGCTTATCCCACTTAATTTGCAAAAGTAAATCAATATTCAAAACCTTCTGACAATGCGTCTTCCATTCATTTTGTGAATGTCATTTAGTCCCAGTGGATGTCTTGCTTGGCTTCCGTTAAATATTCAGAATCGGCACAGAAATATATATGTGATTGTACCTTGGTACAATAAATGTACCCAATGCCAGTGTGAAACACAATCTAAACTAATACATGCATAAAAAGGGAAATCAATTCTGCCAGCTATTGTTTCATGTTGGTGTTCTCATTCCGAGGTAGTAATAACACTACTCTTGACGGCAGATCATTGATCCACCTTCAGCACTAGTCAGGGTGATGCTAATGGTTACACCATACGAGTTATTTCCATCTTAATACCTACATCAACTGGACAGATTCAACACATACATCATTTCTATATGGTAGAAGCACCTGGGATTATTATTATGAAGGAAAGATCAATGGTGTTCTTTAGGTGGAAAGGTCCAACTAAATTATGATAAGCTAGCAGGAATAATGTGTGAATTATTTATAACTGGTGAGCTTGAATACAGTCCATGTATATAATATAACATTGCAATTAGTGACACAGGCAAACTAAACGAATAATCATATTTATGCCAGTGTGTGCATCAAAACGGAATGTAGGAGGTCAGCAAGAAAGAACAATAGGCCTACATGTTGTGCTTTAAGTGATGGCTTGTGTTTGTCAGCATGTGCTTGTGGCTTCAAAAAACATTATTTTGGATCAATACACTATTAAAATAAGATTTAGTTCATTCTAACGCAGTCACGGTGTATCCGAGGGAAAATTTTAAAAAGTAGCTTTGTAATGCTATGGCAAAACGTTGTGCGTTCGTAATCCTGAAGAATGTTTTATTGCTTATGACCTGAGTACGATTTTTCCTGCATTATAATGGCAACTTTGGTGTCCGCCATTTTGGAAACGCTGTAAGTTATCATTTATATTAATCTTCTGAAATTTTACTTAAATTAAGCTGAAAATAAAGTATTTCTGATAAAAAATTACTATCATATGATTAAATATTACATGCATTACCTCAAATTCCTTTAAGAATTGTGCAACTCCTCCATACGAAGCTCTTTTCTTTTCAAATCCAAGTTTCGCCACGGGTTGTAAATACGGAATTGGATCTCTTGCGGCAAATAAGGCCAGTAAATTTGGTGGCAAAAACGCAGTCATGTTAATTCTTATTGCTATTTCGCTGTATCTTATCAAATCTTAAATCAATTTGCTTGCTCTGGAAAATGAAGTTAAAACACAACACAGTTAGTCGACGTTCTCCCTACACACACACATGTTTAAACCGCGTTCCCTAACAATAAACTATCCGGTCATAAAGTAGTATAGAAATTACGTTCTTTTACTTTGTCGAACTATTGAGAATAAGGTAAAAACTTAATCCGCAGTAAATGTTATATTTATTAATTCTGTTTTAAGATGATGGTATAAATTATAGTTATTTGGAACACAATTTTTAACATATTTATTGATAAGGCATTGTATTCATTTCTTGTTCTTGTTCGTCTTATTTTAGTATTATACCGAGTTATCTCGAATTTGATTGGTTGATCGATTTGACCCGATCCTGTAACATGTGCATGAATTAACGAGAATATGTCAACCACGTAGAATAAACACTAGTTGAAAATGAGATAATTGGCGACATTTAGGATGTTTTGCATGAATTTGCAAACATGTTGTATAAGTAAACTATTGTGTGCATGTTTTTCAGTGGATTTTATTATCATGCATGAAGTTTTAGGATAAACCTTAGCATTAAACTGGATTTTTAGCGAACTGTCAAGTTGTCAAAAAATAGAATGAAATTGCAGACGATATTGTGGACAACTTGTGTGTACTCCAGCGTGTATGTGATTTTGAAAAACATAATAGAGGTTTAATTAATATTCTCTGGTGTTGAAATATATTATCGTGTTTTGTGTATTGGATAATTGTAATTTATGTGACGTCAACACTTAAGAACCAAATCTTTATTATAGAGCTTTCACTCATGGCTTAGCCCTGGTACTTAAAATGGTTACAACGGGGGAGCAGTTTTTCGTTACGTTGTGTTTACATTCAGCTGTATTGTATAATGCAATAAGACGAATACAAGAAAGTATAATGTAGCTTTGTCAAGAGAATGCACTAGAGAGGATTTTAAAATTAAGTGTTGAGATCACATTTGAACCATAGATAACTGTAGGTATGTGTAACATTAATGATATTTTGAATATCAGTATGTAAAAATGTAACATTTACACATTTGGCTAAGTAGAAAAAAATAACTTCACGATGGAAGTTGCTATGGCAAGTTTGGAACAGGGAAATGGTGGGCCTCCAAGTTATAATCATATAATGAGTTCACGTCAGAATCGAAACAATCAAGATTGTTTTACAAATTCCAGGTCTTTTCCAAAGCCATGTGATGATGTGGATATTGATCAAATGGGTCCAACAAACAGGTTGAATGACTATGAATGCAGTGAACGAGTTGTCATCAATGTCAGTGGCCTTCGGTTTGAAACCCAGTTGAAAACTCTCAATCAGTTTCCAGAGACCCTACTTGGAAATCCACAAAAGAGGAACAGATTTTATGATCCACTCCGAAATGAATATTTCTTTGATAGAAATCGACCGAGTTTTGATGCAATTTTGTATTATTACCAAAGTGGAGGTCGATTACGGCGTCCTGTTAATGTTCCTTTGGATGTGTTTTCCGAAGAGATAAAGTTCTATGAACTCGGGGAGGACGCTATCGAAAAATATAGAGAAGATGAAGGATTTATTAAAGAAGAAGAAAAACCCCTCCCCCAGAATGAATTCCAAAGAAGAGTTTGGCTTCTATTTGAATATCCAGAAAGTTCTACTGCAGCACGGCTTATAGCAATTTTTTCTGTTATGATAATTCTGTTATCCATTGTTATTTTCTGTTTAGAAACATTGCCAGAATTCAAACATTATACATTACTGAATGAAACCGTTAATGGAAATACCTCACATGCTATTGAAGAAAATGATATTCCAAAATTTAATGAGCCATTTTTCGTTATAGAAACCTGTTGTATTATATGGTTCACATCTGAGCTTCTTGTACGATATGCTTCCTGTCCTCACAAGTTTGATTTCTTTAAAAATATAATGAATCTTATTGATATTGTGGCAATCATTCCATATTTCATTACCCTAGGTACTGTTATTGCTGATGAAAGCAAAAGTAATAATCAGGCCATGTCTTTAGCCATATTAAGGGTAATCAGATTGGTTAGAGTGTTCAGAATTTTCAAATTATCAAGACATTCAAAAGGATTGCAGATTCTTGGACAAACATTAAAGGCCAGTATGCGTGAGCTTGGATTGCTAATGTTCTTCCTATTTATTGGAGTTATTTTGTTCTCTAGTGCGGTATACTTTGCTGAAGCAGATGCTGAACAAACTCATTTCAAAAGTATTCCAGATGCATTTTGGTGGGCTGTAGTCACTATGACAACTGTGGGTTATGGAGATATGCGACCGACTGGTTTCTGGGGAAAACTTGTTGGGTGTCTGTGTGCCATTGCTGGTGTACTTACCATTGCACTGCCAGTGCCTGTCATTGTATCAAACTTTAACTACTTTTATCACAGGGAAACTGAAAGTGATGACAAGAATGCATACCAGCATGTCCAGTCGTGCCCAAACTTTTCAAATAGCAAGAAAAATTCTTTGGCATCTAACTATAGTGGCTCGGATAACATTATGGAAATGGAAGAAGGCAGTAGCTTTAATATTAACAATGACCGGTCAAAGGAAAATCATACTAACAAAACAAATAATCCCTCAAGTATTAACAATCTAAGTATTGAAACGGATGTATGACAAAAAGCTCCAAATTCCAATGGAAATTTCAACCTTTGTTAGATTTTTTTTTAAAAATAAACACCATGCAATTATCAGAAAATTATCAACGATCAGTATTTTGTCAAGTCCTTTGATCGGAGTTTGATGCACAAAAGTTACATGAATGTACTCATTTTGAAATGATTGAGTGATAAATGGTTTGATTTCACTATCCTGTTGAATTTTTATATGTTTCTACTGTTTTAACCTGTGAGTGGTTTTAATTGATGCTAATCAACAATGATACTTTGCTTAAGTGTAGACAATTTTGTCTTCAAATTGATACCATTATGGGAAGGGTCAATAATTTGAAATCATCAATTCATTTAACTCCTATTTATTTGACATTATTTAAATATTAAAAAGCAATGGTATGCACACAGACATGTTATGGATTCTAATTTCCAATCCTCTAGTAATCATGTATAGACATCTTTGATGAAATCCCAAGTACTCAAAGGTCAAAACCTACTAATACCAAAATACTCATTTCAGCTAGAAAATGCAGACCTATCCTAAACTGAAGTATTTCATGTAGTATTCGGGACGTTTACATTCATATTGAAACCCCAATAAAAATTACTGTGATTTTGAAACCTCGAGAAGTCATTTAGTATGTTCCGGTCACGATGTCTTGAATTATCATTCCCAGACCTGAGGAATACAATATAAGTGGAATGAACACATTTTTCTAGAAATTATATTGAAATTAAACCTTGTACGGAAAAAATTATACCAAAGGACGAGAATCACAGATGTCCATGCAACATTACTTTGTTAGTTTTTCATATTCTTCAATGGAAATATTGCTGTTGGATTATCTCATTAATTACTCAAAGGTGCAGTGGAAAGCATCACAAGTTGACAGAGGACATCTTCAGAAATAACTGATTTTTGTACATTTCCTCATACATGTAGGTTATGTTGCTGTTGATCTATGCATTTGTAGACAGGTGTCAGTTTAAAGTGACTGAAGCTAGAGGATTGAAATTTAATTTAATACACCAAAGACCTACAGGGATCGCACCAATGGAAAAACTAGCAGACAGACTGAACAGGAAGAAGTTCCTGGATAAGTCCTAGATAGTGTACATAGCAACCCGCACTACGACAAATGTGTCTAGCTGTCAGTCCATGACAGCCTGTCATCATACCTTGAGGGTAAGTACAATAATTTTTAAATGGTTCATTCAAGATTTTATTTGATTTCCTTACAAAGACAGAATTTATGTACAATGATTGACATAGATTTTCAATTATTATAAATGGCACATGTGCATGTTTATAATGGCATCTGTTCCACCATATTTATCACTGAAATTTAAGGCATGTCATGGAGATATAAGTACAGACTGGTCAAACAGTATTAATCATACTTCAATGTACATGTAGGTGAACATCAACGTGTGTACAGTGTATACGTATGGTTTGATCTGGATGATATTTCAAAGCTTTTTTTGCTATTGTTTTACCTCCAAGAATTGTTTATCACATTTCTGGATATTAAAAGTGCTGTGAACTGCATTGTATGATGCCAGAGTGTATTGAAGGGTCGTTGATACACGGAAAATAGTGTGACACAGGAACATCTGGTAGTCTCACTAGTCATTTTACCTTGGCAAAGGAACAGTCAACAACAGTTCTACAAGCAGTCTCAGGTACAATGTATTAACGGTGCCTGAACTGGGAATTGAACCAAAACAAATTATTTTACCACAGAACCATTGAAATAGGTTTAACCTTGGATGTCTTCATATTGTATATGTCCTTCTTCTGGCTTCACTGTCGCTTCAGTATAATACATTATATATCTGTATGTACAGTAATAATTAAATAGTCTAAGCTTTTCCCCCTTCACTTCAGGTAATGTAAAACTGAAAATTCTCAACCCTCTTGACAAGATTCTTCAGTGTCTAGTTCTCTTCTCTTGGGGATTGACATTAAAGGGTCTTGTTCCCAAGGATGGACATTCTTCTCTATTATATGCCAAAGGGGGGAAATGATTATATATCTCCCACCATTTAGTGATAACTTTGTGTAAATTCTCATTGATACATTTTACCATATGAAGCCTAATCATTGTTGTCATTATGAAAGAGAAAAAAAAGAAATTCTCACAACAAATACCATAATTTTTTTTTATGTATAATTTTGATAATTTCTTCAAGAAAAATGTAGATCTCCCCATGAAAAATCAACATTTTTCTATTAAATCTTACTAAAATTTAGAGTCTCCCCATGAAATTGAAAAACCTCCCCCATGAAAATTTTTTAAGATTGGCAAGTTTGTGTACTATATGAAACAAATAATCAATTATTTGCTGTAGTAACCATTACTAATTCAATGAAAAATTTGCATAAATACATCTAAATGCATTAATGACAACAAGAAATTTAGCAGTGTATTAGTAAAAGAGCACCTGAAATTCATGTTTATCTTCGGGTTTTTTGTGTGCACCTTGTCTACACCCTAAATTATGTACAGAGAAATTCCAACATAGCAAAATGTTAGATTTGCCTGTCCAAGGTAGGAGAAACCTATATCTGCATGTAATTATCATCATTTTTTCTCCTCATTTACACATGTATTTGTATTGCATAATCAGAATACATTTTTATTCAGTTGGGCAGTTTTGTTATAAATTTTCATACTTAATATACATTTTGCTTAACCTACATGTATTTCACATAAATGTAGATGATGTACTTGTACATTGTACATTTAAAGTACATTTCCATTGACTGATTTAAACTTGTACATGTATATACATGTATACATCTTGGGAGTGCTGTAACCTTGAGGGGGCCTCCGTGGCCGAGTGGTTAGAGCATTGCACTTTAAATCACAAGGCCTCTCACCTCTGGTTCGAATCCTGCTAGGGTCATTTCGAATAAAGTAGGAAAGTTTGCCAGTTTTCTTGCGGAAGGTCTGTGGTCTTTACCCAGATAAACGGGGTTTCTCCTCCACCAATAAAAACTGGACGCCATCATATGACTGAAAGATTGTTGAGTATGGTGTAAAACAAAAAATCAAATCAAATCATGTTGTAACCTTGAGGATTGATGTGTAATTACTACATGTACATATGCAGAGGTACACTGTAACCCACAGCACAGTTGCCTTTCAGATGATAAAGTCATTCTCATTTGTGTAGTCTTGTAAAGATGAATGAGATCTGTATCTCAATTACATATTTATACATGTACTTGCATGAGGATAAAAAGTCCATTTAATTTGAGAATACCAAATTACGCATTGTACAATGTACATGAAGTTCTTGTTTTTACTTAAGACTTGCTTTATAAATATCTTTTGCTAAGAGTACAGGTGAATGTATGATTACATGTACATATAAGTAGTCTGTTATGTAAAATTATATATAGGCTATATATACCGTTATACGGTACACACAATGTAGGAATATCCTAACCTTTTTATAAATATATAATAAATCAGTTTAGGTTTTATCTTTGTTTTCTGTTGCAAATAAATATAAGCTGATTTTGTTTTACTTTACAATCCTACAACCAGACATGCTCAGCTTTTTGGCTTACATTACTATTGACTTACTTCACATGTATATTTATACTGTAACATTTGAACATACTGTTGTATGTATATACATAGTTTACAAATATATAATAATGCTAGCATTCTTTCCTTTCCCATTATCTCTTTTATCAGGAGCATCTACTTGTAGCTCATAAAACAATGGCAAACAAAACATGAATACCATTTTTTCGTTTTTTTCTTTGTGGTGTTATTGTAAATGTCATCACTTCACAGACTGGTGTAATAGTATAGACTCACAGAAGAAGAAAAAACATTTATAAATACATGTTTTTACTCCACTGTTCT
The DNA here is from genome assembly GCA_030159075.1 of Atrina japonica. Lineage (NCBI taxonomy): Eukaryota > Metazoa > Mollusca > Bivalvia > Pterioida > Pinnidae > Atrina > Atrina japonica. The sequence continues at coordinate 576,952 of BROG01000225.1, read as the reverse complement.
TGGCTTGCACTTGGTATAAAAACTGTGATACATTTTTTATATATACTTGTATATTTACAGCAAGTTCAAATATTGTGTAATCAAGATGTATACATACAATGTATACAGTGACTGTATCAGGGCTTTATTGGCCAAGGTCCACCAGCATATGACTGAAAAATAGTGGAGTGTTGCATAAAACTCCAATAAAAGAAAAAATTGTTTGCCCTGCAAACTCTCAACCACTGAGATATACCACAAGCAAAGCTTCTTTCAAAGAGCATGCTTAATTCATGTGTACAGTGTACTAATTATATAAAGAGTTAAATGCTAATTAGTCTTATCTTCACATACAATTTGTAGCAATATTGGTTACATACTCAAAACAGACAAAAGTGATCATAGCAAGATATTGATAACAGGCACTGTAATACTAAAGTGTAATAAATTAGTACGTGTATGACGTTGTTGGAATAGAACAAATACTAAGAGATAAAGTGTTAATAATTTATATGTCTTTGTAATAATTCCAAACCTCGTATGCAGATGAGTGATTTCATTGATTTTATGCACATGACCATAACTCTGCTCGTACATGCAAACAATCAATTTTTTTTTAATCGGTATACTTCAAACCTTGTTGAAAATAAATCTTTGAAAGATTTCCATTTTGAGATTACATTGATTCTTGTAAATGTCCAGGCCTGTGAAGATTTTCGTGTGATGCCAGATGAATGCATGTTAATTGCATTATTTGTTATTAATTTGTAAGATTCCAATCAATATATATCTACTAAGGCAGTTTAAATATTTAAAGATCTTATGCGTGTGCTAATCTCATAATGACAGACAATTTTGTTGCTGTATGCATGCAATAACTCAATGGTCAACATCTTTTTTTTTATTAATTTATATTGATTAAATTTGATATTCAGTATGGAATACTAAATTAAAGTACCGTAGGTCTTGGTTTATATTTAGGCTATCAACCTTTTAAATAAGACATAAGTATAATCTTGTAATTTATAAATTCATGATTGGTTTTTCATGTGTGGTTCATGAAATTACACGTATTTGGAAAAAAATGAAAAATTATTCTGAAACGTTTTATGTTCATTTTAATATTTTGTTTTAGTAAATTATTATTGTTATCGTCTTGTTATATCAATATTTAATTTTGAAACTGTTTCTAAATGTAATTTGTTAAATTTCAGAAGTGCTAGATTTGCACAAACTACATGTAAATGTATATTGAAAATTTCTGGGTTCATACATCCTGATATACATGTAGGGTTTTTTCTATAGTATCCATGGGACGAAATCTGTCCCCATTCCCAGTGCAAAATGCATGTTTTTCAGAATTTGATGAAAAAATTCCCATTTTGATGTTGAGCTCATGACCGTAAAGAAAAAAGAAAAATAATACTGTGAGGGGAAATGCATTTGAAAGATGCATTTAGATTTCCATGTGTGCACACAATTTTTCCCAATATGACACAAATTCACGTTAAAATTCCTAATTAATTGACAGAAAAAGGCCAGTGACATTGTATGGAACTCTAAATTTTGGTCTCCATACATAGATAACAGGTATTCTATCATTTATTTATTTTCTTAAACTCATCCTACCAGTATGTAGATAAAATAAATTTCATCAACCATAATCCATTCTGGAGTAGTATATATATATATTTTTTTTTTTTTGGCAATTTATTACATTCATCTGTACTGCTTAAGTTTTGTCAAGTATTTCGAACCTATAAAGAAAAAATTATGGGTTTACAATTTTAGCACCACAAATTTAAAGTCCCTCAGAAATTTCTTTGAAGATAAACATGCAATTTATGCATACAGTTGTAGCCTGTTTCATAGCATCATTCTTATTACTGTAGTTATTAGTTAATAATATGTGTACATTTTGTACATGTACATGCTTGTGGCTTTTAACTCAAAATCTTTCTCAATTTTCATCCTTATAGTTTAATTTCTTTTTCACGCAATACAATATTCAAGTACATGTACTATAATCGACCCATTAAGAGCCCATGTCCCTATCAGCGCCCCTCCCCTTTAGTTCACACAGTTGAGAATCTCTTCGAGCCGGTTGACAGGGAGATGTGGACCTGATACATAGCAATTAATCTGTATTCCCCAGCAACAGAAGAATGTTGATAGCTGTCCTTAGTCATAACCACAACTTTACCACCATGCCTTATAAAACGTAACTGTTTTACCTCAATTTCACTATTAATTGTTCTCTATATGCGCCCACCTCTTTTCCTTTTTTTTGTACATGTAGCACCCTGGATGCTTAATGGGTCAAAGGCAGAATGTCCATGTACATTTTTGTACAAGTAGCATTGGGCATAAATTTTAATTTCTTGCTCATGTCTGTTTCACTAATATTAGAGCAGGTGCAGAGAGATTGGAATGAAAGTAATTAACTTTCATATGATGTGATGGTCAGATTTTCTTCATATGTTAATCTGTACATGCATATAAATATATGTCAAATGCATTCCCAGGATGCATTGTAAGATGCACAACATATGATTAACAGATACCGTAAAGCATGAGGCATTACATTAACCAGAAAGAAAAAGTTTTTATCTAACTTGTGATGATTATGTTTTTATTTCATTGAAAAAGATTGAATTGCAGGGATTGTCCACCCATAGCACAAGGCCAAAATAAGGCCACATTCCTAAAACAAAAATTATGCATTTTTTCACAACTTGCAGTCAAAATTTCCCAATTGAATTCAAATAACAATCAATTTGAAGAGATTCTTATATTTTCAAATAGTTTTGTGTATTTCTTGATTTCCAAATTTCAATAAAATGTTGCTAAAATTCCTAATTTGAAAGGCCCAGGTCCCATTCCCAAAAGAGTATGGACAGTCCTCGTGTACTGAATACATATTTGAACAAGACTTGTCTGTAAGCAGAAGTACATTGACACATACTAATTTTGAATAAGGCTTGTTTATAAACAAATAGAACTACTACCTGTATATATGTATGTATGTATGTATATATATATATATATAGAGAGAGAGAGAGAGAGAGATTACCGAAATTTCAATTAACATATATTATATACTTATTTATATGTATATTTATATTTTATGTATGCATAAAAATAGGAACTGGTCGAGTGGTTCGAGAATGGTTGAATTGCAGATGATGTTTAATTTCAAACTTTAAGTGCTTGTACTATAGTATCTAAATACTAAGCTTCTTTGGTACCAAGTTTATCAACTGAATAGGGAGTGTAACAATACAAGATCTACATCTATATATATATATTTACAAATGAAAACAAGAGGTGTATAAATGCATATATTTTTTTGGATTATTGTCCAGTATCTCACTAGAGTCAGGACATTTACCCTCTCATCCCTAAATATCTAGATGGTATGTTCTTTTCTATTGTTTAGACCAGTCTGTTATGGTCTGTAGGGATGAAAGGGTTAATTTGACAACACAATGAAAAGCAGAGCCTAAGTCAATCAGATGCAATGCTAGAAAAGACTTATAATATCATGTAACCAATTTCAGGATCTGTTCTTTTCACCATAAATTCACCATTGACTTTTAATAGCAAAATGTATTGAGAGTAATTTCTAGCTATAGCACAATGGATCATCTACGCCTAGCTGGAGCCATATTGTCGTAGAGGCAATCTTCTGTACAGAATTTTGTATTGAAGGTTATGAACCAATGTCATTTAGCTGGGATGCAGTTATTGTGTATTTATGGAACAGAATTATCTAATTACCAAGCTTATTACTGAACAGCATGAGGTGATTAACAGTGGCTAAATATTATCAAATGCCATATATAATTCTGGTAATGTTCCATCTGCAACAGAACCCCAAAGCTGTAGATAGACATGGACTTCTGTTGTCGTGATCACATTGTGCTAGCTAGCATATGGATACTGACAATGATGTTAATGTAACATTTTTCCCCCATTATGCAGGTATAGGCACATACACACAGTATGTGTACTACATGTGATGTTTTGATTAGCATACTAGCACAGTAGTGCTGTGATTTCTAGGATGTTATATTATATATGACTATATGTATAAGCCAGCAATTGAGAAAAGGGTCCTTTGGACAATTTGGGGGAGGGGGATATTGGATTTAAAAAACATACATATGATTACATGTATAAGCCAGTGGTTGAGAAATGGGCCCTTAGGATAATTTAGGGGGGAATTCGATTTAAAAAATATATAATATGAGAATGAATGCAAGCGAAAGCAACTCTATTTGTTTGAATGTTTCTTAAGTGAAAAATGTATAAAATTAGAAATATTACATTAAATGAAATATGTTGTTTTCTTGCACTTCATTGGTTATATCATACATGCCACAAAATAACAGAAATTGCTGTAACCCATTTACAGGTTATGCTAAACAGAATGACCGAAACCTGCAGGTTACGATAGTATTAATGAAGACTTAAAATGAAATTCATCGAGTACAAAGAAGAGGTTACATGATTTGTATTTGTCATAGCCACCATGTACATTTGTAACGTGAATGATCGCTCCCATGTTATTTTGTAGTCTGTTATTAGACCTTTTTCTCAGCTGCTGGCACATGTATATATGTACATGTATGTACATGTATATTACCAATGTAAATAAATTTTCTGTAATATGATAATGGCATGAAGTTTCTCAGGGAATCTGAACACGCAATTAGTTTTTACTTGGTAATGAGTTGGTCAGGACAGACAGAACTCTTTCATTGTAAGAAATAAGCTTTTGTCTAGTAAAAATGAATTGGCTAGGGCTTAGTTCTCATTCATTAATAAGGGAAGATATGACTACCCATAAGGACAAAAACAGTCAGAGTCAGTGTCACATTATATGGAGAGATTTATTGAATTATCCTATGAATATTTATTCTCCTAGGAAGATTTCGTAACTTAAGGGAGATCTAATTTTTCCCTCCAAAGTCATATGACAATAAGAAATTATTTTCCAGGGCTAAAAAAATCTGGTTTGTCCAGGACAAGTCCATTTTCCCATCAGACAAGTATATGTAATGTTACTTATCATTTGTCCAAAAAGACAAGTTAATTTCTTGTAGATAAAAATCAATAAAGATTATACTCATCTAAACACAAAATAGTATCTTTAAATGGTACACTCGATTTTTCAGACAAGTCATTTTAGTATTCAGACAAGTAGATTTCAGTACAACTTGTCCTGTAGGACAATTGAAAATTTTCATGATTGTTGACCCCTGTTATCCTATAGATATTGAATCGCCTATGAAATTTTCATAACTTTTGGGAGCTCTAATTTCTCCCTCAGTTATATGGCAATGAGAAATGATAATTGATAAAAAAAAACATATTCTTCCACTTTTCACATTACAGCGAGCCCTGTTTTGGGTTGACATTTCTGTCAACAGTTTACTTAGATGACAAGGCATTTATTACTTGAAGTTGTCCCACTATGTATTATGTCCTTGTACATAGACATTTCTAATTTTTTTTCAGCAACAATCAGTCTCTTGGACACCTTGTATATGTTGAACACATTTCTAAATACACATACATGTATATGATTTTTTCCTGTCTGTACAAATCTGGTACAAAATCAAAATCATATTTGTCCTTTTGATCATGAACTTAACAATTTTTCACCCATATGAATATTGGCCATTCTTTACATGCAGAGCTGAGAGCCTGGTTACATTGTATCCAGGTAGACACCACCAGCCTTCCACAAGTTAACTCATTAACACCTGAAGACACATTTGGACTGGCCTAAATCATCGATTTATTGCAGAGTTCATTGTTTCTCATGGGTTGATGACTTAATTGGCAAACTTTCTCACAAAATCAGGTTAGGTTTTAGTTGGACTCAAATCTGAGCTGACTGGAGATTAGAAACATCCTGGTTTAAAGCAGGATGCTCTAATCACTTTTCCAAGGAGGCCCCATGTACATAGACAGATCTAGATGAATAAGAAGTCTAGGTAGATAAGAAGAAAGGAAAGAAATATTTTGTTTAGAAATACAGTGAAACTTGTCTTGAGAGACCATCTCATTTGGCACAGAAATGTGGTCTCTCAAGACAGATGATCTCTCAAAAGAATTTTTATTTACTAGATTATTTAACCAAGTGGTTTTCAGAATGTGGTCTTAAAAGACAGGTGGTGTTTCATAAGAGTGGTCTTCCAAGACAGGTTTCACTGTATCATAGACAATCTACATTAAAAGTCTTATTGCATTCAAAGTGAAAGTAAAGTTCAAGTGTTGTTAAAATGTTTGAGCCTTTTAAGCTTTTGTATCAAAATATAAATCTTGACCTACATATGAATGTTTTAATAATTTACTAGTTATATATAAATGGCCAGCCTTGTTCAAATTCTTATTCTTGCCAATGCAAACACAAATTAAAGTGCTCCTTTATAGAAGAAGAATTCTATTCTAGAGTTCTCATATAATCTAATAGATCAATTGAAATTTCATATATGCAATAAAACAGATTACTGTATTACATTAAATCAATTTTAGGTGCAAATAAACATATGCATATATACATTTTGTACAAAGAAATTTAGATTTTCTTTTTAACTTGTATGCGAATGCATGTTTTTTACTTACAATGTAATTGAAAGAATTAACATCACAACAAATATCTTGCTCTAGATATGTCAATAAAAATAAAGCCAGACAGAGAGGGGAAAAAAGCATTCTGCTTATTGATAACATTCGTAACGGATATCCAAACACTCCTGAGAGGTAATATGAATATATGTCAATTGTTAATGAATTGATGTTTTGTATACAGTATTCAATAAAGTACTGCTCTTTAGGATAATTTGACTACCAATTTCCACACACACTGACTCAGAATTCATCAATAGTTTTCTATTCCATACATATGTTGACAAATTAAAGAAGTTGACATCTACTTTTGGTACATACAATATACATTTCT